>OZ023312.1:54032357-54122357 GCA_964007375.1 Ophion obscuratus
CCCACAGTGAAATCAATCATTTTTATTAACGAAGATTGATAGATTTTGACAACACGGCGTCTCGTAACGGCAATTCGAACAATCATAAAAGGACAGTAGAAGACTTCACCGAATCTCCATTGACTCTCGTCTACCGTATTGTTATTGTACGAACAAATATCGTTTGCATGTGCGTCTGCATTGTACTGCTGAACAGTTTCTCAGATTATGTTGATGTTTGAACTCGCTTCGGTACTGTAGATCACATTTAACCTTATCTTACGTGGCTTCTCAGACAGAGTATGTTTGGTGTATGTACTGCATATGTGCGTAAGTATATGTGAATAAAATAGACTACGTACGTATATACATGTGTGAAACCAAAGAGGAGCGACGCAGATCTGGAGCGAGTGCAGACCCGGGTGCCATTCTACGGCCGGCGGTGCTGACTCCTGAAACTTACAATGAGTTTCCGGTGTACAACGTGAAGGGAAGTTTCCCGGTATTCAGGACTGATCATATACACCACGGAGATAAGTGAATTTGAGGACATTGGACTTTGTGGACTTAGTAACCTACAGTAAACCTAGATGCAAGCCGCAATATCCTCAAAATCACCTAAATATGAGTGTGTCTACATAAAGATTATTTCAAGGACCGCCCTGTCTCCTAAGTAATCGAATCGAATTCGTTAAGTAAACTTGAAATTCAGTGTAAGTCATTTCGCTGAAGTGTAAACAACTTTGTTTCCATAATGTTAAACATGTCAAAGTTCGTGCTAAAAAAGAGTATTTGCGGCGAATTTTAATGCACTACTTTATGCTAAAAAAAAATCTGCAGCTAAACCACACAGAATTCTTGTTGAGAGTTACCGCGACCATGCTGTTTCGGAAACAATATGCAGAGATTGGTTTAGACGCTTTAAAAATAATGATTTTGATGTGTTGAATTGGAGGCATTACTTCATGAAGACTCATGTCAGACGCTAGCTGAACTTGCAGCATCATTAGGAGTTGATCACACAGCAGTTTCGAAACGCCTAAGGGATCTTCTTACGTTAGACGCTAAAAAGGCTATTTACATGCATTTTTCTGATTGGTTTGTATTATAGATATTGATATAAAAGTTGTTACACTTAATAAATACACTTTCGAAAGACATTGGAAAAAAAACTTGAAATTTATTTAAATCATTTATTAAAAACAAAAATGGTAGTTAAAAAAAATGTCCTAAAAAATTGTAGGTCTACGCTGTTGATGAAATCTCGGAGATGGATCATCCGAAACAAAACAATCAAACGGTTTTAGATTCGGTTTAGATAGAAAAGTAACAAAATGTTTTTTGAAAAAAATAGTAAAAATGAAAGTTTCAAAAAATCTTCGATATGCGCTATAGCTATAGTTATAAAAAATATGCGGTTAACAATTCATAAGGATCGGTTCAGTAATTTCGAAGATTTTATCAACAAGCTGTCGAAAAACGTTCTTCCGCGAAAAAACGCGTTTAAAGATGTTGGGCGACATAAATACATTTTTTTAAAATGTATCTCAAAAAGTTTATTTATGAAGTGTACGAACTTTTATATCAATATCTGTATTATAAACCTATAAAAAGTCATGAAAATAGCCTTTTTAGCGTCGAAAGTGAGAAGGCCCCTTAAAAGCATTAGAAATTATTTTATTCAAATTAAGCATGCATTTTTACGAAAAAAATATCGAGAACTTATTCACTACCCCAATGCAATTATGTAATGTGCATACATGGGCGACTTTTTCGAAACGTGCTACCAGTTTTGTACAAATTTTTGCACTAGTGTATTTTCGAGACATTTTCAAGTACGGGGGTCACATTTTCGAAATTGTGGGATGTTGGGAATCGACTGGAAGGCGAAATTTTGTTTCATGAATCAGGGCTGTACTCCTGAGAGAAAGAAAATCAAAAAGCGTTAAGAAATTAGACTACTGTGACGAACGGAAAAACAAGCTTATTAAAAAAATTGAAAGAATAAAGTTCTGGGTCAAATTTAATTTAAAGAGATTAATAATTTATGAAATTATGGGAAACCTCGTGAAGCTCCTTTAAACGTGGGGGGCTCAATGGTTTACTTGATTTAGGCTACCCGGTTGATGTAAAACAAAAAAAGTGTTTTCTCAAAATAAATATTATTGGACTAACACTTGACCGAGCCTTCTTTTATCGTGTTTCAATTATCAAAAAAATCGATTTTTCTCTCGATTTGTCGAGGAAGAATGACATCATTATTGTTAATAACGAATGAGAAAAAAATGTTGAGAAGAAAGACGTTAGTCAAGACTAAACTACTATTACACCAACTAAATATTTCAAATTTCAAGTCAATCCGTTCATTAGATGTCGCGAAATCGTGTACATCGTTTTGAAAAACATAGTTTCGAAAAAATGCGTTTAAAGTTTTACTAGCAGTTCTATCGTTGTAATTATAAGTTAACCTTCAATCTGCGATTGCTGCACCATATAATGGACCGTCCGCTCGAGTTTAAGAGCGATGGCGCACACAGCGATTTGAGCCGACTCGTCGATCGAGTCGGCTGCCGCTCGCGTTTATTCGCATAGACGACGTGACGAGGCGGCTCTCCAGTGGCTAGGCAACGCTTGCCGCAGTGTGTTTTTTGCATCATTTGAAATCACAGAAATATAAGCCGACTCGGCGATCGACTCGGCCGCCGAGTCGGCACAAAACGCTGTGTGTGTCATCGCTCTAAGCTGCCTCCAGCGACGACCGAGTGTTCGTCATTATCATAGCCTAACCCTTAAAACGCTGTAGGATGCAGCGGACAATGCTAGTCTCAACGTGATGGTTGGAATATTTCTCGCTAAAAAAGTTTTGGCCAAAAGTTCCTCGCCATCTCGCACTAAATCAATGAAACGTGAGGAGGAAGATTATTTCGAGGGTGATCGTCTTATCGTCTGTGTTTTACGAACCAACTGAAAAAAAAACGGGAGAAAAAAATGCGAGAAACAAAACCTGCTGAAAAGAATCGAATAATAACTAAGTATATATAACTCTCATTGTTTTTCTTTTTATTACTGCTGCTACAATATTAAAATTACTGTTACCATTATGGCCATCACCGTTATTATCAATAGCATTATTATTTCGATTATTAGCATTCATATAATAATTGTTTTTAATGTACCAGTTATAAGAGTCTTCAAAATGATCCGACACCTACGGGAATCTTACGGAAATCCTACAGTCATATGCTAGTAGACTCACTTACGGACTTTTTACAAATTGATCTTAGTCTTAACGAGTCTGCATAAGTTTGGGAGCAAAAAAACAGGTCCACTTTTAATAATTTTTTCTGATGCGAGTAATGGAAGGGCAAGGTCGGGAATTTATGCACAATTCAAACATAGTCAAATTAATCCCGTTTGCAACATTTGATGAAAAATTGGAAAATTGTTGTTATCTATGCTTCTATCGCGCGCATCGGACACACGCACACATCCCGAACGGGCGCCACTGCCGTGTTTAACCGGTGAACCGAGCGTGGTACAAGACAAAGTCTTCAAATTCATAGGTGAATCGCCAAATCGAATAATGGGGCGATCATTCACTATATCTGCGATGGTTACCAACAAGAAACTTCACTTGAGTATGTGCCTTCGATTTTGCTGAAACTCATGTATGTGCCAAAGTAGATTAAAAATATTAGATACGGATTTTTGTATCGGCGGTTGTAAACGGTTTTAAGGGGTGAACCACCTCTCAAAGAAAGGCGCAACAGCCCTTAACTGAATTAAAAAAAATACTTCTATAGGTAAGGCTGGGGTAGTTGGCCACATTTTTTTTCTGGGATCAGTTAAGAAAAAGTAGAGACATTTGTCTACTTATCTCTATGTGTAATTCAACTTTGAACATTTTGCGTCAAGGTAATTTACAAAAGAATAAAACAAATTTTTATGACATCAACCTTGAAATTGATATTTTTGAAGAATCTCGATTGGCCATCTGTCCCGGAGTATCCGGATGTGATGGCCATATGGGTAGAGGAGAGATTGTTAATACAGTCGAACCTCGAGATAACGAATCTCTAGGGAAGTTCGTTATATCAAGTTTTCGTTACATCAAGATCATGTTCCCTGAAATGTTGTCGAAAAAATATATATATTATTTCTTTAAATATAACAATATTTAAAAAAAAGAAAGGTTTGAATTAGAGTAATTTTTACAAGCAATTAGCAATTAGAGCATAATATATATTATTATGTCGTTGTATCAAAGTTTCCGGTTGTTCCGTTCACGGTCACAGTGCGACTCAATTTATTGATGCAAGTCAACCAGGGTCGTAAATCCTGATACCGAACGCGTGAGATTCGACACTACAATCCCGTGATTGAACTTCCGCACCTCAAACTAATGTGGTGAAGGTGGTTAATTGAAAACAATTGGAGATAAACTAAAAAACAATTTAATTCTTTCACAATTATTTACATCGATCAGTTAAATCACGTTAAATCACTGATCATTGATTCACGTTGTTTCCGCGTAGTAATGACGACGGTGTTGATAGAATTATCTTATGGAGATGTTTGAGTAAATTATTCGTGAGAGGCAAGAGTTCCGCGCTAATTGGACTCTTGATGTTTCCTCTTCGAATGTTTGATGATTATTGACTAAAAGGAAGTTCGAGTTTACATCCGTGGTTGGTGATGAGAGCTGTCTCACAAACGGGGGATGCGATGCCACCCCTGGGATGAACAACAACTAATTTCATTGGTCCAAAAATGTAGAAAAAGGAGTGGGTGGATTGTAGCTGTCACCAATCACGGATGAGAAGTGTGAGAATAGAAAATGCTGGTCAGCCCTGTCGCACACGTGTTTTGACCAGCGGGGCATTCCAGGGATGAACTCTTTGGTGCAATGAAAAAACTTCCTCGCTAAATTCTACTATCACGTGGACGCTTGGTACATCCCTTTATTAGGGGTACATTGGTGCGCCGATATGCGCAGTTTAAACGTAGTCACGTATAAAGGCTTAGCAAAATAAAAGTAACATTTGCGAGCCAAATGTTGAATTGCCCTGCACATGGTTCACCGAGCGAGCGAGTCGTCGAGCAAACTCGTACGTGGGCTATTGACCCTTTTATATGGACTTCAGGTAAGAGAGAAACACTCTTCCCTGTCGTGCCTTGGGACGATGTGGATATTTATAATTATATAGAAAATTTGAACTCTAGCTAAATTCTTATTTTCAATAAAATTAATAATGAACTGCTCGCTCGTTCCGTATGCGACGGAACAGACTCCCCCCTTGAGAGGGTACCGATCAAGTGCGATCACCACAATTACATTACAATTGAAGGTTATGCTTGAGTATCGTCTGTAGATGAGTTCGCAATTGCGTTAATTGTCTCTAAATTGATTATTTGTGATTGTCACTATCACTGTCACTATCAGTTAGCCATGGCAGTGGTGCGAGCTTGCGAACATGCCTGTCGAAGATTCCTGTGGACGTTTTGACCTTGACTACTCTTACGATGCCATCTAAACCGGGTCGAGTCTCGATAACTCTTCCCATGAGCCATCGAAGAGGAGGTAGATGGTCTTCCTTGAGAAGTACGAGAGAGCCTTCTTGGATGCTGTGGGAGCCTCGAATCCATTTGTGACGAATATTTAATTCGTTTAAATATTCCTTGTGCCACCTGGTCCAAAAATCCTGCTTCATCTTTTGTATGTGCTGCCATAATAATAGCCGATTGGATGGAATGTTGACGAAATTTGTTTCAGGTGCGCTCGTTAATGTATTGCCAATCAGAAAGTGACCAGGTGAGAGTGCAAGAGGATCGTTGGGATTTGATGAGATAGGAGTTAACGGGCGTGAATTGAGGATCGCTTCTACTTCTGTGACAAACGTATAAAGCTGCTCAAACGTGAGCATTTGTTCGCCGACGACTCGTCTCAAATGATGTTTGAAAGGCTTGACTGCAGCCTCCCATATTCCACCAAAGTTTGGTGATTGTGGTGGCATGAAATGCCACTTGATTCCGCGATCACTACAGAAGGTGTGTGTCTTTTCCTTGTGTTCGTTAGAATGCAAATGTTGTACGATCTCCTTCATTTCGTTGTTGGCACCGACGAAGTTTGTGCCGTTATCAGAGTAGATATTTTGACATCTTCCTCTTCTCGAGATAAATCGTTTAAAAGCGGCGAGAAAGGCTTCAGTAGTCATGTCACTGACTAGCTCGAGATGCACGGCCTTGACTACGAGGCAGATAAATATTGCAACGTACACCTTGATTCTTCCTCGGTTGCGATTCTTCTTTTCTTTGATGAAAAATGGACCACAGTAATCCACTCCTACATTCAAAAATGGTCGAGCTTCGGTAATGCGAACTCCAGGTAGATTTCCCATTATGTGGCTCGTGGATGGAGGATTTGCCCTCGCGCAGGTCATGCAGCCGCGGATCGCTTAGCGAACTTAGTTTTTTCCGTCGATTATCCAGTATCGTTTTCTTAGAGAGTAGAGCGTAGTCTGTACGCCGGCATGATATGTGGAAATATGCTCATACCGGATAATCATAGTAGTTACGTGATGTGATCGTGGCAGTATCATGGGATGCTTCTCTGTAAACGGACACTTGGAGTTCGTGAGTCTACCGCCGATTCGAATTATACCCAAATTATCCAAGAATGGGGTTAGTGAGACAAGCTTGCTCTTTAGGTCCACGGTCCCTTCGTCTTTCAAGTCTCTGAGTTCCTTGGGAAAGCCTTCTGCTTGAACAAGTTTTATGATGGTAACGTTTGCTGCTTCTAGTTCTTCGCACGTGAGGTGACCTTGTTTTGTCTGCGGCAATGAATGGCCGGAGCTTCACTATTGATGAATAGCGTGCAATGATATTGCTATGAATTGGTGTTGCAATGCATTGGACCTTGCGTAGTCCGGGTAACTGGTCCACTGTTGGTACTCCGAGTTTTGGCCATGTAGATTCGTCTTGAGCAAGCCATTGCGGTCCATTTTTCCACTTGAGGCTCGAGATATACTCCGACGGTTGTTGATCTCTCGAAATGAAATCTGCTGGGTTCTCGAGTGACCGGACGTGACGCCAATTATCAGCGTGTGTTTTTTCTTGGATGATGGACACCCGGTTAGCTACGAATGTAAAAAGTTGGTATGGCGGTGTATTGTTCCAGTTGAGGACCGCCGTGTTATCGCACCAAAAAACTGTTTTGTGGATTTTGATGTTCAACGCTTGACGAACAGTGTCATAAAGTTTGGCCAGAAGCACAGCTCCACATATCTCCAGCTTTGGGATTGTCATGGGTGGGATCTGCTCGATTGTTGAGACTGCTTCTGGTGAACAGACTTCCTTGCTCGGCCCATCTTGCGCCTTTTTGAGCGGGGCGACACGAGATTTGGCGCAGAGGAGCGTTGTTGAGATGTTCCCATTGCTGTTGATGCCACTGATATAAATGCAGGCTCCGTAGGCCTTTTCGCTAGCATCGCAGAATCCGTGCAGTTGAATTTCTTCGCATTGTGGGGTAGTAATTCTTCTGCTGAACTCCAAGTCGTTGACGACACTCAATTGTGATGCGTAGTTGTTCCATTCGGTTTGTATTTCTGCCGGAATGGATTCGTCCCAATCGAATTTCTCCCTCCACAGTCGTTGCATGATGACCTTCGCCTGTGTCACCACTGGACCAAGCAGACCCAGCGGGTCGAATATTCTGGTGATATGTGACAGAATGGTTTTTTTTCGTAACGCGATGATCTCGCGAGACAGGACTGACGGTGTAGATGATCGAGTCCTGTTCGGAGTTCCAATGCACGCCGAGAGTTTTGATAGTTTGGTCTTGCCGCGATTGTAGCTTGAGATTTACGCTACCTGATGGGAGACCTTGAAGGAGGCGTGGCTCGTTGGAAGCCCATTGTCGAAGGTTGAGACAGCCTCGTTGCAATAATGCGTTGATTTCGTCTCGAAGTTGCTGAGCGTCGTTGAATGTTGCCGCTCCGGTAATGAGATCGTCGACGTACAGATCACGTTTGATGATTTCTGCAGCCCTTGGAAATTTCGTTGTTTCATCTTCAGCCAACTGTTGGCGGCAACGGGTAGCGAAGAAGGGTGCTGGAGCCAGTCCGAAGGTCACGGTATTCAACTCGTATGTGGCTATTGAGCCACTGGCGTCGGGCCACAGAATCCTTTGGTATTTCCGATCTTCCATTCGGAACTTTGAATTGTCGGTACATCTTCTCGATGTCTCCTGTGAGCACGTACTGATGCCCGCGAAACCGCAGCAGGAGTGAGAAGATGTCGTCCTGAATGGTGGGCCCAACCATGAGAGTGTCGTTCAAAGATATCCCAGTGCTGGACTTCGCTGATCCGTCAAGACAACTCTGACCTTGGTGGTCAGGCTACTGTTTTTGATAACCACGTGGTGAGGAAGATAGAAATCTCCCCCCGTCGCGGTGTCGTTCTGAACCCTTGACATGTGTCCTAAGGTCAGGTATTCCTGGAGCACAGCATCATACTGTATTTTAAGCTCTGGATTTTTTTGCAATTTTTTCTCGAGTCCGATAAGGCGTTTTGTGGCCATTGATCGAGACTCACCCAGCTGATCCCTTCTGCTGTTGAACGGGAGTGCAACGATGTATCGATCAGCGTTGTCTCGTCTTACCGTTCTTCGGAAGTGATTCTCGGAGCTAATTTCTTCTGGTGAGTTGTGACGTTTTATGTCAATTTCCTCGATTTCCCAGAAGCGTTTCATGATGCCTTCCATTGTGGTGGCATGACATTGTCGGTTGCACGGCAACAAGTCACGTGTTCGAATAGCACCGCCGATGATCCAGCCCAAGCGTCTTTTTTGTAAATAGAAATCCGGACCATTGGGTGCGGAAAGATTTATTTGTCCTACGCAGAAGGTGGACAATGTTGTTCCGGAGCCGATTAGCATGTCGACTGGCGCTGGATGGTCGAACTCCGGATCCGCGAGCTGAATATTGCACGGTAGCGATAATGACTGTCGGGAGATCCTTTCATCTGGCACGAGTCCTGCGATTTCGTCAATCGTCAGGAAGCTCAAAGTCCTTTCGAAGTTGTAGATCCTCGACTTTAGTCGCGCGGTCACGCGATTGTTTGTGACCGTTCGAGTTTAATTCATGGCCCCAATTGGCACTGTAAATCTCTTCTTTTGTAGATTGAGAAGTGTTGCAAACCTTTCGGTCATGAAGTTGCTGTTGGAGCAAGTGTCAAGCAAGACTCGGCATGATATGAGTTCTCCTGATGAGCTGTATACGTTGATCTTTGCTATCACTAGGAGATCACGTGACAGGATGCTGGCCATTAAGCTAATAACTCCCGTTTCATCTGCCAATACTTGCGGTGTTGCCAGTCATGCTTGCGGTGCTTCGCTCGCTACAGACGATGGTTGCGGCGATTCTGAGAAATGCAACCACGTGTTGTGCTTCTTGCGGCACGTTTTGCACGTGAAATTCGACGTACAGGGTCTGACGCTATGGCCTAAACGCAAGCAATTGATGCACGCGGATACTCGCGTTGCTGCGTCGAACTTTTCCTTCGGCGTGAGCCTCTTGAATTCCTGGCATTGGAATAGTCGATGACTGCCCTTGCACATCAGGCATTCGTGCGACGTGGTGGTCACGAATGTTCGACTCTGCTTCGGAGTCTTTCCGCTCTGGCCATTTTGGAAGCCATTGCGTACCTTACCTTGACCGTTTGAGCCTCCGTCCTTGAAAGCATTGAGAGGCTCGTCTGATAAGATGACCATTTTTCGAAGAAATGTGATGAGTTGGTCGTATTTTGGCAAGTCATTTTCCTTGAGAGACATCTTCCACTGCTTGCGTGTGGATTTATCGATTTTTGCCAGTGCGAGGCAGAGCATCATCGTACTGAATGTGTTTTCGCCCAGCGATTTGAGTGCCGAGCAATGAAGTTCGAGTTTGTTTATCACTTCGCTGAGATTCTGTGCTGACGCTCCTTGCATTGTAGGGATGTTGAAAATCTCCGTTACGTGGCGTTCGCGAATTTTGTTTTTGTCCTCGAACATCCTTTTTAGAAGCGCCCAAGCGCTTCGGTAACCCTCGTCCGTGGTCTCGAATTGTCGTACGAGACGCTCGGGTTCCCAGCTGAGACATGACCGCAGATACTTTAATCTTTCGGTGTCGCTGAGACCCGGTCGTCGCCCGATAGTCGACTGGAAGTCATCTTGAAAACTCAGCCAGTCTTCATATTTTCCTGTGAACTTCGGAAGACTCTGTTCTGGAAGGCGTGCTAGTGCGGATATTGGTGCGAATGTATTCGGTGACGCCCGAATGCTGGAAGATGAGCTTGACGCTGCTATTGCTGCTGCTTGCGTGACTCTATCCTGAAGTCTGTAGCACTTTGCTAGGATGTTCGCGTAGTCCATTTCCATCGTTGATTGTTCTGCGTAATGGTCGACTTCTGGCTCAAGCTCTTGCAGTTCGCTAGTGTAATCTTCCAACTTCGCGAAAGAATTTTCTATCCGACCCATGTGCGCCTTTAATATGTAGATGTCAGGATCGACTTCTTGATTGTCCAGTAAACTCTTGAAGCTTGTGAGTTTACCCTTTATGGACCCGCGTTTTCGAACAAGCTGATCCCTAAGCCTTGCGTTTACTGGGCTTAGAGCCATTTTTCGCGATTATGAAGCGTAGCGGGTGAATGTGAAAGGCACAGGGAAGTGATTGGCAATTGATACAGTTAACGAGCTTACCCTTGTGGCGTGAAATCTTTGGCGCTACTGACGTTGTGATCCGCTGGTGGAGGATGAGATGCTTCTCTGCCCTAGATGTCGTCGTGTGCCTTGTGTTCGATTGCGCCAATTTCACACTTTCACTTCACTGATTAAATAAGTCAGACTGGAATCTCATATCCGGCTCGAAGGACCAAAAAAAAATGTTCCGTTCACGGTCACAGTGCGACTCGACTTATTGATGCAAGTCAACCAGGGTCGTAAATCCTGATACCGAACGCGTGAGATTCGACACTGCAATCCCGTGATTGAACTCCCGCACCTCAAACTAATGTGGTGAAGGTGGTTAATTGAAAGCAATTGGAGATAAACTGAAAAACAATTTAATTTATTCACAATTATTTACATCGATCAGTTAAAGTACTGATCATTGATTCACGTTGTTTCCGCGTAGTAATGACGATGGTGTTGATAGAATTATCTTATGGAGATGTTTGAGTAAATTATTCGTGAGAGGCAAGAGTTCCGCGCTAATTGGACTCTTGATGTTTCCTCTTCGAATGTTTGATGATTACAGACTAAAAGGAAGTTCGAGTCTTACATCCGTGGTTGGTGATGAGAGCTGTCTCACAAACGGGGGATGCGATGGTACCCCTTGGATGAACAACAACTAATTTCATTTGTCCAAAAATGTAGAAAAAGGAGTGGGTGGATTGTAGCTGTCACCAATCACGGATGAGAAGTGTGAGAATAGAAAATACTAGTCAGCCCTGTCGCACACGTGTTTTGACCAGCGGGGCATTCCAGTGATGAACTCTTTGGTGCAGTGAAAAAACTTACTCGCTAAATTCTACCATCATGTGGACGCTTGGTAAATCCCTTTATTAGGGGTACATTGGTGCGCCGATATGCGCAGTTTGAACGTAGCCACGTATAAAGGCTTAGCAAAATAAAAGTAACATTTGCGAGCCAAATGTTGAATTGCCCTGCACGTGGTTTACCGAGCGAGCGAGTCGTCGAGTAAACCCGTGCACGGGCTATTGACCCTTTTTTATGGACTTCAGGTAAGAGAGAAATACTCTTCCCTGTCGTGCCTTGGGACGATGTGGATAATTATAATTATATAGCAAATTTTAACACTGGCTAAATTCTTAGTTTCAATAAAATTAATAATGAACTGCTCGCTCGTTCCGTATGCGATGGAACACCGGTTTCTATCGGAAGGGAGTGGACAAATCTTTGTTTTATCGACGATTTCGTCATATCGAGATTTGACTGTACTTAATTCTAACCTTGGTTTTCTCTTTGGTTTTATGTTTTGTTTTTGTTTTTATTTTTTGTTTCTCCTATCCACATCTAGAACACATAATCGAATTCAGTACAGTTTTTGTGTCCTTAAAGTTGACACACTTTGCACGGAAGCCAGTCTTCGATGAAATGGTTTTCATAATCATTTTCTCCGCAACCATTTTCGTTATTGTTCTTCTTATACCGCAAACTTGGGCGATTTCAAAAGGCTGATTATAGTTCGTGATTTTTTATTTTTATGAAATAACTCCGAAATAACTGAACGTATTCTTTTGTTGGTAATTTTGACCGTTCGCCCTAATAAAAAAAAATCTATCATAAGTTAAGAACCAAAATAATTAAACAATTTTTTTACGGGTTTTGTTTGTTCCTTCTTGGCGTTACTTCTACATGCAGTTGTACCATGATGGGCCATTAATGTAACCTCAGACGACGTCCGAACATGACCAGCCACTTTGTATTTTTCTTCCTTCGGAACTATTCGTCCCATGTTTTTTACATTGTCCATGCTATCTATGTAAAAACCGATATTTCAATACTTTTTCCAAAGCTCTAGACTCAAAACTGGAACAGTTACATTATAAAAAGAAGGGCTACCACCTTTAATTTTTTTTCTCTCGAACTATTCGTCGAATTTTTCTTTTCCTTCTACTATGTCATCTATGTAAAAAAGCCGATCTTTCGCTATTTTTTTTTTAAAGCTCTAGACTTAAAACTGGGACAGTTACATGACCATAAAGTTCAAAAACTAATTAAAGTTGCCCCATTTTACGGTATCGTCTTTCAAAAACCTTCCTTGGTATTTCGTAGGTTCTAGTGGCCACACGAACTGACAACCCATCATTTTTCACAGCACTGATAGCTGCTTTTAATTATTATTCAGTCAAGTTCCCTTGCAGAGCAAGTTCTTCCCTCTTGTACTAAATCAGGCATCTAAAACGGATGTAGAAAAATTAATTATTTGAAAAAATCACACGTAATCGTATGGCCATCATACACCGACTGTACGTAGCCATCGATCCTAATTTTCCCTTAGAGATGGCCACATCTAAAATGCTAACAAGTAGAAACAAACAATGCGAACCCTTTAGGTTATAACAAAACACTGTTCGTGGATTATTCTAGGAATACAAGAATAACCATTATCTTTACATAATACTGATACCACGATATGGAACGTGAACTCTTAAAAAAAATTAGCAGTAGACAAAACAATGAAAACGGATTTTCCTTACTTTTTCATTTTGTTGCCAAACTTTTGCTCGTATTCTTGCACCTACGCAGAACGCGAAGTGAATCAAGCTGTAATAGGTGACATCTAGTGAGCAGTTCTATAAAATATTTATATTAGCCGTCTCTCCCTTACGGCGAACTACGCCGGAATTATCCTAGGGAATTTTGCATCGCTTTGCATTAGGAGAATTTTAGTTTTTGTTTCATTCAGACCGGTGTATTGCATGTGGGTGAAACTGCAAAATCACCCCTCGGCACGCCTTTCTTTGAGAGGCAGTTTCACCCTTTAACATTGTTTTTCCGCAGATAAAAAAAAGTGTTCGATCGTTTTCAACGCTTTATCACATATATGAGTTTCAAGTAAATCGAAGGCGGACAATTAAGAGATGTGCCTCGTAAAAAGATGTCGCTACAATTGCTTTCGGATGTATCAGTTAACCATTTTTGATGTTCACCTTCTTGTCGACGAAAGGCTGCTTCGTGTATTGTGCCCATATAAATACGGTGACAGAAAAGAACATGGTATTGGGGTAAAACAATCGTTTGGGGTAAAACATAGTTCAGTATGACTAACTAAACCGACGGTAGTGAATGCACGGCGTGCATGCGACTGCGCCGATCTCCCTTGCCGAATAGGATAGTTGAAAATCAAATATTTAGTACTATCATTATTTCATATAAAATTGTGAAAATTTCATATATAATTGAGTAATTATTATTATCAGGGTCATATATAACGTTATAAAGCGAAAACAACTATCGTTAATGAGCAGGGCAAACATAAGAAAGCCGACACAACAACGCAGTATCATAATTTATGCCCCTGTAGTCAAGGGGCTATTTACCTAGAGGCCAGAAAAAATAGCCAAATACCAAATTTGTTTTCTGGGAAATGGTTGGTGAAAAAGAAACGTTCTTTTCAACACAAAAGTACATACATTTATTGAGAGCCTTTAAAAAAAATCACTAAAAAATACAGAAAATCAACAAAAACATGGCTACCGGCAGTTAATTAAATTGAATTCGCGATGTTTGGCGGTGGAAACACAGTGTATCTGGAATCTAAAAACCAAACGGGTTATTGAAGTTTACAATAAATACGAGTTGTTGGCGATCGTCTATTTATGAAACCATTTCTTTTAGCAACGTGGCGACGAATTAATTTACGATTAATTTACGAATAAAATTACGATGCATGCAACATCTATAAAAAAGTAGTTATTTTTATGTAACTATAAAAAAATTAAGATTAATTGTTGAAAAGTCAGATTCTTAACGATCTTTCAATGTTTCTCATCGTATCTCCTGTAAATTGGGAAACAATCCATCAAGTGACTATCGAGAAATCACGTCCACCGACTTCGAATAACCGTGTTTCGAGAAAAACATGTCCAAAGTTTGAAGTATGGTGCTGCTACCGCTCGCTCGGCCGACTGTTGGAACGGTAGCTCATTTAATTTTTGGAATATTTAAATTATTTTTTCAGGGACTATAGGTGATACTATAGAATAAAAATATATTTGGAAAATGCAATTCCTTTTTACCTACCTAGTTAGATGTGGCCCGTTAACTATAATTAGTTTTCCTGTTCTATCTGTTATCATGGGCGTTTGTCCTCAATACATACATACAATACTGAACTTTCATGAATTTCTCAGTGGAACTTTTCTAATGACTCCTCCGCCGGAACTTCCGAAAAAGTTGTATCCAAGGTTTCCTCAGCTTCAAAAAACATTGTCTCGACTCTGCACATCTAATAATTTGTTTCGGTCATTGAAAAAAGACGAGGCTGTCTCCGTTTACTTATAAATTTGCAGGAACTTCCGTTTATTTCAACCTCCTATGCAGTATATTTCAAGCATGAAGTGATCATACGTCGACAGGACAAAGTAGTTATCAGAAAGTACTAAAGTTTTCCAGTAAAAAAAAACATTCCTGTGATCCAGTGACGCAGGTCAGGCTTAAGAGGGTTGAAAAAAATGTTGGCAGCTCGATTAATCGAGTTTTATTTTTCCTGTGTTCGCAGAACGCGTAATAGCAGTTGAGAAAAAACTAAAACGATTCGGCAATTGCAAAATGTTTGTATTCGACATTTCCAATGACCCAGAAATTTGGCGAAACGATAATCCTCCGATCCGGAATGAAGTAAAAATTGTTGGCTCTCCATTGTAAATAGGGAGGGGTGGGGGGAGGCTAACAAGCTCGACAATTTGTTGGAGTTATAAATTTCTATCGAACAAATTCACAGAGAGGGAAAGAGAGATAGGGTTTCGGATAGCCACCACTGCGAGAGAGTTGCCTCTCGGATGTGCATTTATCGCGAATCGATGGCCACGCTGAATTGTTAGTTATTCATTGGCCGATTACAATTTTATGCACTAGGGGGACACAACACAGAGGAAGAGAGAGAGAGAGAGAGAGCGCTGAACAGAAAACGGCGAGCAAGAGAGAAATAAAGAAAAACAGCGAGAGAGAGAGAGAGAGAGAGAGAGAGAGAGAGAGAGAGAGAGAGAGAGAGAGAGAGAGAGCGCAACGAAACGTGGTAACGTTGGCTGCGTGAATTTATGCAGCCGACAAAGGGTCCGCGCGGTATTGTAGCCGATGGGCATAACATCGAGAGAACGGTGGAGCGGAGAAACGAATAATCAAAATGCGAATACCTCCCGGGTAACACCAATGCCGTATCCTGCCAAATCGTTATTTCGTACCATAGAAAAACATACTATCGCGATATTAAAATTTAAAACGAATATATTCCGACCGAAGAAAAAATGGATCGAGACAGACGGAAATACATGTTAATTGGCTTCATCATCGACTGACAAAAATTGATCTCACATGTGAGTGCATTTTCGGCAATGGGTATGAATTTTTCTCCGTGTCTATTAACCTATTCCTGAAAAATGACGTTTGATTTTTACCAAAATCCATCTATTCAAAATGCATCGAACGAAAAAAAAAAACATTCCCTATATCTCGCTCCGTGACTTACCAAACGAGAAAGAGGACTGATCGCGCTCGAGAAGGTACGAAATCGAGTGGAAAATGGAAGTAGGAACGATGCTCGTTAAATTTCGCGTTGCTTTGACATTTCTTGATTTGCGTACAGACGTCCAGACGCTGAAGGGTCTGCGCGGATTGAGACGAAAGACGAACAAGAAGAGGAAGATCACAGACGAGCAAAAACACCGACGCGCATCAGGAGAGAGCTTTTTTACGAGCAATAAAGTCGGTCGTGTTGCTCACGATCTTGGCTAGAAAGCGAAAAGAATATCGGTCTTTTCTTTCTCTTGGATCTCGCACCCTTCATGATTCGCACTCGAAGTACAGTAACTGTAGTGGAGCCCGAAAAGGCACTCGTATACGTCGAGAGCAACAAGGATAGAGAAAAGAAGGGGGAGAAACAGGGCCGAAGATCACTTAAGTGAAAGAAAAAAAGAAAACACCGGCTATCAGTGGAGCATGGGAGTACGCGCCTCCGTGCAGCTAACTGATAATAATGCCACTTTTATTGTACAATAACCCTTGAACGCGGTAATAAAATGGCTTTTTATGGCATCAAAAATGAAATAGCCGTGTCTCCGAGCGTGCTCGGGGGATTCCCGACCGCTATGACCCGAAAAACGTAAAGGAGCAAGGAGAAAGATAGCGAAGCAGAGTGAGTGAGAGCGAATCAGGCAGCAAGGGTTTAGAGGAACGAAAGACGCAAGAAAAGATACTTTTGTGGCCGATTCAAAGGAGACTGCGGATATAGAGAATAGGAGAGGGATGATAGAGCGGGATTTTTTTCCTATATACATACGGTGTGTATCTTGAATGAGGGAAACACCTGAAATTCGTACACGACGCGCCATCTCGCGCTAACTCGATGAAACCCGAGGAGAAAGATTATTTCGAGTGTGATCCTCTTACCATCCGCGCTTTCTGAACAAGCCGAAAATTAACGCGAAAAAAAATAATGAGGACGTTGCCAACAATTAAATATGAATTAATCATATGTTGTTCTTGTTGTGTTGGTTATTATTAATATTATTGTTATAATGCGTATTATCATTATATTCATCATTATTAGTATAACTATTTTTTATGAAGATATTAGATTTCATTGCTTGGAGGCATTCACTCAGCCGTGAAATAATTAGACTAATCATTATTAGTATAACAATTTTTTTTATGATGATATTAGATTTTATTACTCGGAGCAACGCGCTTCCTTATCTTGCAGTGGAAAACATGCACCTAGCCCCGAGGGTTAGGCTCGATCTTGATCTAGACCGGAACAATAATGGTGGGTGGCACTCAAGGGCTCCGACGCCGCCTCGGGTGTCACCCATTAAACGCGATACAGAAATCTTAAAATCTGAGTATTACTATTTTTTTTTTTTTTTTTTTTTTTTTTTTAATTAATAGACTTTATTGCTCCGGGCAACGCACTTCCTCAGTTTGCACTGGGAAACATTCACCTACCCCCGGGGGTTAGGCTCGGTCTTAATCTAGACCGGAACAATAACGCTGGACGGCACTCGAGGGTTCCGACATCATCTCGGCTGCCGCCCAGTCAAAAAGTCGCGCGAAAAATCCGATATATCGCTCTGCGATAGCCGCTCCCTCAAGCCAGAGGGTTAGCGGCTACCGCAGTCCACAATCATGTTGCCTGAGTAAACGGAGGGACCCAAGTATGACCGCCTTCTGCATCTGACCCGCCAGCAACCGGACACCGGGTTTGCAAACCGGTATGCTAGCGAGGCCCGATACAAAAGACTCTTTCATACCCCCTAGCGCGCCGATGATGAGGACAACGAGAGTTACCCTGAATCCTCGGTGCAAACGACGTAGCTCGGCCAGGAGAGGCTGATACTTGAGCCGTTTCTCCTCTTCCTTTCGCGACACGTTCACTTCGGCCGGAGCCGAGAACTCAATGACGTATATCGTCTTGTCGTCGAAATCGAAGAGGACAACATCAGGCTTAGTCGCTTGAAGTGGCCCGATGGTCGCGAATGAGAAGTTCCAATAATCTTGCACCTCTCGCCCACGACAACGGACTCAATATCTCCTGGTAAATAAGGCGGCACGGGCTCCCGGTCTATCCCATAAGAGTGCCGTAGATGATAGTACAACACTCTTAGGGCCGCGTTATGGCGATAGATATATCCGGAGACTGCATATACTGGGCAGGCCGACAGTAGATGCATTAGTGTCTCCGGCGA
Source organism: Ophion obscuratus (assembly GCA_964007375.1). Taxonomy (NCBI): domain Eukaryota; kingdom Metazoa; phylum Arthropoda; class Insecta; order Hymenoptera; family Ichneumonidae; genus Ophion; species Ophion obscuratus. The sequence continues at coordinate 54,050,799 of OZ023312.1, forward strand.
TTGTTTGCATGCACGACACAAAGTGGTCGGCAGAGGCTGACCCAAAACGCGACTGCGATAGACCAGGGTGTTGATGACTCCGTCTTGGCAGGCGCAGATAAACCCTTCGGTCTCGGACATCAGTCCAGCTGACCGCAAGAAGGAAAAGGTCAGCTGGGTGGACAGCCCCTGTTCCTCGATGTGGTGAAAAAACACACCGTGCATGGGTCTGTCCACGTGCTGCCGAGTCAGGACAGTCTGCTCGGCAGCCCTGATTGCCCGCCGACGTCGGGACTTGGGCAACCGAGCGACGGAGTCTATTGGCAAGGCGCCACGCCGGCGCCGGCGGAACTCCAAGCCGAGGGTCTCTGCCGCACGATCTGCCGTCTTATAAAGAAAAGCACCCGCCCCATGAAGCTCATGCTGGTGCACAATCTCCAGGAGCGGGTCCGAGCTCGTTATTACATCGCTTGCTATTCCGAGGACCATGCGGTCATGAAGACACTCCAATCCCAGGAGCCCACGCCCGCCGCTCTGACGCAGCATATAGAGGCGCGGGGTGGAAGATCGAGGGTGCAGACTCCGCTGGATGTTCATTATTTTGCGTGTGCCGATGTCCAGCTGTTTAAGCTCGTGTCTGCGCCATTTGACGACGCCAAAGGAGTAGAGCAGGACCGGGACAGCGAGCATATTGGTGGCAGTGATCTTATTTTTCCCAGACAGATCTGATTTCTAGATCCGTCTGAGACGCCGCCTATACTCGCTGCGGAGGGCCTCCTTGACACCCTCAGCATCTTGTACAGAACGCTGATCGATGCCAAGGTACCGATAAGACCCTCCGGCGTCCAGGTGTTTGAAGACGCTCCCGTCCACCAGCCGAACATCAGCCGCGACACCCTCTGCTCTCCCTCTCCTGAGATGAAGAACAGCGCACTTGTCCAATCCGAAGTCCATTCCCGCCGCCCGCGTGTACGTCGCTACGATGTTCAAGAGGAGCTTAAGCCCCCCCTCCCCAGGAGCGTATAGCTTGAGGTCATCCATATAAAATAAATGGGTGATCCCTCGCCCACGCTCCCCGGGGGGCCCCGCTTCGTACCCGCGTGCAGCCCGCAAGGCGATTGACAAGGGTAATAGTGAGATGCAAAACAGGAGGGGGCTGAGAGAATCTCCCTGGATAATCCCCCTCCTATACCCCACCACTCCGGTCGACACGTTGCCTTCACTAGTCTTAACTGTGAAGCGTGTCTTCCAGAGCGGCATGAGTTGCCTAATGCATCCCACTATGTAAGGACTCACCGAAAGGCGCTCGAGTAGGTGTATAATCAGTTTGTGACTGACAGTGTCGAACGCCTTACGGTAGTCTATCCAAGCGACTGAGAGGTTACGCTTGTGCTGGACCGCGTTTTGCGTAATGCAGCGGTCCACCAGCAGGTTCTCCTTACAACCTCCCAGCCCCCTCTTGGATCCCCTTTGTTCGTGTATCTCCCGCCATGCAGGCTCGATCTCGCCCAGAACACGCTCATAAAGAATCTTTGTGAAGATCTTACAGAGCGCATTCAGACACGTTATCGGGCGGTAGTTCTCCGGATGAGACAGATCCCCTTTTTTGGGGATTAACACCGTTCTTCCCTCTGTCAGCCACGTAGGGATTGGCACCGTCCCATCGATGAACGACGAGAAGATGCGGGCCAGATGGGTATGGGTGCACGTGAATTTCTTCCACCAGAAGATGTTAATCCCATCCGGCCCGGGAGCGGCGTGGTTCCTCATGCTACTCACCGCCTTCTCCACCTCACCCCGCGTGACTGGAAAACAGTCGCCACGCTGACTCGGCTGTTGCCGGCAGTACGTGTCGAACCGTCCCAGAGCTGGAGTGCTTTCATCAAAATGACCCGCCTCGCTATACAGCTCTCCCCAAAACCGCTTCACCTGAACAGCTGTTGGCGCTGTGTCGGGGGCAGGCGTAGGTGGTTGGAACCAGCGGCCTGGGTCAGAACGGAAGAGGGCGTTGTCTAACGTCCGACCCAGCCGCCTCTCTAGGGATTGCTTCGCAACCCCCAGGTTCCGCACCTTCTCCACGTAGCGTTCCTTCACAATAAGAAGGATAGCTTTGTTCAATGTGTGGTGACGGCATTTCAGTTCCGAGCTGATTTTTCGGATTTTAGGGGTAAACGCCCTTCCCGCCGTAATGAAGTCTAACACACACTGAACACGGGATGCCTGCCTCCGCGCTTCATTGATCTTATTCTGGAGCTGTGCAACGCGCCGCCGAGTCTTAGCCACAAACGCCGCCTTATCATTGCGTGTCTGAGGCTTCGACTCAACAGCAGCGCGATACACAGCCCAGTTCAAGCTGAGGAGATCAGCGGTCTCGGGGATTGCTGCCGCGAGGGACTCATTTGCCGCTTCTAGGCAACCAGGCTGAAGAGAAAATTTCCCAGTGATTCTCTCCCTCCTTGTTCCCCAGTCCTCTGTCAAATCGACGCGCCAACGGGGGGGTTCCGACTGCGGGGGGGTTCGATCTTGAGGCCGTCCGGCAGAGCTCCGTGCGGAACGCGCGGAAGAGCGCCTGCCGGACAGCTCTGGTGGTAGTAACAAGAAATCGTAGCCTTGTCGTCGCAAGCGGGCAGCCTGGTCTCGCAGATGTTGTTGCGAGAGGTGTGCAAGCTCTGGGTGCTCTTGGCTCCACAGGGCCTGCAACCTCGCCATGTAGCCCCGCCGCGACGGTACGCTATCCCTCCAGCAGCGGATGAGGTCTTCCTTGAGTTCCTCCGTCCACTCGAGGCGCCGATTTCGAGCCGTGGTCGTTACCGTGGATCCTATCCGGGTGCCCCTCCCAACTGATCCTTGGTCCCCATCCGAGAGGGACCGGTTGTGGGGGGCTTGACTAGGTGGTGTTCGAACCTAGTTTTCGGCGTGCCAGGTGGTTGGCCTGGCACGTCGGTGGCTATTGCGGGGGAGTTGCGCTCCCCCGGGCGATGGGCACGCCAGCTTCCCTACGCCAGTTTACTATTATTATTATTATTATTATTATTATTATTATTATTGGCATTAATGTTATTGTTATTGTTATTATCGTACCAGTTACACGAGTCTCGGAATTTAACCGACACCTATGTGAATCCTACGGACATACGCAGGCAAATAAGACTACCCTACGGACTTCTTACAGATCGGTCTTACATGCCTTTCAACAGGTCTGCATAATCTTGGGTCCCGAATAACAGATTGATTTTCAATTTTTTTTCTTCTGATAAGAGTATTGAGATGACGGCATCAGGATTTTTAACGCGATTAGTAAAAAGTCTGACCGAATTTGATTTTTTTTAATTGAAAAATGTTGATCACCATAGAAGTTATTACTATTTAAGCAAAGTGCCGCCATTGCTGCAGAGCCAATCAGTATAGGTAGTTCTGGCAACTGGGGTAATTCAAAATGAATTTGTTTTTAATGTACTTTTAGTATAATAATAATACAGCTTCGGTATGACCGATATTTTTTGGTAATTTATTTTTAACAATTGGATAAACATATTAAAAAATCGGCCGGTTATACGATAGAAAATATTATGAACTATTGTCTGTCCAATTTGAGGAAATCGGACAAAAATATTTTGAGATACGACTTAAATCGTTTGATAAGACTCGTGGAGTCGTTCGATAAGTATCGTGGAGAAATTTAAAAGTATAGAGGATACATCGGAGCGGGGCAGTTCGCCGTAGCGCAGTGGGTGATCTGACCGTTCACAGCAATCCTCATAACTCGGTAAATATTTGGAATACGCACAAAACCTTTATTGCGAATTGAAATAAAGGCTCTAGAATAGACAACGATGCACTAAATGAATCGACTTCATCGCTGTTGTTGTTGACATCCACGGTATTCCGGGAATCGTTGGTGCTCAGAACTTTCTAACGATGTAGCAGATTTCCAGAACGGTTTCTGTAGCTACGCACAGATCTGGATCACGATGTAGATAGTTCGCAGGAAGTCGCGAAGCTACCTCAGTACCACTGAGGTTGATGACATGAGGATTTGGGACAGTTGTGACTGTGTTAATCCTATCAAAACGCTTTAATTCCATCGCCAGTTTCCGATATTGTGAGATCTTCTCTTGGATCGTGTTGCTATCCAAAATCATGTGCAGATCATACTTGTAGAAAGCCTGCTCCCTCGCAGTTAGTTGATGTTTGGGACGAATACTCCCGCCGACAAGGGCGCAGGCACCTTGCCACGGTATGCTAAATAGGGCTCACTTTGAAAATAACGTGTGCCTTTATCATCCTGTATGACCGGATATAGGATCAAATAATCGACTCGAAGCACTACCGAAAGTACATGGTCCTCCATAGGATCAAATAATCGACTCGTAGCACTACCAAAAGTACATGGAGGACCATGTACTTTCGGTAGTGCTTCGAGTCGATTATATGATCCTATATGACGATCAGAAAGGCTTCTATTTTCGGGCAAATATTACTACGATTCAACCACATATTTGAGGCTCCTTCATCAATGTAATCCTGCTTGAGGTCATTCTGTGCAGTTCCTCTCGAACCTATAAGTGCAGGCTGCTCTCGTAGGTCGTGTCCTAAGTGCAGCATAGTGTCGTTCCTATCTGTCCGTGCTATTGTGCTATGCATAGGCAATATTAGTTGCTTTCCATGGAATCCGACCCACAGCGCTTTGATGTGCCTTTCGTGCATATCGGTCATGTTGATTAGGCCTCTAACCTCCCAGATCTTGGTGAGGTTAAGCGCTCCATGGCTGATCTCCATCTTTATCACTGGTTCGACAAATCTGGTTGAGCCGGGCTGAGTTTTCGATTGATGGTTCTTCTCGATGCTTTCATCATCTATGAGCCTCACTTGCATCGTACATGTAGGCTCCTTGTTCTACAAAACAGAGCAGCTCGGGCGCTTCCTATTAATTGATAAGGCAGCCTTCGCCGACGAACTATGACTTCTCGATGTAGATAATTTTGAACTTTTCGAGTACGAATTCCATTTAAATGTCGCGTGATATGCTAAGTAGATGTTGCACTTGACTTTTGCTGACTGAGCATGGCTTGCGGTTGTCTATGTATAGCAGATGTGAGATGGTGTATCTGTCTTTCCTGTCGGTCTTAACTTTGAATCCATACTTAAAGCTGTTCGGTTAACTAGACAGTAGGTTGATTGCAAGGCCAAACCGTAGCGTGCTCAAGGCATCTCCTTAGAATATTCCACTTCACATTGGGATTTCAGGGGTATCTACTGGCTAACGATTTGTAACTTGGTCTTCCATTGCTCCATAGTCCGTATTAAGAAGTGCACGATTGCTGGGTGCATTTCACACATGCGTAATATTTCAGCCATCCAATAGCGTGGTACACTGTTACAAGCTTCCTTGTAGTTCATGTATGTCACGTTCAAGTTCCTGTAATGCGTGCGTGTCTGCCTGACTTCGAGTGAAACGACGGTGAACTGCTCCTTGTACTCCACGTGAGCTTTGCGGAATAGTTTCTGCTGCTCTCCTAAGCTGTGCCGGTTTTTTACGTAACCATAGATCTTAACCAAACAGATAGTAAGTAGTTCATAGATGGTCGGCAGATCCATAACAGGCTGATCCTTCGCTAAGTCTCGTGTGTACTTTGGCTTTGGTAATATGCACGTGACTCAGCCGTGAATAATCCTTGCGACGTCTCCGGATGCCTGATGTTCGTTGTAATGCATTCCACCAGCCATTTATACAGGCAGCCTAGCCGCTTGTACCAGAAGCTGTGCATGCCGTTGGCGCTGGGTACTTCCTAACTATGTGCCTTCTTGACAACCTTGGCCAGATCATCTACGGCTTGATCCCTATGCTTGACTTGTGTCAATCAGATTGCAACCCAATACTCTTTTCGATCTTGCCTGCGAAAATCGCTTTCTTCCTTCCATTTCGCATTCCTGCTACTGAACTCAGGCAAATGCAACTTTTCGTTGCCCCCTGAATGTAACGTTATGGCCCCTTCGCGCCTGTAATGCTTTGTATCGCTGCAATCGTCCTTCATAAAATGCCAATGTTTGCTTCAGCATATAGAGGTGCTCCGCCAGACAGCTATTCCCCCGCTCTTGGATCGAATGGATTGCCACTTTCCGGAATGACGGCGCTAGTTGCTTCTCAAGACGCTGCAACGGTTTTTCCCTGCATGAGAAATTGTGTTCTTCTTCCTAGACTCCTTCTTATGACTTCGATGTTACCCTCGAGTCGCTTTACCAGTAGAGTATTCGGGGAGTTTCCTTCTGCACTGCTTGAGTCCCGTTGTTGTGCCTTCATCTTCCTGCAATGCACTCCGGGATTACACTATCGTTCAGATGTAATAAGGTGACTGCCGTGTTCTTTGATATCTTTATTCTTGATATCTTTTGTCTCTTTATATTGAATTGTATTCACAGAGTATCTCCATTAAGGGGCCAGTCCACTTTGAAAATTTAAAAAAATCGAAATCAAGCAAGACTTGAAGAAATCGACGATGATGAGCGATCAGAAGGGATTTTGTACGGTGCAAGAATTGCCGATTGAGTTTAGGTAAGAGTTTTTTATAGTATAAACTTCAAACGCGTTATTCTCGAACCGACGTTTTCAAAATCTAGCTCCATCGTATCTCTAAAACTTATAAACCGATTCTCTTGAAATTTGAACCATATATTGTAAACATGATTCGCAACAAGACGACACTTGATGGTTTTAAAATTTTGATTTTTATTCTTTTTTTGCGAAAAAATGCGTTTTTAAAAACATTTTTCGTTTTTTATCTGCCATTTTTTTTTTTATTAAACTTTATATCCGAGGGACATTTTGTAGCTTGTGTCATACTGAATCTAATGGACTTTGATTTTTTTGTTTCAGACAAACCGTTGGCGAGTTGTGATGGAGCTACCTAGCGCACCTTTTTTTGAGGCGTTACGTAAAACTATAGTTATTGTACTTAAAAATGAATAAATATATTTTTTTAATGTATTTCAAGACTATTTATCAAGCCGAATAACTTTTATATTCATAAGTTTTGTAAAATCCTTGAAAAAAAATCGCGAAAATAACCTTTGTTCGAGGCTCCAAAGTGGACTGGCCCCTTGAAAAATCGGAACTTCAGTTCACCGATTCTTCGTCTTGTTCGTTGTCATTTTCCGATTCGAGCCAGTGATCTAAACTTTGAATGTTGGGTTCATCGACCCTGTCGACGTTATCGTTGTCCTAGGTACAGGACTCGGTAACTACGTCTAGCGGGTGGAGACTTCATTGCTAGTTGCCACAGCTAATTCGTTGATGAGTCGCTGTTCAAGTTAATCTCCACGATGGTTTGAGGCGTTAAGGTGTTCTTCTTATTATTATTCCCAATTATTTTGACAACTATCATTATTGTCATCATGATAATCAATTAGTTATTATTACGTTTTAAGTTACGATTATTATCATAGAATCGAAGGCAAAAACATTTATGAAGAAATGTTTCCGGGGAAGCGGTGGTGAAGAAGAGTTGTACAAAAATGAAAGTATCCCGCGTAGACATTTTGATGGGGCCCAAATCAGGGCCCGATCAGGTTGCCTGACCGCCCTGCTAGGGCACTAATAAGGCAGCCTGAAAGGGCCCTACTAGGAAATGCAACGTTGAGTCACATATGGGCCTGACCTGGTTGCCTGATCAGGCTCCTATCAGGTTGCCTGATCAGGCTCCTATCAGGTTGCCTGATCAGAAAGAAAAGCATTTAATATTTCAAAAATCAAAAATGGAATAAACCACTTAATTTAGAGTTCGACTACAATGAATTTGTATCATAATTCGTCACTCCCTGGCCTGCTGAAATGTTTTTGTTCGAAGAAAATATTTCGCCTATATGGGCATCGAACTTCGTACCTACCTACCCAAAGCTACACGGAGAAAACAGGGGCCTCGAAGTTTAGAATTAATACTATGCTTCTAAAAAAAATATCATTAAATATCAAAAAGTATTGAATGGAAGATAAAAATTGTAACTGTGGTATAGTAATAATGGAGAAATTTAAATTTTAACCTACGATATGGCACGTAAACTGATACAAATAATACATTTTATTCGGCATATTGTGATTTTTTTGTAGTATTCAAAAAATATTTTGCCCACGTGATTGGAACAAATAGTTTCCAGTATTCTACAAAAAGTACGGTATAAAGAGTCACATTTTACTAATAACTTCGTAATATTTTTCGCTATACGCCGAAGATTTATGCTATGCGTATAGTGAAGTCTATACATACACGAAGATTAATGCTATACGTATAGTAAAATCCACATGAAAATATAGCGTGTAATAAAGGTTGGTATTTTACAAAAAGTCCTATACAGCATATAGGACTCGCGCCTATGCGAGAATAGTTTTAAATGTAATATGCACGCATCATTTTTACTATACGGTGTGAGAATCATTTTTACACTTCTATAACAACAAGTCTTAGAATTACGAACTGGCAGTAAACTGCTATACTTTTCTAGCACTGAATATTAGAATTCTGGCAATCAGTGTTAGAATTTGAGGCCGCATTTTTCTCCGTGTAGGCACGCTGCCCCAATGCTACCGAGTGCTTGTAACATCTTGGTCCCACATATGGCATAAGAGACCATATGAATTCCTATAATTATTTGTTGTATCACATAAAGTACAGGGTGTCCAATAGGAAGTTGCTAAAACTAAATAAGTGTCTCTTCCCTCCATGAATTCAATAGGGGTCCCTTTTTCTGAGGCGCATACCTGAGGCCCCGCAGTTTTATTCCAGCCGTGGTTAAAGCAAGTACGCGCGCGTCAAAATGAGTGAGCTCACGACGGAAGAAAAAGTATATCATATTGAGTGCTTCTTCTCGAGGGGAAACATTTATAGTAATGCGTATAGAGGGTTTTGTACTAAGTTTGGAACTCATAGACTTGCCAGCGAAAACACTCTGAAAAGGTAAGAATTTAATATTTATTCATATTCATCTATCACACAACTTGTGTTTCAATTCAATTGAACTGAATTCAAGTAATTTAACGTTAATTTTTGTAGGATAATCGATAACTTCGTGAAGTATGATACACTCCAGGATCGTAGACATGAGTTGCCAGGTCCATCTGTTATGGTGACTACACCAGAGAAGATCAACGAAGTTGAGAATTATTTCAAACAAAATCCAAATGATTCGATTCGGAAAGCTGCTCAAGCATTAAAAATATCCAAATCATAATTACACAACATTTAGAAATATTTTTTAAAGTTTCATCCGCATAAAATAAGCACTCATAAATTGTTAACGGAACATGCCATGACGAAACGCATTGAATTTTGTAACCCTATTACGGGAATGTTTGAAGCCGAAGAACTTAATGAGAAATTGATTATTTATTCCGATGAAGAACATTTTTGGATGAATGGGTACGTAAACAAGCAAAATTACCGGTTTTGGGGAACGGAAAATCCCAACATATCGCTAGCGAAGTCCCTTTATCCGCAGAAAGTAACGGCATGGGCAGCGATTTCAGTCAAAGGAATTTATTTGCAATTCTTGGAATCTACGGTAACAGGAGACAGTTACAAACAGCTTTTGGAAACGAAATTATTTTATGCAAAAAAAAGGGGACTGGTTAAAAATGTTTACTTCATGCAAGATGGAGCGACGCCGTACCGGACTCATGAGGTGTTTGAAGCTATTCATCGCGTATATGAGACTCGAGTAATCGGTCTGGGGTACCCTAAATTTGCTCAAGGCAGACTAGAATGACCTCCATACTCACCGGACCTGAACCCTCGTAATTTTTTCTTGTGGGGTTACATTAAAGATCATTATTCCGCTAAAAACCCCAGCACACTAGAAGAACTGATCGCGGCCATCCAGGAAGTAGTTCGCGGCATTACGAACGATAAGTTGGACACAGTTTTTCACAGTTTTCAAAAGAGAATTGATTTTTGTGCACAATCTAACGGTTCGCACTTAGAAAATATCTATCAATAATCACTGTACTTTTCGTTATTTTTATAAGATGTAAAAAATTGACATACAAAATATTTGACTGGTTTGTATTTATGTGCGTTTAAAACTGCAGAGCTTCCTCTATTTAAAGAAATTCGGCTTTTATGATTCTGTGCACGTGTTTTAAAATGACAGTCGATTAGTTTCAGCAACTTCCTATTGGACACCCTGTATATCGATTAGTTAATATCTTTGTGACAATTAAAGAGGTTTATTGAATAACATGCTATAGATTTTTGAAACTTAACCTTGTGTGTGTTTATATATATATATATATATATATATATATATATATATATATATATATATATATATATATATATATATACTAGGCCAAAGAATTAAAGAATATTGAAAAAGTCCGTCAATTTTTTGGATCATTTTCAAATAGCTGTAACTCCTTGAAAAATGGTCGTACATCAAAATTAAAAAAAAGTAAATTGAAGGTGTGAATCTCTAGTTTTGAGTTCAAAAATGTTTCGCATCAGCCAATTTTTAGTACCCATCAAAAAACCAAAGTAAAAAAAGTTCGAACTTTTTGCTCATCTTCGACAGTCTGCACGGACTATAATAATTTTTTTTAAATGATCGGATTAAAAGGATCGTCTAGCTGGATTCTTTCCCTTTAATTTGAGCGGTGTGAGAGCTCTGTGTGATTTTTTCTCGCTGAGTTATCGATGTTCAAAGCAAAAAGGACACTTGACTTTAATGACTCGTAGACTAATGGTCGCACAGAAAAAACCAGAGGGTTTGGGAAACTTTGAAGTATTCCCTATAAGATACTTTTAACATTTTTTTATCAAGATTTTTTTGTGCGGGAAAATGGATTTAAAAATGTGAAAAATGGCATATTTACGAATATTTTTATAACTAAGGATTGTTTTGCCAATATCGAATAGATAAAAAAAAATCGGTTTTTTGACGACCTCAAAGTATCCTAAAAAAGCCCTCAAAAGTTTAAACCCCTGCGATTTTTTTTTTCATTGTGTTCCGAATGATCGAAATTGTGGTTTTAGCCAAAAATCGATTAATGACTAAATCTACCACCTTTTATTCGTCTTTTGAGAATCACAATTTTTTTTAGCACTGATCCGAATTTCCGGTGCTAAAAAATGTTGTTCGTTGAACAACGGGAACAAATTTTTGTTTAATGAAGAAAAAAATTAAATAAAAAAATTAATTAAATTTTTTTTTGACAAAAAAAATTAATTAAAAAAATCGAAAAAAAATTGTTAGATCTTTTTTTATAGTGCTGAACGTTTTTCATGATACGACACGCGATTGGAGTTGTTGGAATTTACAGTTCTTTGAATGTGTGCGTGTGGAACACACATACAAAGAAGCGTAAATCCAACCGAGCAACTTCTACGTGGTACGCTTTAGGTTACGCTAATGCCGTTAGTGAATAAAATGTTTATGAAAAAAATCTTGATCTAATGATCGTGGGACGTGTGCATAGGGTGTCGTATCGTATCGTAGGGATGTAAATTGTACACACGCACACATTCAAAGAACTGTGAATTGCAACAACTCCAATCGCTCGTCGTATCATGAAAAACGTTCAGGGCTATAAAAAAAATCTAACAATTTTTTTTTCATTTTTTTCAACTGATTTTTTTGTAAAAAACCTTAATTATTTTTTTTCTTTTCATTGAACAAAAATTCGTTCCCGTTGTTCAACAATCAACATTTTTTGATGTGCCAAAAAAAATTGTGATTCTCAAAAGATGAATAAAAGGTGGTAGATTTAGCCTTTAATCGATTTTTGGCAAAAACCACAATTTCGATCATTCAAAATACGGTGAAAAAAATTGCAGGGATTTAAATATTTGAAGGCTTTTTTAGAATACTTTGAGGTCATAAAAAAACCGATTTTTTTAATCTATTCGAGATTGGCAAAATAATCTCTAGTTAAAAGAATATACGTAAATATGCCATCCTTCACGTTTTTTTAAATCCATTTTCCCGCATAAAAAATGATAAAAGCATCTTATAGAGAATACTTCAAAGTTTCCAAAACCCTCTGGTTTTTTTCTGTGCGACCATTAGTCTTCAAGTAATCAGTCATCAAAGGCAAAAGTGTCATTTTTGCTTTGAACATCGATAACTCGGCGAGAAAAAATCGTACAGAGCTCTCCCACCGCTCAAATTAAAGGGGAAGAATCCAGCTAGACGATACTTTGAATCCGAAAAAAATTTATTAAGGTCCGTGCAGCCTGTGAAAGATGAGCAAAAGTTTTGAAATTTTTCGTACTTCGGTTTTTTGATGGCTATTAAAAATTGGTTGATGCGAAAAATTGTTGAGCTCAAGATCTCAAAACTAGAGATTCACACCTTCAATTTGCTTGTTTATTTTGCTGTACGACCATTTTTCGAGGAGTTACAGCTATTTGAAAGTGACCTTATAATTGGCGGACTTTTTCAATATCCTTTAATTCATTAGCCTAGTGTATATATATATGGTGGCCGTTATTTTGGCTGCGGTAAAAAAATGTTAACGTCGAGCAAAAAACTAATCAAGATATGAAAACAAAAATCTGTGTAAAATTTGGACGCGCTGGGATAAGGAGAACACGTGCCACCGAGCAGTTTACTCTTCAAAAATACATGCATTTTTTTAATAGCCGCACTGAAATATTTATTAGTCTCATAATATTAATTAAAAAATCTGGAATTGGGTACATTGAAATAGCAATCCATCTATGACATGATTGAAGTAGAGTACATTTGTTTACGTTCAGAATTATTTTTTTATATTCCGCGACAACTTGAAGAACAAATTGTATTTGATCTTTATCATAAGTCAATCGATTTTTATAATGGGTGATAAGTTTGATCCCTCGCACCGCTATTTCATTACAGACTCTTATTCTTTTTATCAATTGCCATTTGATAACTTTCGTTCGAGTCCCAAACAGATACATCGGTGTCGAGAAAAGTCCAATCAATTTTAAATCGTTCAAAAAACGCCATAGATTCGAGACTCATAAAGAAATCCATGTCTTTATCGAGCAGAAAAGTAAAATCTGACTGGAAAACCTGATACCGTTTGGAACCGCATCGCAAAACTGAAATAAATTTGCAGGAACGTAAAGATTTCACGTGTTATATTTTTTTTCTATGTCCAACAATGGCAAACCAACTCGGTCGGTAATGCTCGGTCGGTAAAAATGAGTGGACCCTTGGAAAATCTTCTCGCAGGCTCAAGAAAAAAAAATATCATTTTGAAGCATTCAATACACGATTATTATATTATTATTTGCATAAAAAATCTGCTCCGATAATTAATTCACTGCTTCGATTTCCCGCTACAATGTGACCAAACCGCCAAGTCCGTTTTCAATATTTCTATTAATTTTTCAATCTACTCCCGATTGTACATAATTGATGGAAAAAAAATCAGTGAATAATATATTTCGTACCTCTTAATATGTACAATCAATATACCCAATTCCAGATTTTTCAATTAATATTATGAGACTAATGAATATTTTAGTGCGGCCAATAAAAAAATGCATGTATTTTTGAAAATTAAACAGCTCGGTGGTATGTGTTCTCTTTATCCCAGCGCGTTCAAATTTTACGCAGATTTTTTTTTCATATCTTGATTAGTTTTTTTGCTAGACGTTAAAATTTTTTACCGAAGCCAAAATAACGGATACCCTAATATGATATATGCATATATATATATATATATATATATATATATATATATATATATATATATAATTCATCTCTCTCTTCGCCTTACAAAGCTGTCGGAATCTTCTAACACGTATGCGAGTTGCATAACCTCTTTTTGTCATGACAGTCCATAGCACCTTTGTTTTAAATAGAATTCAGGAATACATCGAAACTCCGAAGCTACGATGCTGTAAAATCGAAGTTTCCATGTGGAAAATAAGAGGTCATGTGCATCTATCGACTGCTGAGGCAGTTATAGGGCAAGCCTATTTATGGCCTCATCAGGGAAAGCAACAGTAGGGCCTATCAGGGCAAGCCTTGGTAGGGCCCTATCGGGGAAAGCCTTAGTAGCATCTTATCAGGGACGGCCTTAGAAGGGCCATTTTAGTATAGCCTGATTTAGGGGCTAAATACTTCCGGCCCGATCGGGGCCGGATGAGGGTGTCCGTAATAGGTGTTACCCGTATCACACCGCGATCGAGGCCTGATCCTGGTCAGGCTAACCCTAAGAAATTTCTATTTGGGATGTTCGCTCGCGAGTCAAGTTCCGACACAGTGAAGAAAAAAAGACCGTAACCCCGATGCAGAAGATTTTCGAAACGGCTTTTTTCTCATTTAACCCCTTGTCGTAATTTATGTTTAGGCTTTGTTAATAAGTAATGAATATTAATTGTGTACGCTGGACGAGAGCGACGAGCGCGTGTTCTACAGGGAGGGGACGTCTTGTTTCGCAATTTGTAATCCACGCGTGGCTCACGGCTACCGTCAAGGGATGCGAAAACTTTTCTCGTCGTGGAGAATATACAAAAATGGTTGCTTTATAAATCGTGCAAGTATCATAAAAAAATATGTACGAAGAGATATATGTAAAGTACGAATGAAAGTGGGTCATCTGTTGAGATTGAAAGGAGAGTCTCAAAAGAGGTACACATATTTCTAATCCTTGCGGACCTAGAATTTTTTCTAGTTATTCCATATATATATATATATAAATACACACGCGCGCGCGCGCGCGTGTGCGTGTATATGTATTTCTGTATGTAACTCGGACTCAGCATCGGAACACGAGAGCGCCGTAGTAAATTCGCGTGGACGTTATAATAAGAGTCGAGATTTATGAAACGACAAAGAGAAAACAATTAGTATACGGCAAGCGTATGGTCGCGAAACGGAGTGTTCCGGGAGGGGCAAGGAGAGCGGACGGAATATTAACGCACGACTCAGTATTACAAGCGTGACGATCGCAGCACCAACTTCTTATCGAACGACCTAATTAACTCATTCGATCCCCTTCGGGCCATCTGCTGTATTCATACCTTCAAAAATTACACCTACATCGGGCTGATTTCGAAAAAAAAACCCATTTGAACATGTTTACACTAATCAAAAGCTTCGATCTTTTCGAATCATTATTTTTATGCTTTTAAATATGGATATGAAGTTTCGATTCCTTTTTATTGTTTTACTAAACACTAATCATCGAACCAATTGAGAGAGAGAGAGAGAGAGAGAGAGAGAGAGAGAGAGAGAGAGAGAGAGAGAGAGAGAGAGAGAGAGAGAGAGAGAGAGAGAGAGAGCGAGAGAGAGAGAGAGAGAGAGAGAGAGAGAGAGAGAGAGAGAGAGAGAGAGAGAGAGAGAGAGAGAGAGAGAGAGAGAGAGAGAGAGAGAGAGAGAGAGAGATTGAGAGAGCGAGAGAGAGGGCGTAGGAGGAAGAGCGATAATAGAAGACGAGACGGTGGAACGATAGAGGAAATAGAAAATAAATAAAGACAGAGGGAGATGCAAGGAAAAGAGAAAAAAAGGGATAGCAGATGAAAGAACGGGCATCAGCAGGAGCACACAGCGGTATATATGAGCAGGCAGTTGAATAGCTCAACTGTATTTTAATTATACCGTAGGCGCCCTTCGAAGCTGCAGTCTGCATGCGCAGCAGGGAAGAAGAAAAAAAAAGAAGGAGAATGAGGGAGAGAGAGTGAGAGACAGAGAAAACAGAGAGAGGAGAAATTAAAAGAAAAACGAAGCAGGGCCGATATAGTCGAGAGCCTCGCCCAATCTCGTTTCACCCTGAGTGGAGTTGGTTCGCCTACCCAACAAACCACAGTTTAGTTCGAGAGATTCAGCCGCCGCTTCTCTCTCGAGATAAACGCGTGCCTGTGTGTGCGGCATCGAAGAGGAAATGGAGAAAAAGAAGCGAGTTTGACAGAGAGAACGAGGTACAACGGGGGGAAAGAATGAGAGATTATAGACAGTGAGAGAAAAAATTGAACGAAAATCCTCGCAATCGCTTAATCGGAATAATTATCCAAAACGAAAGAAAAAAAATAATGGCGATGAAAAGACAATGAAAAAGTTCGATCACTGTCCGGAAAGTGTCCAAGAAAAAATAGAGAATCGAAATATAACTGTATCTACTGATTTAGCTTCAGTGTACCAATGGAAGATTACAGAAATGGGGACGGTGGGATTTTTCGAGATAAAAATGAAGGCCAAAAAAGCTGCAAAAAAATATTCAACTTAAATTGGATGTATTTCCATAAAATAGATATTTTCCTTGTCCCGCAACCTACTACGATCTAATTTGTTTACAATAATTTTTTATTTGTTTCAGCTATACTTTTTAAATATGAAATATATTTGAATAAAATAAATAAAGATTCGATTCGAATAAATCTTTATTCGCTTACAATATACACTGCAAATCAGAATGTACTATTTGGGAATGAAATAAATACTCAATTCAGAGTTCTATACTGCAGTGATTTTGTATCGTAATTCGTCATTCCCTGGCCTGCTGAAATAATGTTGGATAAGGTTCCGACTGGATCATACATATTATTTTTGTTAAATTTATGCCGCCTTCTGAACAATCATTATCGTCGGTATCATCTTTCCCACATTGATGTTACTGAAATGATTCGAACCAAGAGAAAAAATATATGTATATTCTCCACGCCCATGGCTCAATCAAATAAATGCTCGTAGAGTTCATGAAATTGTTCCAGTTATACGGAGATAAGAAGAGACTTCAATTTTCCGATGCACGAGAAACGCATCTCGTCATCGCACCTGGTGTGTTATTAACCAATGCCCGATGTTTTTAACGAGCCTAGCTCACGCTCTCCTTAATTTGTGTAGAAGAGCACAAGGACTCGGTCTTTTAGTCGTTTGCTTCGTACTATGTATATATAATTTTTGTCGAGTAATGCGTAGGTGTGACTTGCGATCCTGAAAAACCGGACCGGCGAACTGAACGTGGTATTCCAATGCTCCCCTCTTTCCCTCTCGCCGCACTTATTGGTTGGATGTATATTCCGAGAGGTAACGATCCACTAAATCATTGAGAGTCGACCTGATGATACGGCCGGTAAGTTCGAAGTATTAACTACCCGATATATATATGTGTGTGTGTGTGTGTGTGTGTGTGTGTGTGCGTGTGCGTGTGCGCGCGCGTGTGCGTGCGTGTGTGTGTGTGTGTGTGGTTCGTTTCTAGCCGTACAGGGTCTTCCCCTTTTTACGAGTCCCAATCCGCCGCAACTTCATTCTTACCTCCCGTTCCACATCTACACCCCCTCTATCAACTATTCCACAACTCTCCCCTACCGCCCATTCCACACGCCCCCGCCCCCCCCCCCACTTTGCGGCCGCAGCCGACTTCCCCCTCTGTATCGTATTCACCATGGCATATCTGCCATGGGCATAGGGAAACTGCAAAAAATCTATACCAATAACAGGCGGTCACAAGTTCGCTTCCCAGTCACGGAATTAGTCGTCTTTCGCCGAGAAATGTCGAAGAAAAACATTTCCCGACGAAAGTACGCGACTGGGTTTCGAACCCGCGACGTCCCGATCCGCTGGCCAACACGCTAAACACTAGACCAACACACCTGGTTATATATATATATATTGTGACGGACGATTATTTTTTCTTACCACGAAATCGAGAACTTAAACACGACAGCTAAGGTGCGAGAACACGTCACCTTCGGCCGTCCACCCCGCGCGCGTGCATCCGCAATACCCGGGGCGCCAGAGAATTTTGTGTCGCCGGATTTCTCAACCGGACTAAACTGGGGTCGGGGGGATCAAACCCGACCCACCAAACGGAGTTGGAGAACTCCTTTATTTTTGGTTTCCCCCGGAATCCTAACCGGGTTCGGAGACTGGAGCTCTCCTAGATTTTTGATCGCCGGAATCGTGTAACCGGACTAACTGGATGCACTTGTACGAGGGAGGACGGTTGCGGTACTGCACGGCCGCTCAGGCTGTGGGTTGTGGTAGAGGGGTCGGGATTCACTGGGGAGTAGCGTGAACGATCACGAGATCTGTCACTTTCGCGACACCGGAAACGTCACTAATAAAATAAAACAATGGTTTTATTTTATTGTGCGGGAGCCGGTGGCTTAACCACCCGTGAACTTTTTACGGAGACGAAACTTGACCGCGAACACAAAATGCACGCGGAAACGTCACCCGAACGTGAACGAGAGAGCACGACGGCGTGCCTCTAGCGCGAGACCGAGAGCGCGACGTCACGGGCACGAGAGAGACGGGACACGTCTCTCCATCGCGACGTCTGATCGACAACTCTCACGATATCCGGAAAATCGGGAGCGATCGCGATTTTGGAGACAACCGTCTCACGCGAAGATTCCTTAGCAACTCTATGTACCTCGTACGACTAAGGTCGGCGCGCGAGGGATTATGCGAGAGCGAGACAGAGCGCGTTAACAGAAAAAATGTCAACACGCTCGGGGCATCGGACTATGCGAAATCGCCGGTTCACGCGAGAACTTTATCTCGTATAATATCGAGAGCTGAAATATTATTTCGGGAACTGGAATATTCTAATAGAATATTCCTTTCGGAATCTACATCTTCTGCCCGAGTTACCCCGAAAACGGAACGGTAACAAATCGGGACCTTTTCTCATCGGTAACATGGAGGCTCTCAGAAATCGCATCCCTGGGTCACCGTGCGAAAGCGGGCAAAGCTTCTGTCCAGAAGCGCGGCGCGGAGATCTCCAGCCTCCGCCCGTAACCAAAACGGCCCGCTCTCCAGCACGATGCACCACTACGGTGGGGCGCCGGCATTTCAGCCGGGCGTGCACCGATTCCCCGAGAGGCCTCACTGGGTGCATCCCTCGGTCAGGATTGCTCGGTACACCGCTCGACCGAGTTTCGCACGCCAACCTAACCAAAACGAAAACACAACCCAAAACCTCAACGTAACAAGACAAACATACTAGAGAAAAGACCCTTAACACAAACGGATGGGTCGCAACCCGGGCATCGAGACCATATCTTGATCGTCGGTAGCCTTTTTGTGACGTGTCTTAAAAAATCACGTCACAATATATATATATATATATATATATATATATATATATATATATATATATATATATATATATGTGCGTGCGTGCGTGCGTGCGTGCGTGCGTGTGTGTGTGTGTGTGTGTGTGTGTGTGTGTGTGTGTGTATAAGTGTATATAATGTATAAATAAGAATAAAAGTGAATTTACTATTATTGTCGAAATTACATGCGTGTGAATTGTTTTCACAGCCTAAGGGCCTTTGCACACGGCGTATTTTCTACGCGCAGACGACGCAATACAAACGCAATGAGCACATGATCCACACGCTTTTTGGACCGAAAAACGCATATAGATCAAGTGCGTATCGCGTTGTCTGCGCGTAGAAAATGCACCGTGTACAAAGGCCCTAAATGGGCAAAAATAATTCAGCGGTTAAAACATAATTATTGTTGCATTGCAATGATGCACCTGTTACGTACCGAACGGTACCCCGGGTTTCCCGAGTAAATTATTAATTTGTGGGCTGCTCTGCTCGTCCCATATGGGCCCGCGTTCTCTGGGAAGATAAAGAGGAGGATGCCAGAATACTTTAATGCCTCCGATTATAACGTGGTTTATTATTTATTAATAGTAGCCGACTTACCATTTTGTTGACGCCTGAACGAGTAAACACACACACACACACACACACACACACACACACACACACACACACACACACACACACACACACACACACACACACACACACACACACACACCGCATGCATACACACTCACTAATTTTAACAATGTAGAACCAGTAGCGATTCACAGTGATTGAACGGCGCGGCTTGTGTTATGTTTGCTATTTGATAGAATGGAATAAGATGTAATAATTATTTCGTCTCTATCGCGTCGCTGTCGACTACGCACAAGTCTGACAATCCTGTGCAACTACCTTTTGCACCGGGTTCACTTGGGGATACTATCCACCTCCCAAATGCAAGGGAATTATGGTTGCCGCGGAACGCTTTGTGTGCGAGTAGGAATCCGTGCCCAGGAAACAACGAAGGAACGCGGTACTCGCGACATCGTTTTAACTACCGAAGACTGACAGACGCGAACCCGTGAAGACGCGGGAGTCTGGGATCACAACTTGCTTTCAGCCGGAGTTATACCCCAACACCAGGTTACTTCCGTGGCTAGATGGGAACTAAAAATATTCACCGCCACCGGACCGATGTTAGCTCGGTAGCTATCACTCCGGTGGGGGTTTTTGACAACGTCCACGGAAAGTTGCTCGCTCCCGAAGTCCCACGGTTGAACTCCGCGGATCAGGCGATGCTTGATCAGCGGAATTCGATCGGGCACATCCGTTCTCACTATCAGCGTTTCCACACCCAACACCGCATAGAGACACGAGGCGACGAAGTCGTCGGAAAATAATGAAAGTTAAACTCGTTAATAAAAACCCAATTATTGATATTATTAAATAAAACATTAAAAGTTTACGAAGACGTGACACCCACCCTCCCTTGAGAATAGTCGACGTCCTCGTCGACGGTTATAATTTTAAACCTAAGTATGTTAGTTTCTTTCTATCTCGAGAGATTACAAATATTGGCGATAGTCTGGTGGTTTCCGATGTCGTACATCCTTTTCTCGATGGCGCGCAGAGACTCTCCCGCAGGAAGTGCGCTCGGATCCTGTCTCTCCGAAGAACTTGGGTCATCATGTTGGGTGGACAGAGGAGTCAGTAAGTCCTCCGTTCCTTCCGCCTGTAGTATAGAAGGGAGGACCGACACGTTGAGAGCGGGACCAGGCTGATAGTAGTACTGTTCTCGACTCGCATACACCCGTAGGCTGGTGAGGGTAGTCGTAGGCGTCGTTTCGACACAATTCGGATGGAGTTGCAGTACTCCTGCCCCTCGCACGACTACTTCTCGCGGGGGCCTTCCGAGCAGGCTATACGAAGGGCTGTCAGGCGGGAAAAAGAGAACAGCCATCCGGATGTCACTCGTACGTCGCAATGTTAGAACGCCTCAGCTGTGGGTTTCATCAACAATTGCATTTCGCAGACTTTGGATGAGAGAGCAATCTGTATCGGCGTCCCACCGGAACAGATTAGGCGGCGTCCATTCTTTCTACATCCTGAGTGATGATACTCCTGGTCGGCAAGGAAGTGAGTACAGTGGTCACTGGCGATGGCGTTATAGCGAGCCACAGGGAGAACATGGGCAGATCCCGTCCCATTGTTGAGCGCCTGCGGTGCCTGCCAGGGATGCATCCGGTGGAGGTCGTACGTAGTGCGGTGAGAGTCAGATTGTACTGGCCCAGATCAGACTGGTTGGTCAAGGCCTGCAGTTCTTGGTGCATCCGTGCCACGAGTCCATGCACGTCGTTGGCACGGCGAGTCTCCTCGGCGTGTTCTCGCTGCAGAGTTTAGAGGTGGGTGCATACGATGTGCATTTGATGTCCCACCAACTGTGTGATCCGACTCTGATCGTGGAATAGCCTGTCGATCTGCCCCGTGATGTAATGGGCATCGTCTCGTTGAGCGTCCCGAAAAGCGACTTACTCACACTTCCCAAGGCTCGCCCACAAGATGCCTCGTGTGAGTGAAGCGAGTGTGGAGATAGTCCTTCCGCAGGTGACAGATAAGGACAGTGTTGTGTCTTCGCACTCCCTCTCTATCTAGCCGAGTTGTTCCTCATCGTTCGGGAAGGACTCGGCAAACTTGGCAACTTGGACAATGCACCAGTCTGCGTGTTGTAGTTGTACCGGGGCTGCCTTCTCGAAGTACAGGCGCGGACTGTCCGTAATAGTGGTGATTTGATGACCTCCTTCAATTGCCGATTCGAATTGGGCGCAACTCAGCAGCAGCAGGACGGAGTAGAGGTTCCGCATCTAGACGCAATAGACGTTCCGGCGGCTTATTCTAATTGAATATTCTACGCGTGCGCTAGCTTAACCTTATCGACATATTTGCGGAATCTCTCCCCACTTTCGGTCTCCAAAATGACGTTAATCCCATCCGTGATCGACTGTATACTATAGAGACCGTGGTATTGGCTGTCGAATTTTCCCTTACGCGGCTCCTTCAGGACGTAAACCTGACCCCCTACCTTTCCCTCGAAAGGACAGCATCCTCTGTCGTAGTAGGCCTTTGACCGTTCCTTCGAGCGGTTCAGATTGTCTCCAGCGATCTCGCGAATCTCTGATTGGCGCTTAACGAGCTCGGCGACGAAGGAGTTTAAGGTGGGGAGCCGATCGTCGGTCGGGAATTGGCTCGGCTGACGCGCGGGTTTCCCGAACACGATTTCATGCGGCGTGAGGTTGTTGCTTTATGCATGCTCGTGTTGTAGCAAAATTCGGCAAACGGCAATAACCGGTCCCAATCATCGTATTTGTCAACGTAGTGCTTCATGTATTCCGCTAGCACGATGTGACTTCGTTCTAACAAGCCGTTCGTCTGAGGACGATACCCCGAAGTTGTCAAATGATTCACCTTGTAAATCTTCGAGACTTCGTGAAGCAAGTTGCTCGTGAACGAAGTGCCTCGATCAGTTAAAATAGCTCGCGGAGCACCGAATTTGTTATAAAGGCGGCGAAAAATCCTGACTTGCATTGTCAGGATATCCCTATTCCCATGCGGGATGATTGGCAGTGGGCTGACAGTATCTAAAAATACCTTGTCGAAGGTGTCTACTGGCGTGTCCGTTATGAGCATCGGCTCGCGCGTTTTTACACGAACGAGCTTTTGCTCCTGGCAGCTTTTACAGCGTCGAATAAAGTTTTGCACGTCATTCCGCAGGGTGGGCCAGTAGAATCTCTCTCGAATCCGCCGATATGTCTTGGTTACGCCTTTGTGGCCTCCAATGAGACTCGAGTGAGACTCCATAATGATGCCCTCCCTGTCTTCGGGCGACGGCACCTTTATTTTTCCGTAGCATATGGCTATGCTCATTCTCATGTCCGAGAACACGGAATGGGGCGTTGGTAAAAATGTGTCTCGAGGCAGGTCGTCGGTGAAATCGCCATGCCGCGAAATTCGAAATGACGGAACCGGCGCCAGCTGGATCACTCGTCGCAAATTTTCCAGACCCATTTTGACTTTGGATGGATCGGTAGGATCATAGTAACGGAGCTTCGCGATTACCGTATACACTTTATGTTGGCCGTATTCAGTGACGGCCACCTGTCCTAGTCCCAAATTCTTCGCCCTCAAGGACGACGGATCCAGGATACCCAGATCGGATAATAATTTTCCAATCGGGGTTACCAGCTCGCCTTCGGCGGAGGCGAAGTGGACATAGTTATCGCGCCTGCCCGTAAGGCAGTCACGATCACCAAGAGTGTGAGACGTCGGCCCCTGGATATTTCTGGATAATCCGTTATATGTTCCTTCGGTTGCGATCTCTCTTTTCGCAGGATGCGTCGAGGGGTCCAACAGGCTGAAGCGCAGCGATGACGTCGGCAATGATGGCTGCTGGGGTTTCGGAAAACCCTCACTCCCTCCCTCTCGCACGGAGGACAGCCTCGTAGCCCCAGCAGACGATGCAGAGACCGTCGGTGTTTGATGAGGAAGGAAGGGCAGCGGGGGCTCGACCGGCTCACCCGTACCGCTCGTACTTTCCACCGCACACGAGATGGGAGCGTGCGTCGGGTTAAGGGATACCCCGGTCGGGGCGACGCCTCGTAACTGGCTGGCTGAAACCTTTCAGATAGCCGTGATATGCGACGACTGAGCTCCGCATCCGTACCGTCCTCGTCAAAGGGGTCCAACTCGTTCAAGACGCCTTGGACCTCCTCGTCTATTTCCTCTCCCTCCGAGATATGGCCCGGGAGAAATATTTCTTCCTTGCCTGGAGGGAGGTCATCGGTCTTGTGGAATCTACTCTCGAGTTGCTGTAGCGACTCGTCAAATTTCGCAATCGAGTATTGTAGAGGGTCAAGGACGGTGATGTCTTTATCAGAGACCATTTCCTCTACGGGGGTGCTGTCTTCCGTATCGCTAGGAGGAGGACTGACAGCAACCGCGTACTCGTACGACCGGGAGGGGTCACTCGTGGTTGGCACTGGCGGATCCTTCATTGGCCGGACGGGTGGTGCCGACGGTCGTTTTAGAGGTCGTTTGGGCGGGAGATGCGGCGCGGGTAACATACTCCGGTGCATTCGTTGTATCGGCTGCCCCTCCTCCGTCGAGCTCGCCTCGGATGTCTTCGAATACTTCGGGGCCGGCCGCGACGAGGTCGCGGGGGCGGTTCGAAGCTGCGTACGAGTCGTAACGGCACTTACATCCAGAGGAGGCATCCTTCGATTCCACTGCGTCGAGGCTGACGTCGCGTTTTTCGACGGCGGCCTCGGGTTCTGGGAATCGGAGCGTGCCCTGGGTCTCCCCTTTTGGATGGGAAGCACCACAGACGTATCCTCCGACCACTCGGAGTCGCTTGACCCTAAGGACAGCAGGTTTATCGGATTCCGGGAGAGTGGGTCGGCGTTCAAATGTAATCGATCCGGTTTATAAACAAACTCGTAGTCGTAATTTTGAAGGCTCAGTCTCCATCGGACTAACCTCTTACCAGGATCGTTCATTGTGCCAATCCATTTAAGGGGCTCATGATCCGAGATAAGTTTGAACTTCCGGCCGTAGAGATATGGCTGGAAGTGCTCTAAAGCCTTAATCACCGCCAAGCATTCCTTCTCGGTCGTCCCATAGTTCACCTCGGCGGGCGAGAGGGTGCGAGAAAAATAGGCGATTGGTAGATCAAGCTCATCTCGCTCCTGGGCCAGGACGGCTCCGATGGCATAATCGGAGGCATCCGTGGTGAGGGTGAACAGACGGTTAAAATCGGGGTATTGCAGGACAAGTTCCGTACAGAGAGCCTTTCGTAAGTCCCGGAAACTGTGGCGCGGTTCCTTTCCCCAAGCGAAGCCCTTTCCCTTCTTTAGCAGGTCAGAAAGCGGCTTCGCCCGGCCCGAGAAATTCGCAATGAATCTTCGGTAATACCCGGTGAGTCCAAGGAATTGTCGAACATTTTTGGCCGTTTTCGAACTCGGGAAACGTTTTACAGCCTCAAGTTTCCGCGGGTCAGGTCTTAGCCCATCTCGCGCAATTATATGGCCGAGATAGCAGACCTCCCGTTTGAGGAACTCACACTTATCTGGCTCGAGTACCAGGTTTGCTTCCCGCGACGGACCTTCTTCCCGTGTTCTTCCAGCGATCCGGCGAATACTACGATGTCGTCAAGGTACACGAATAATTCGGCACCTTGCAGGCCTCAGAGTACACTATCCATCAATCGCTGGAACGTGGCGGGGGCGTTCTTTAATCCTTCAGGCATTCGAACGTATTCATAGTGCCCGCTAAGCGTAGAGAACGCAGTCTTTTCGCTATCCCGAGTGTCCATGGGAATCTGTTGAAAGCCGCTCGCCAGATGGAATGTCGAGAAATATCTTGCTTCGCACAGCTGATCCAATATATCCAGTATATTTGGTAGTCGGTAGGCATCAGAAATTGTTTTCTCGTTAAGCTTCCTAAAATCTATTACCTTTCGCATCCGTGGCCGACCTTGTGAATCGGGTTTCTTCGGTACGATCCATACCGGAGAGTTGTACGGGGACTGCGAAGGGGTGATGATTCCATTATCGAGCTTTTTCTGGATCTGTTCATCGATTTCTTCACGGTGTATATTGGGAAATCGATACTGCCGAGTGTTGATGGGTTGGTCGTCCACAGTTGGGATACGATGGGCGACCAGGCTTGTACACCTAAGGCCATCTCCGGGAAGTTTAAATTGAGTAGGGTTTTCTTCAACGATACTCAGAACGTGTTGACGCTCGAGTTCGTTCAACCCGTCCAATCGCAGTGCCGTCATCACTACGGCAACGCGATCGTGCGGTGGGTCGACGGTGTCATCCGTCGAGACATTATCACTGCAGCCTACGTCGCAGAATTCAAATAAGAGTATCTCTTGGGGAGATACCTCAATGTCTATGTCGTGATTTAAGGCGTTTATCGCGAACACGTGACATACGCCGTTCTTTTGACGGACCAACACATCCCCGATGTAAAGGCCGTCCTCTGTCACAATCCGTGGCAGGTATCCTTCCCTTACTCCGGGGTTGGTTACAGGGATAGCCAGTGGTTTACGCGTTCGTGCCCGGATGGTTAGTATTTTCTTCGAGGGTGAGTTATTATTTGACCGGGGGTGTTCAGTGTCGAAAGTTACGAAGTGACGCGGTCGTATAGGATCACTTGCCAATACGAGTGCGTTATGGTGAAAGGATAGTTCTGCTTTTTCGCGACGGAAAAAGGGCCTACCGAGTAGGCTATTGCTTTCCGTCGCAAGCTCCGAAACCACGTGGAAAGTGTGGCTTACACGGTTAATTGTTAGGTTAACGGTGCCCAAGGAGCATGACTTCTCATTCGAAGGGCCCATAGATTCACGCAACTTCGCGGGGTCATAACTTATGTCCCCTCGAAGGGCGCCAATTTTAATGAAATTGTGGGCGGAACCCGTATCGCAGTAAAAATTTTAAATTCTATTTCTGAGTTCGGGCGCTGACAACTTTATTACGGGGGACTCTACTTCGTCCTCCGTTTCCGACGGTCGCTCATCGCCCGATCCGAGTCCTTCTTGAGGCTCTACTTCCGCTGGTCTCTGAACCGCACACCTGAATTTCCGGCTTGGTTGCTCGTCGCGCGCGGGCAGGTTTGGCTCGCCGCATCCCCGCGACGAACCCCCTTGAAGTTTAAAGGCTCCGGGCTTATCGCGCGCGGTGACTCGTCCCGACGCACGGGTGGTATGTCCCGTCCCGCGTCGGAGAGTCGGCGCTTCATCCTGACCCACGGGTAACAGTCGCAACCACTTATTCGAGCACAACAATAGCGTTGGTTGCAGCCGTCGCTCGATTCCGAGCTAGGCGTGGCCCACTTATTCCAGGGGCAGCAAGCGCGAGTCAGAACCGCGACCACCGGTTTCGCAGGCCCTCCTCCCTTCCCGGGGGTTGGGACTGTTCGCGCGATTTCTACTCGCGCTTTGTGCGTGAGTAGGAATCCGTGCCCAGGAAACAACCAAGGGACGCGGTACTCGCGACATCGTCTTAACGATCGAAGACTGACGGACGCGAACCCGTGAAGACGCAGGAGTCTGGGATCGCGACTTGCTTTCGGCCGGAGTTATACCCCAACACTAGGTTACTTCCGTTGCTAAATGGGAACTAAAAATATTCACCGCCACCGGACCGATTTCAGCTCGGTAGCTATCACTCCGGTGGAGGTTTTTGACAACGTCCACGGGAAGTTGCTCGCTCCCGAAGTGGTTGCTCCGGTGGGGGTTTTTGACAACGTCCACGGAAAGTAGCTCGCTCGCGAAGTCCCACGGTCGAACTCCGCGGATCAAGCGATGCTTAAGCAGCGGAATTCGATTGGGCACATCCGGTCTCACTATCAGCGTTTCCACACCCGACACCGTATAGAGACACGAGGCGACGAAGTCGTCGGAAAATAATGAAAGTTAAACCCGTTAATAAAAACCCAATTATTGATATTATTAAACAAAACATCAAAAGTTTACGGAGACGTGACACAACCTTGAACGTTGTACATAAAATTATTGACATTCTGCAGAATAGAATTGGACTGATAAAGATAGGAAAGAAAATAAGAAAGTTTACATCACTGTTAGGATGGCCAAATAGGTAGCGCGGTTAGCTCTGGAATAAGAAGGCATAGGTTCAATCCCGAGGGCAGGTAAAAACCTCAACCAGGCAGAGTACGTTTTAATTCAATGATCATATAGGTAGGAACATAAATAAGGTATATGAAAACAAAACAAAATAACGGAATTTTTTCATTCATAATTTTTTAATTGTTATTTCAGTTATAGATACGGCAGCCGAATCAGAGGCTACTAAGGTATACTGATCACGTCCGTAACCGGTATCCGCATCAGGGCCGGATGCAAAAAGCATTTCGCGCCTGTTAAACCCCTGGTACGGCAGCCTGTAAAGTGCCGTGGTACGGAATACGACATGCCGCATACGGCCCTAGTCTGCCCCGTAGAAAAATTTCTAGTTGGGAAGGTAAATCAGAATGGTTTCATAAGTCAAAATAAGCGATTATGCTTTTGAGGCGATTATACTTATATATACAGTGGCGGTCAAAAGTTTTCGGTCACTTTGGATACTAGCGAAATTATATTAGAATAATACAATTCATTTTATTTCTGATTTGACGAAGACACTATATAACTTTGCAAAATGAATTATATTATTCTAATATATATTTAATTTTCCTGAGTTTTAACGTATACCCTTGCGGGTTTTTAGGTATTACCCTTCCGAATTGAACCCTTTCCTATCACTCTCTACCTCCACTTAGGTGATCTAACCTAACTTCCGTCGCGGCCACCGCTGCCTTAAGCTACACTATACCCCATTAGCCGAGGGTACGGGAAAGTTGTAGAAAACCCGTTCAGGCATAGACGGCCCCATATTCTTTTGATTCTCTACAGACTTTTACTCAAGTATCTACACCCAAGGTCTCAGAAGTATCGGACTCCGATGGCGCACACTGGTTGATGCGCCGACCGGTGCAGGGCTGGGCCCCCCCATCCTAGTAGTGGCCTTGCGAAGCACTACTTAACTCGATGTGCGACCGGAGCCGAACCTCGACCGCCCAGTGTCGATTATATTATTCTTATACAATTTTGAAATTTTCTAACGTAATCGAAATCTTTTGACCGGTACTGTATATTTTTGAATTCCTCAGCTTTGTACATATTTAAAACGAAAAAAACGGTTGGGGTAAATTTGACCCTATGTCCATTTTAACATTCGCTATGGAAGTGTGCACAACGAAGGGACATGAAATAAAGCGATTTCGAACATATCCGACTTCGCGAACCATCGTCATAGTATCCCATTTTCTTGATGCCCAACATTGTGCGAACTCCAATGTCCTCAAAATTATTTTAAAATAAATTTGAGGAAAAAAAATAAATAAGATTTTTTGAGCCACGTCACAGAAATGCTACTGATGATCAAGTTATGCTCTTGATGCTCGGGTTGCGACCCATCCGTTTGTGTTAAGGGTCTTTTCTCTAGAATGTTTGTCTCGTTACGTTCGAGGTTTTGGGTTGTGCTTTCGTTTTGGTTAGGTTGGCGTGCGGAACTCGGTCGAGCGGCATGTGGCTCAACGTACTGAGTAATCCCGACCGAAGGATGCACCCAGTGAGGCGTCGCGGGGAATCGGTGCACGCCCGGCGCCCCACCGGCTGAAACGCCGGCGCCCCACCGTAATGGTGCATCGTGCTGGAGAGCAGGCCGTTTGGGTTACGGGCGGAGGCTGGAGGCCTCCACGCCGCGCTTGTGGAGAGAAGCTTTGCCCGCTTTCGCACGGTGATCCGGGGATGCGATCTCTGAGAGCCTCCATGTTACCGATGAGAAAAGGTCCCGATTTGTAACCGTTCCGTTCTCGGGTTAAAAAAACCTATTATATCAGCGAAATTTTACTCTGCATTTTATTATTTTATGCCTTTAAAAATGTCTGTAAAAAGTATCGTCTTTATAACAGTTATTTTAAGATTTATTCTAAAATTTAATGAGTGGTATAGGACAGTGTATTGTGCTCTCGATAAAAACTATCGTGCGCACTTGGTTAAAATTATCATGCGGTACGGTACGATAATTTTGAGGCACTACATGGTAAAAATTCCCGTCATCCCTTCTACTTCAGAATGGTATGGAGGTATGGTTAAGTAGGGGTGCGCGGTCTCGTTTCAGTGGTTTATCTATTTCTTATACGGCGCGATGGGAGTTCCCCAAAAAATGTCATAAACCGCGTACATAAACTGCTTATGAAATTTTTCAGACTGAATACGATTTTAAATGATGACAAAATAATATGTGCGCAAATTAGTCACATCACTCGAGCCCACGATGGTACGAAATGGATTGTAAGAAAATGGTAGTATTAAATGAAAAATAAATTACAATAATTAAATTTCTCTCCTTATCCATTTGTTGAGTATACGGATTTATATGAAAGAAAACGTATTTCCCAACAAAAAACAAACAGCGTTAATTTGTACCAATTTTTCAATAATAAATAATATTTGTTATTATTATTTCGGTTATTATTATGCTTATTATCGCACCAGTCTTTGAAGAAAAAATACATTTTACTAAGGAACCGGTGCGGTGGTCTAGTGGTTAGCGTGCTGAGTCGCGCACGGAACTCGGTGGCATACGGATCGCTCCTGTTTCCGCCCGCGGTATATCGAGATCATACCCACATAAAAATCTTAAGGTTTCGCTCAGCGTCCCGTACCGGCGAGCCTTAGCCCTTTCTGATCACCGAGTCAGCGATAAATAACTCACGAATAAGTATTATAAGCGAAATTGCCGAAGGAGGCCCCCCTCACGGGGACCCGATAACACACAACCTCAACATGTCAAACAAGAGAAAAAAATGAACCTGTCATCCAAGATATCACGAACGCTAGAAAAATTCAGAGAAAAGGTACCAAGTCGAAAATAAGCAGCACACAAGTCCTGGATAAAGAATATCGAGAGTACCTGAGAGATCACAGTAACAAGACGAGTGCAAGCAAATATACGATAGCCCCCAACCTCAATGTTGCACGTGGCTCTCGCGGCAATACAGAAAGCGAGGAGCCAAGCCCTGGGTGCAGCAACTGTCTCACTCCAAAAACAACAGTGAAAGAAAGCCCACCGACCATCAGCGGGCTACCTATATCAAATAATTTCAACGTCATATCAGAAGATGGGATGGAGGTAGAAAACCCCGGGCATAATCACAGAAAGGAAGGCAGAAACCGACCCGACCCATCGGATCGCAACGCAAGAGCCCCGCCAATACACCTGAACAACGTAAGCGGCATGAAAACGATAATCACCATGCTAACAGAAAACAATGTGGAAAAACAAATGTTTCACATTCGCCAAACGTCAAGCAGTGAGTCTACCATACAACCCACAGATATCGACGCACACACGAAAATATTGGCTATCCTCCGTACCAACGAAAAAGAATTCTACACGTACACACCCAAAGCTTTGAGACCAAAAACCCTGGTCCTAAAGGGTCTCTCGGGAGATTTCGATGAGGAAGACCTGAAGAACGAGATAGTCATGCTCAATCTACCCAACACAAAAATAATAAAAATCTCAAGAATGAAAACGAACGAGAACAACCAACATCGAAACATATACATCATTAACCTAACACACGATAGCGAAACGTCACACCTTCGTCAAACAAAATTCATACTATACCAAAAAATCAGGTTGGAATATTTAAAAAAAAAACCGTCTATCAGTGCCGGAAATGCCAGCGACTCGAACATTCGAGCGTCAACTGCAATCTATCTTTCCGCTGCGTCACGTGTGGCGAATCGCACGAGCCCGGAAAATGCACGATCTCGGACAAATCGGAAAAAAGTCTTCTCAGATGCGCCAACTGCAATAATGCCGGTCACCCAGCCAGTTATAAAGGATGTCCATATATCAAGTTCATAAGCCAAAGAATCAGAGCCGAGAGAAACGCCTCAGTGACACATCTGACTGAAAAAATCGAAAGAACATTCAGAAAAGTATCGCCTAGCTTGTCATACTCCCACGCAACGACACATACGACACCATCAGCACCGGAACCCGCCTACGTGCCACCGATTCATCAGCTCCCACGGCAAGCCCCAACGACGACTCACGACACCACCCCCCATTGGGCCGCAGAACTGAAAAACCACATCACATCGCTCAACCAAAATCTCAATCAGCTAAATAACCAAATACAACTCAACACACAAAGAATAAATATTATATTTGAACACCTAGGTCTCGAACTCCAAACATCATAATGCCGAACACTTTCAAGACAGACACCCCAACAATACAAAATATTCCTAACGAATCGCTTGAAAAACTGATAATAACAGCAATCAATGTTAGATCAATACGTTGACATCACCGCAGACACAACTTCCATAATTACCTGATGCAAAACAATATCGACATGGCGCTCGTTTCTGAAACCTTCCTCAACCCGACACATAAAATCGTCTTCCCAGAGTACAATATAATAAGAACCGACATTACCCCCCTTGCGCCAGGTAGGGCACAGCCATCTTTTGCAAAAAAAATATGAACTATACACACATTAAATTCCCGAGCTCAGAAAATAACGACATAATCGAATACACGATAATAAAGCTCTCTATAGAGGACAGCATCACTTACAATAAGACTAACAATTACAATTGATACATAATAAGCTTATACGCCACTAACAAAACCAACATAAAACAAACCTTCTTAAGAGAAATGAACGACATCTGCAGATGCCTCAAACATCATAAAAAAAATAACAAATACATCATTGCCGGGGACTTTAATGCTCGACACACAGACTATGGAGATTGCATAAACAGTCCCAGAGGAAAATTCTTACGCAACTGAGAAATCGACAACTCCCTCTTCTTGAGAGTGAAAATACATCCACCAGCATCGCACACATTTGTGCACTCACAATCATACATAGACCTATGCATAGCAGACAACTCAATCGAAATATCGAATTTATCAAACCAGCGAATACCTACTTTACCGTTCGACAGCGACCACAACGCCCTTCTATTCAGTCCCTTTACCTCACACGATAATTTCTCAAATCGATTCAGAAAAGCCAAAAAGATACCGATTCAAAACCACGGCCTGGAAAAAATTCGAAAATGAACTAGAAACCTCATACAACACACCCCCTCCTGACAATACCAATCTCACCATAACAGAAATTGACACACACATAAACAATATTTCGGAGCTTATTAACAGAGCCATTGAAACTCACGTACCGCAATACACCGAATCAAACAATACTACAATCTACACAAATCTAACCATAGTTAAATTACAAAAATACAAATCCAAATTAATATCCGCAATACATAAAAGACACACGTTTGACCCCCACGACACAACCCCCCTCTCCCGCAGGTTTAAATATTTACTCGACAACACCAGACAATTGATTAAAGAACAATTTAAAGTCAACATAGAAAAATACTGGCAAAAAATATACAAAACCATAGATCACAGGCATCCCGACAAGTTTTTCCCAAAAATAAACAACATATTCAGGCCCAAAACACGAACCCAACTCAATAAACTCCAAATAAACACTGCCAACACCATAATTCGCAGAACAAATGTAAACACTTCAAAAACCCCAATAGACAACAACAAATACGTCATCACTGATCCGAAAGATATTCTCAACGCATTAGGCGCACACTACGAATCCATAAACTCACCACGATACTTAAACAATGGCACTAGATTTCGAGAAATAGTAGATAAAAAAGCGACCTCCTTCAAAGCCGAATTCAACACACACAGACAAAACGAAACTACAATAACTGAATTTAATAACAGAAACAAAGCATGCACACCCTCACGACCTGCGCACCTCGAACACTATTTTACCACAGTCACCGCAGTGCAAAAATTAATATGCAAACTCCCCAACAAAACCTCCAGTGGGCCGGATAACATACCTCCGCTTGTACTCAAACACATCCCTCTTAAAATGATCAAAGCCTACGCAATACTATTTAACAATGCATTAAACCTTCAATACTTCCCTGCCCCTTGGAAAAAATCAAAGATATACCCTATTCTGAAAAAAGATAAAGATCCCACATACCCTGCTAGCTACAGGCCAATCAGCTTAATTCCGGCAATAAGTAAAGTATACGAAATAATAATCCAAAAGTCTATCCTTCGTCATTGCAACTTAAATAAAATTATCCCAAACAACCAATTCGGATTTAAATTTCTCCACTCCACCACACACGCCATTAATAAGTTTTTCTCCGATACAAATTTGTACCTAGCCTCTGGACACAAGATAGGCGCCACCCTTATAGATCTAGAGAAGGCATTTGATTCTGTGTGGCGTTCCGGTCTGTTATACAAACTAATCAAAAAAGAATTTCCGCCGCACTTATGCCGCTTAATCTGGGATATGACCCAAAACCGAGAATTTGTTATTTGGGACGGAACACACATGTCGACAGACACATACGCAATTAAAGAAGGCCTCCAGCAGGGGACAGTCACATCCCCACTCCTATTTAATATTGTCACAAGCGACATTCTAAATTCCTTCAACCTTAACAACAACAATAACACGCATGCAATCGCTTACGCCGACGACTTAATCATATACATAGCCGGAAACGATATACCAAGTATACAAGAAAACCTACAAACATTAGTTAATAAAATAAATGACTGGTACTCCAACTGGAATCTCAGAATGAACCCTACCAAATGCGAATCCATCCTAATCCGTAGACCCAACTGTTACCTAAAAACCTCAGACAGAATCGCGAAACACAATTTCCACATAACTACGCACAACCCCGATACCAGAGCCCCGGTCAGAATCCCCACCAAGGGAATAGTCAAATACTTAGGCATACACATCGATAATTTAATGCGCGGGCACAAACATTGGAAAATACAACTGGAAAAAGCTACCCGTCGATCCTTATCCCTTAGAAGACTAATGCATAACAAATTCATCACCCCGAAAGCAAAAACAATAATATATCAAATACTCATACGACCAATTCTCACTTACACAGCCCCAGTCCTATGGAACATTGGAGCCGCACAAGCTGAGAATATTAGAAAATTTGAAAGAACTTGCCTCCGCAACGCTCTATTCCTCCACCGCTCCGCCGAATCCCAATTTCAACACAGAGTCAGGTACTCAATAATATACGACACAGCTGATATTCCCCGTATCGACAATTTCATAATAAGGCTTACGCGTGACTATTTCGCACACACAATAAATTCAGAAAACGACATAATCAAAACTTTCGCACACCCGGACCCAATTATAGCACATATCACGGCACAAACAGGATACATACCAGTCATTTATATTACACGACAGAGCCGGAATAATACAGGACCAACACAATATCCCGATCCTCATGCACTGGAGAAGACACGCTACCAACAAAAAACTGCCTCCCAGTTTGAATCACATGCTAACCAACGGACAGAACTTCCTCCACGATACTTCGATTCCCACCACCGATAGATTCGACGACCACAGACTAGACAGTGACAAGTATTTTTGGCTTGACCCCACAGCAATTCATTTTGATGAGTTAAAAAACAGATTGACTTATGAGAACACAAGACCGCACAGAAAACGAAGGCGAAGGAAAACGTATAGATGTACCTAATCAGACATAAATGGAGTAAACGTATAGATTTAATTATGTACAGCGAAATAACTAGTCACCCCAACCCCTGTTGGAATGCTACGAAATCTATGCCCTTAACCATATATATATATATTAAGCTGAAACTATTAGCATTAAGCATCATAACATTATTACTACTGTTTATTTCCTTCGATCGTAAATATGTCATCGTGGGTTTTTTCCTAATTTATAAATCAGCACTATTATTTTTCCCACGCTTAAATATGCTCCGGACTAAAGTCTAACCCAAACAATAAGCCCTCTCACCCTTATGTACCCCACTAATTGAAAACTTAGAGATGCCTATGTAGACACGGCCCGAAGTTTATCATAGCCACATTATTGTTTTACGTTTTTATTTATAAGTTAAGTTTGTACGTAAGAAGCCCAAAGACTATGTGATTACTAAACAAATAAATAAAAAACTTTATAAAAAAAAGTGGTTAGCGTGCTCGCCACTAAATCAGCGGACCGGGAGGTCCCGGGTTCGAAACCGAGTCGCGTACATTTCGTCGTGAAATGTTTTTCTTCGACATTTCGAGGCGAAATATGACAGAGGGGGAAGTCGGCCGGGCCGCAAGAGGGGGAAAGAGAGAGAAAGGTGGAGAAAAAAGGTAAAAACAAACAGTAGAGGAAAGAAACGGTCACAATGAAGGGACAAGATATATAAATTTTACCAGCCTTATAGGAAATGTTTCTTCTGAGGTTGACGAATGTAAATTTGACTGTGCAGTACCGTAAAAATACCGTACGGTGCGGTTGGTCATGTTTAACCGATCGTAGGTAAAATTTTAGCAGCGTATTTGAAATTTTCTGTAACGTGAGGTAAAAAAAAACTTGTCGCATACAAATTATTATGTTTTTCTTACTTGTCACTACATTGAAATATATCACGGTAATTTTTACCGTGAAATTCACGACAGAAATTACTTTTCAATTCTCTCCGTATATATATGAAAAGCAAAGTCCGAACTAACTAACTCATCACCGGCCAGCCGAAACCTCTGAATGTAGAAACGGGCAATTTGGAGGGCATGTGGATTTTATTATGTAGGCACGATTTAAGGCCATGTGCGACACGCCAGAAAATTTCGACGCGGCCTCTCGTTACGTCGGTAGCTCTCGTAGTTTTTAGCTACGAGTCGCTACCGACGGACAGCAACGAGACCCAATTCGTGATCGCTGCGATCACGAATTGGGTCTCGATGCTTCGCACTGGAACGAAGAGTCGAAGCCAAATAGACGGCGATCGCTGAGCGCGCGCGTGTGTGTGTGTGTTTGCTACGAATCCGTTCTCGTACGCCCTTCGGTCGTACGAGATATTGTGTGATACGCACCTTACATCTATGTGCGTATCACACAATTCACACAATTATGCGTAGCCACCACGGTAGGCTTGTATTGGAAGCATGCGCTCGCTCGGCAGGAGAGCGGTGAAACTTTGTTGCATTTTACATTGTATATGCAGCCGTCAAATCGATTTTTTTCGACGACAACAACAACCAAACGACTCAGGCATTTCCCCATACTTTTTAATTCATTTAAACAAATAAGCTCGAGCGCAATTTGTAACATCGATGCCGCTTATCCTTAACGATTTCGATCCCTGCGAAAATTTCGAGCAACCGAAATTGCTTGAAATTCACTCTACAAAAGAGTGGTAAAATTTTGAAATGCTCATTATTTAAACAAATGCGTTCAGCATTTTTATCTCTGCCAGGGTTCATATTTGGCAGCATTTTTGCTGGTCAGCTTCTCGAACAATCAAGATCGCTAGCCTCGCTCTACGAAAGAGCGGTGAAATTTTGCGATCGCGCACTGTTTAAACAAATGCCCTCGAATATATTTTTTTGTCGACGGCGGTCATCGGTGGAAATTTCTTTATGGTTGAACTTTCTAGCAAACAGGGTTTGCTAGAGACTCGTATGGTGGAAGGGTGCTAGTATTCCCCCACTCTTTTTTTTATTATTTTAACAAATAAGCTCAAAGACTATTTGGCATCTCGATGTCGCTCATCATCGACGAATTCGATCTCCACTAAAATCTCGAGTCACGACCGAGATCGCTGGAAACTCACTCTACAAAAGAGTTGTAAAATTTTTAAATGCTCTTTTTTTAAACAATTACGATCGGCATTCTTTCTCTGCCATGGCTTATCTTCGGCAGGTTGTCTGCGGCCGACCAAATTCGGGAGCGAACGAGGTCAACCGGGTCTCACTCTGCGAAAGAGTGGTAACATTTTATTATTACGGCAAAAAAAAAAATACATTTAGCATTTTTCCTCTCTGCCGGAATGCGTCTTCGGCAGATTTCTCGACGGATCGAATTTTCCAGCAATGACGATCGGAGAAGTCTCGCTCTACAGAAGAGCGGAAAATTTTTACTATCGCGAATTGTTTAGAGGTCATTGGTGTAAAATTTTCGAAAAATCGTTTCGTTGGAAGCACTTTTAAAAAATCCTTGGTAACTTAAAAAAATACAATGCTCTTTGCTTAAACAATTGCGATTGGCATTTTTTTCTCTGCCATGGCTTATCTTCGGCAGGTTGTCTGCGGCCGACCAAATTCGCGAGCGAACGAGATCAACCGGGTCTCACTATGCGAAAGAGTGGTAAAATTTTATTATTACTAAATTATTACTAATTATGCTAAAAAAAATCGTTAAACATTTTTTCTGTCTGCCGGAATTCATCTTCGGCAGGTTTCTCCAAAGATCGAATTTTCTAGCAATGACGATCGGAGAAGTCTCCCTCTACAGAAGAGCGGTAAAATTTTACTATCGCGAATTATTTAGTGGTCGTCGGTGTAAAATTTTCGAAACATCGTTTTGTTTGAAACACTTTTAGGAAATCCTTGGAACCTTAAAAAATATGATGTATATTCCTTTGTAGCTGAAAAAACCATTATAAAGTG
Source organism: Ophion obscuratus (assembly GCA_964007375.1). Lineage (NCBI taxonomy): Eukaryota > Metazoa > Arthropoda > Insecta > Hymenoptera > Ichneumonidae > Ophion > Ophion obscuratus. The sequence continues at coordinate 54,088,988 of OZ023312.1, forward strand.
GTTTTCGAGCTATTTTTTAAGGAAGTCTCCGCCGCTGAAAACCGTCTTTGGCGATGTCTCATGCCGGTAGGCGCAGTTCTCAACTCTTGTAAGCCTATTGTGAGGACAAAGTCACCGACTAAAAGTAGTTTTATTTTCGACCAATAGGTGGCATTAAATTACGGAAAAAAAAACTTGTTCAGCTGTAGCGTCTTTGAAACCGTTGGCTTCGAACACGTTTTTCAAAACCATGTTTTTGATATCGGGACGGAGCAAAACTCAAATAGTGTTCGACCAATCGACTTGACATTTTAACTGTAGTTTCTTAGACTGCTTTAACAGTCAAGACGAGCGTTTTTTTTCGATTGACTGAAAATTGTAAAAAATATATCACTTTTTATACCCAACCCCAAAAAATTAAAGAAACGGAAAATTTCTTCACTTTTTAAAGTGTTTTTCAAAGGCTGTATCAATATTGAAAATAGTCGTCTCAAGATGAAAAAGAAAAACATTATTAAGCTTCAAGTTTCTAGTTTGAGATCTTTTAGCAAAATAATTTTGTGAGCTACGGTTATCGCGCAATCATAAGAGATTGCGCGATAACCGATTACGCGATAAGAAGAGAATTAAAAAAATGTTAATCTGCTTAAATTTGTAACATTTTTCAGGAAACAATGGTGACTCGTTGTTGCCACGCTTCGGCTTTTGCGCACCATAATTTCACTCATCTTTAATTGCATTGATTAAAAGTCGATACCCCTTAGCGGTATTCACTAGTCGATCTGAGAACTTGTATGCCATTAACTGTCGACATTTTATGCGAAGGTTATTAGGGATACAAAAAAAAACTTAAAAAAAATGATCTCTTGTTTGGAAGGAAAAACCAATGACAAATTTTCTTCAAAAACTAATCTTTTGTTGGGCAATTTTTTCTACGTTTTGGTAAAAAAAAATGTATCTAATATTTTTGTAAACTGTCATTTTTTTTTCAATTTTTAATCATGCCTAGTTTTGAAAAAAATATTATTTTCCATAACCCTAATAACCTTCGTACAAAATATTGATAATTAATTGCATAAATGTTCTCAGATCGACTGTTAAATACAGCTTGGGAGTATCAACTTTAATTGATGCAATTAAAGATAAGTGAAATTGAAGTGCGCAAAGGCCGAATCGCGTAAAAAATGAGTCAGTATTGTTCCCTGAAATATTTTACAAATTAAAAAAATGTCCATCTCTCGAATTTTCTTCTTATATTTGACAAGCAACTAGTGACAAGTTGTGAAAAAAGTCGAAGAAAATTAGTATTTTTATTTTGATGATGATTAGAAGATGTTTAGGAATAATACACTTGTTCCTTTAATTGTTTTGTAAAACTTCGATTAACTTTTGATGGAAAACGGTTCGATGAATCAATTTGCAGAGTAACATGGGTATTAGGGGTAAATCGAGCTGAAAAAAAACGCCGCAACATTAGTCTTTGCATCAATATTTGTAACGTAGTGTTAGATTTACTGAAAATCCAGAAAAAGTCATTTTTTGTCCTTTACCAAATAACGGTTAAAGGTGAAGAAAAAAATCACAAAAATCAACGGGAGGGACTGGCAGGAAATTTATTCGACTTTTCAAAGCTGCCCTCTAATTGCCGATGCGATAATTGGTTGCTGAGATATCGATAATCAAAGACAAAAGGATCTTTTTTCATTCAACGTCGGATATCGCAGCAAAAAATTAACGTAGAGAGACAAAAACCAAATTGAAGCTGTATAAACAAGCTAACTGACCTATACATTGAGTTAACTGAAACAAAATTCCTTAGTCCGATGACCCCTGAAAAAAAAACAAATTTGGAATTTTTTCTCCCGGTATTTCTTATGATTGTGCGATAGCCGTAGATCACAATTTTTTGACAAAAGAACTCGAAACTATGATCTGGAAGCTTCAAAGGGCTTTTTTTCATCTCGATGCGACAATTTTTCACATAGACATGCCGCTTAAAAACCCCTAAAAAATGAAGAAATTTTGTTCCTGTAATTTTTGGAGTCGTATATAAAAAGTATGGTTCAAAACACGAACTTTTTTTTAACTCCTTTCTTTTCTTTAATTAATTTAAAGTTTCCCCTCATTTGACTGCTAAAACTAACGTGACAAACGAAAATATTTTACTCTTAGTTCCACGATTAAATTGACGATAGTTCTACTGCGTTCGAGGGTATGAGGTTGAAGCTTGCAACGTTGCAAGTTTGAACGCAATACAAATTAAAATTTGTTAAGTCCTTTTTTATATTTCGGCAACCTTTGCTTACAATAACACTCCAACAATCGTAACCGTGTACTCCCATCTAAGGGGTCACACCACTGTAGAATTTTAAAAAAATGGTTTTTTTTTACTTGACTTAAAATATGCTTTGAACCATCTATAATAAGGGGAAAAAAGTTTGGTACCTGTAAAACAAGGTCCGCGGGCCCGTATGGGTCTGCGGTGGCAGTGGCTGGCCCGTATGCGAGACATCGACCGTCTGTCTTGAAACACAATTTTTCAAAACGGCACGCAGCATATCTCCAACAATTTTCATAATTTTCACTCCTAATTTTGGGTACATGTTAAAAATAACATTCCGAAGAGAAATAAGTACGGGATTTTCTATGACTTAGTTATAACATTTCATCACATCACGTTAAAAGTTAAACACTTTTAACGTGAAGAAAAATATTTGCGTTATAAACATTAACATTTTATATTGTTTATGTTATTGCCTTCTGTCTATTTGTAGAGGACAAATATTTTTCACGGAAAATTACTCTGTCTAAATTTCAATACAGACCCTACAGTGTTAAAAGTTGCAATTTTTAAATCCATTATCTCCGAATCTAAATAGTCGACTCACCCGACATTTCACTGAAAAATGCATAATGATACGAATAATGTCTGGTTAAAATTTGAACAAAATCTATAAAAATCAAGAGCGCACGCTTGTTCTACCTTAACGCGTTCAACCATTGACCATTCAATTCTGTTGGGCTGGAGGTTTGGACCCATCGACTCTGAGTGTGAGATGATGGTAGCCGTAAACATTGAGATGCAAGAAGGCCGTAGTGTCCTCGCCCTTTGTTTTGAAACGTACATACGTAAGCGAAAAGCCTTGCATAGATTGGTGGTGTGATCCATGGTGAGATATTGTTTCTGAAGAAGCCGAAGGGTTCAACGAGTTCCTTGAGGTCAGCCTCGCTGGTGCTCTCGGAGAGATTGGAGACAGAGGCGATATCCTCGCGGACACTGGGACTGTATACTGTGGCCGCGACGATTGATGCGGTTTCTCATCTTCGGCAGTGCGTACTTGCTGCCCTGGATAAATCTGACGGTCCATCTAGATGGTAAATCGACGCTACATGAGTTCTGTTTTCTACATGATAGCCTAGGTATCGTACCTACCATGTGTATGCGTACGCTATCGGTACCAGTTTAGTATGGTGAGGATACGGAACCGGTATTTTTTACTATTGCACAGTGTACCAGTACCATACTAGTAACACGTAACATTTGCACGTACTGGTGTACTACCGTACAGGTACACCGAGGGTCTTCTATCTTTGTACACCATACCAATAGTACTCTCGGTCAAAGGGTGTTGAACTTTCGTGCATCATTTTGGTCGCACACTGATCAGGTAATCGAGGATTTCGAGGGGTAATGGAAATGGCTACGGATCATCGGAAAATATGCTATCTGCGATTTTTTCACGGATAAATACCGAGGTATTTCTGCGAAGAGCAACCCATGTAGGTTTCGCCAATCGAACCGTAATGGCCAATACTTGGACCAATGTTGGCGGGACGATGATCGATTAATCAATTGTACGCCAATGCTCGGCTGAGTATTGACTAGCCAACATTGGTTTGCTGATACGAGGCAAATGTTCGGCCAAATATAGACTCGCTAATTATTGGCTTATCGATACGAGGCCGATGTTTGGCGAAGTATAGCCTCGCCAATCATGTTTTTGCCGATACGCGGCCAATGTTCGGCTGAGTAACGCATGATCGAACCGCAATTCGTATATTGACGATTCATTGTTTCGCGTTGAAGTCATTGATAGACGAGATAAGTACTTTTTACGAGTCCATTAGCCATTATTCTTAACAAATATACTACCAAATCAATGCACTCATTGTTGGCCAATTCTCGAACGAGCTCATACGCGATATTCTGCCGATTTTTATGAACCATCCTACACTGACAGAAAAATTGTATTAATATTAACTAACCGCGTCTATTTATTTTTTATTTGAACTAACTAGATTTTTCGTGAAATCAATTTTTTTCGATTGCATTCCATTATTGGAATTATTCATTTTAAATATATTTATTTATTCAAATTAAACTTGAACTAATGAACTAATGGTCTGTCTTTATTGCAACACACATATTAACGGGTTGTGGGGGTAGAGAAGGTGCAGAGAGAGGAATTATATATATAGGTTAGGTTTGAAAATTCTATAACATGTCATTCGATAACACTCTCTAATTATCACAATGATATTAACTAATTGATATAGTTTATGTGATACAAATAATGATGAGAATCCATTTGGTATCTTATGCCATATCTGCGATTCAAATGTTACAAGCACTCGGTAGCATAGGGGCAGCGTGTTTGGCTGTGAGTAGGGAAGTTGAAGGTTCGAGCCCCATATGGGTGAAATATTTTCTTCGAACTAATCATGTCGAAATACCAGATAATGACGAATTACAATACAAAAATAATTTTTTTTTTTGGCCGTGCAGGCCCAATTTTGGCGATCTATATTGGGTCACAATTATCCGCCAAGACTCGGTCGATAATCGGGCCAAGCTCCAGTGCCAATGATGGCAATCTTGAAGGGACTTATTGTTGGCCGATTCTCGAATGAACTCCTACGCGATGCTAGGCCGATTCTCATAAGCCATTCTAGGGCCAATATTGATTGCGAATATCGGGCCGTTCTTATCATCCAAGGCTCGGTCGATGATCGGGCCAAGCTCGAGTGCCAATGTTGGCAAGCTTGGCGTCGAGCATCGGCCAATCATTGGCCACTACCGATCACCCTACATGGGAAATAAGGTTGAGTTTTTTACACCGGAGCCGTTGGCTGTTTGACATATCGGCGAGCGAGAAAGGAATGCGAGGGAAGATCGTGGCAAATTACAAAGTACGTAAATTGAGGTTATAGCACGTACGTACCTTGACTTCCGGTGTTTTCTCCTTCGACTTCTCGCTGTCACTGTGTTCCTCGATTTTCTTCATGTAATCGGCCGCGGCGGTTTTCTCGTCGATTATTTATTTGTCGGGATTTCTTGTCAGTGGTGTGCTGGCGGCCTGAGGCGTTCTTCACAGCAAAAAAACTCACTCAAACGCGACGAAAACAACTCCAATCTATCACTCACTATTCACATTCTATAACACTGTCTATCACACATATCGTATGAAATATATTTCGAACGAATGTGCGAGGTAATAGCTCCGGCTTTCGACCTGTCAAAAAATAAATTGTTCCGGAAGGAGGCGAGCGCGGTCGGTAAAAACAGGACGAAGCGAGCTTCGCGACGCCAGTGAGAAAACGGATGATCTGAACGCTCGCTCCCGTACCTGATATTTTGAGCTTTGTTGGTACATTTTTACTACATTTATGTAAACATTTCAAAATGCTTTTTCTCCGCCATTTGTTCATGAAAACAGGTAAAACAAAGCTCAAAATGTGTGCTTTTTCACTGTCGAGAGCATGATTCGCGCCAAACCACCGAAAATGCAATGCAATGGTTCATAATTCACAGTTTTTCGCATGGTAACCACGAACGGGATTTTTTTTTCGAAAATTTGGAAATTTGCGCGAATCATGCTCTCGGAGCAAGCTACTTGCATGCACACAACAAATTTCATTCCAATTGGTTGTTCCGTTCGGGAGAATTCCCATTTCGAAATTTCGAAGCGGTCGGAGGCGCGTGGCACAGAGCCTTAAAAGGAGAGTTTTTTATATACAAATTTTCCGTATCCATCTGACTGCGTTAAATGAAAAAAAAAAAAGAAGAACCGCATTACAAAAATATATGGTTCTGCACTTTAAGGTATTAGTAGATGTACTAGGGCGGTTCTAACGCAGGGATCTCAGGGGGGAGCGGGGCGGGGGGCTCCAGCGCGGGGAAGCCTTGTGCGGGGGTACGGCGGAGGGGGGAGGGGTCGCCGGGCGCGTGTGACGTCACAGAGGGGCCTCTGTAGAGGGGCGGCCATGTGGTCCGTGAAGCGCTTGGCGGGAGGGGGAAGCCGGCGTCGATGAGTGTTTTGTGTGTGTGTGTGTGTGTGTGTGTGTGTGTGTGTGTGTGTGTGTGTGTGTGTGTGTGTTTGTGTGGAAGGAAGGGGGCGGGGGCAAAAACAATGGTTCGAGTTAAATGACAATAAAAACAATAGTTTATTAATAATTAAATTGAACAATGACCTTCCATAGTATACATTATACATAAAATCTTTGGTGTGTGTGTGTGTGTGTGTTTGCCTGTTTTTTTCATTGCTTAAAATTATTTTATTTGGAATATCCGCAGCGGATCCATTATGCTGGAACGTAACAAATCATGCATCTTATTAATCTGTCAAACATAATCATATTTTGAATCATACTAAAGATAATACGAACCATCGACCCAGTATAAGTTCAGTCAGGTGGGGCACGTGTCGCGCATTGAAACTTGGTGGGTCGGCCCGCCGCAGTTGGTACAAAAAATCCCCTGGATGTTGTTAAACCGTTCGCTGAAGTGGCCACACCTTTGAATTAGTCGATCAACCGCGTCCTGCATATCAAATAGAACAACACGCAAAATTTCGCCCGATCATTTACGGTGAGATATTCGTAGATCACACAGCCCATGACTCCCCGGTTCAACCGATTTATTTGCTGCTGGTCCACTATGATTTCGCGCTCATAATGGACTCCTTTATCTGAGGCGTCACCCAATCCACTATCAAATGATTCCGTACCACTGTCCATCTCGGCCAGTTCCAAGTCATCATGTGCAAGCACTTCAATGTCCGCCCACTCATCATCGTCATCATTGGCGATATCAATAACGTCTTCGTCTACCCCAACTTCCACTTCGTCGTCATCGGCGATATTCACAATAACCTCCATCTCATCATCGACGAGATCGCTCACTTCTATTTGGTTCGACATTTTTCTTAACTGATTTTCCGTTCTCCGACTCTTCCACAATGACACCTTGCAGTTTGAAGACTGGAATGGCGAAAACTGCTGTTCCGATCCTTCTTCGGAATTCGATTTTTGGATCCTCATAGGCTTATTGTAGGGTGGGAGATGACCAACAGGATGTGTAAATAGTTTTCAACATTAGTTGCCACTTGTAGAAAAAAAACCTTGCAAGATGGTGCATCCTGGCCAAGGGATAAACGAAAAGTTTTTTTTCTTTAACTATCCTTGTGGGGGTAGGCATCTGCTATCCAGAAAAGTGTGCACTTGTGGAGGTGAAAGCTGGCCAGGCTTGCCAATCATTGACTATCGCGATCTCTACAGAACAGCGTCTAGTTCATGGAGACTGAACTGGCGTATTATAAAGAGCATCTTAGAGTTTTTAATTTATATTGCCACGTGTTCCAGTATGTATGAAGTCCAGCCTGTCACGAATCATAGGGCTCATCGCAGAGCAGCATCAAACCTATACAAGTGACACTTGAGGCTATACAGTTCTTACCGTATCAGCCATATTCTTAAGGCAATTTTTTTTTGTTCGTCGACGTTCGAAGCCACCCTCCGAGCATAGGGAACATTTTGAAAAATTAACATTCCGCTCAAGTAATGTCTTGGCTATCCAAAACACATATACGAAAACGAGGTACTAATTACAACTTATATTTTTTTGCATTTTATTTTACTTTTTTAATTTAAAAAAAAAATATTTTTATTTTTTTGCTCTCGTTGAACCCCGACCGGCTCGTTATGTGTATGTATTTATTTTTCATGCTTTCCACAATAAAAGATATCAACGTGATATTTAAAAAGCTCTGGTGGAAGTGATTCTATTAGATTTTCCGAGCTAGAAGGGAACGATAAAAATATTTTCTGATGGGAGACCATTTTTAATCATCGACAGCGCCCAAAAGTGGCCACACGGTGAATGAAGCAGTGAGTTCACATATCTCTCTGGCAAGACTTTTCAACTCGTTAATATGGAGAACAACAATGAACCATCAGAAGAAATCTTGTACAACCAAGCCACGCTCTTAAGTTCGATCGACGACTTTGCTGTGTGGGAGATACAGATCGTCGAGTTCATCGAACTACTGAAGACGCAAAGCCGAATTAAGCGCCAACGATTATCAACTAAACATCAATAGTCATTGATAGGCTGAATACCGCATCTGGAAGGATTGAAGTATTCCATGTACAGGCATTTTATATGCATCGGTGCAGGACACTACGGTGATGGGTTAATGTGGCGAGAACTCGACTTGAACGCATGATGATCTATACTCTAACCCCTGCTCGATGAATTTCAACAAGGTGGAAGCTTTGCGAACAATACGTAATCTTACAATAAATGTAAATAAGTATAAATCAATACGCGTTGCATGATATATCTCACTGCCACGGGAAATAATGATTATGAGGGCTACGATTAATGTGCAATCAAGAGATAATACACGTTTCGCATGGGTGACAGTCATAGCTTTATACCCAGCTGAACGAAACAGTGACCACGGATCTTCTTACATGCATTATTCAATGGTATTAAATCTATCGAATATTGGATTCCCCATAACTATAGGGCAAATTTAAAAAAAATGGTGCTCCAAAACAATTTATCCATTAATGTGTGTACCACCGAAGAAAACATTGCTCCGATACGCGTGGCTCAACATAAGAAGAAGAAAATCATATCAATTTGCTTTACATACAAGATACCGAAGATAACAATGTATGGCATATTACATAGATAAAGAACCTGTCAAGCCTCGTGAGCGCAGAACAGAGGCAACCACTAAAAAATATATATATGTCATCGGTTTGTGAAATTAACATAATTACTATATCGTTATATGCGCTAAACGAATTAAACAATAATCCATTATTTCGCAGGTGTCTGCATAACTTTAGATCAAAGGATAAACTGCAATCACATGAGATCGATTGTGGAGCACTAAAGAACTGCCCCATCCGACTAACAAATAATACCAATAAGTAGCACCAAATCATCAACTCCAGACGGAAAGCACGACATCCATTCATTGAAAATGCCTATTTGGAGTGTTTTTGACTAATGATAGGGAGAAGATGAGAGTGTACAAAGACTGATGAGAAGAACGTAGCAGAGGATATGGATCAATATCATGAAGTATTTAGTATTGATAACCACATGTGCTTTTCATATGACGAATCGCTATCATAGTATCAATCACATCACAGCGCTGATTCCATATCATGGTTTGTGGTAGAACTGGAAAAACTAGTGCTGTGCATAAAATACATTTTCTACGAATATTAATGCTCATTATGAGTTAATTCCAATACGTTCACGCTATGTCAATAATTGTGCATTTAGTCATCATCAACCAATAGAGGTAGAAGTTGAATTACTCAAGATACAATGGCGTATGCCCCACGCAATATTAGATGAGATCAATAAATTATCATTACTTTAAACATTGGAAAGTGGGCTTGAATATGAGTTTTCACTCTTGGGATCTATACGAATGTCCACCGCTTCAAAGCACAACGAAGCATTCATGGACCGTAAAAGCTGGCCCCCAACTAGAGAAACCAATATATTTAATTGGTGCGGCACAGACTGGTAAAAAAGATAATCTATGGCAAAGGACATTATATTATTGACCAACTGCAAACTCACAAGTGTTAAACTTTATCTCAATTCAGCATTCTTTTCTCAGGAGGGCTCGCATTTGGACTTCAAAAAAGTTTCGGCATTTTGTTCAATATGTACTCTCGATTTCGTAAATACCATTACGATTGCAATAGTGATCGTTCTTTACTAACCATCGCCAAGTCTTAATTTAACGGCCTTCTCGCGGATAATGATTGATCGCATCAGAACGAGCCTGTAAAAAATGCTGCCGTAGATGTGTGAATAGAGTTTAAATGCAGAGAAGATTCACCACCGAATACGACTGCTTATTGTTTCAATCTTACACGATCGCGTTGTTGGATATTGTTCATTGACCGATATTATGGGTAAAATTGTATAGATCAGCAAAATTCGGAGAGATACGAAGCATCGTGGTTGATTTGCAATGGTCTAAAGTGGGCCTATGGAAACGTTCCATATCGCGTGACTGAAGGTTTATAACAGCTGCAGTTGAAGGTTCAACGGAAGACGACATGTGTCCAATCTTATATGTTAAGGGACATGAAAAACGAAAATGGATGGCTAATATACTAAATATGAAAAATTAGCTATTTATTGAGTCGTTGAATATAAACCTTGACGATGTGGATGTCTCAAGTAAATTAGATGGAAGTTCTACTCTACGACGTGAAAAGCATACAAACAATTGTGTCCTACAAAATGTATTTAAAATCTTTAATTGGTGATTGAATCATAAAGATTCGTGCAAATAAAAGAAATGTAACATTATGTACTTTTTATTCTCCTCACTAAAATATTATTTTCGAAAGTGAAACTCATTTTTTTTGTATGGAATTTGATTGAAAATAAAGTAATATAATCGCGCAATGATGATCGAATACATTCATCGGTATACGTGCGATAGATGTTCGTGAGCCGTTTGTTGGAAGTTTGCGAGGCATTTGAAAGTTTTCAACAGTTGTTCGTGAGACGTTCCAGAGACTTCCGAAGACATTCATAAAACGTTCGAAGACATTCAAGAGACGTTCGAAAACATTCATAACACGTTGAAGACATGCATGAGGGGTTCAAAGAGTTTGAAAAGATTTCCACGACGTTCATGAGACGTTTGAAGGCGTTCGTCAGACGTTCAAGAGATCTGTGGCAATATCCATAATATGTTTGAAGACATCGATGAGGGATTCGAAGACGTTTAAGAGACTTTCAAAGACATTCACGAGTGATTTGAAGACGTTCAAAAAACTTTCGAATTCGTTTAAGAGAGTTTTGACGACATTCATAGTACGTTTGAAGACATTCATGAGGTGTTCGAAGACGCTTGGGAGAGACTTTCAGACATTCACGAGGAGTTTGTCCGAAGACATTCATAAGACGTTTGACAACAGTCAAGAGACGTTCGAAAACATTCATAAGGTGTTTGAAGACATGATGAGGGGTTCGAAGAGTTTCAAGAGACTTTCTACGACGCTCATGAGACGTTTGAAGATGTTCGTGAGACATTCAAGAGACCTTCGAATATGTTCATATGACGTTTGAAGACATTCATGAGAGGTGCGAAGACCTTCAGAGACTTTCGAAGACATTCAAGAGATCTTTGACGATATTCATAATACGTTTGACGACATCGATGGGTGGTTCGATGACGTTTTAGAGACTTTCAAAAACATTCACGAGGGGTTTGAAGACGTTCAAGAAACTTTCGAATATGTTCAAGAGACTTTCGACGACATTCATAATACGTTTGAATACATTCATGAGGGGTTCGAAGACGTTTCAGGGACTTTCGACGGCATTCATAATACGCTTGAAGACATTCATGAAGGGTTCGGAGACGCTTAAGAGACTTTCAAAGGCATTCACGAGAGGTGTGAAGACGTTCAGAGACTTTCGAAGACATTCAAGAGATCTGTGATAATATTCATATTCCGTTTGAAGACATCGACGAGGGGTTCGATGACGTTTTAGAGACTTTCAAAAACATTCATGAGGGGTTTGAAGACGTGCAAGAAACTTTCGAATACGTTCAAGAGACTTTCGACGATATTCATGATACGTTTGAATACATTCATGAGGGGTTCGAAGACGCTTGAGAGACTTTTAAAGACATTTACGACGGGTGCGAAAACGTTCAGAGACTTTCGAAGACATTCAAGAGATCTTTGACAATATTCATAATACGTTTGAAGACATCGATGAGGGATTCGACGACGTTTTAGAGATTTTCACACCCATTCACGAGGGGTTTGAAGACGTTCAATATACTTTTCCAATACGTTCTAGAGATTTTCAACGACATTCATAATACGTTTGAAGATATTCATGAGGGGTCGAAGATACTCGAGAGACTTTCAAAGACATTCACGAGGGGCTCGAAGACGTTCAAGAGACTTTCGACGACATTCATAATACGTTTGAAGACATTCATGAGGGATTCGAGGACGCTTAAGAGACTTTTAAATACATTCGCGAGTGGATTGAAGACGTTCAAGAGGCTTTCGAAGACGTTCAGAGTTCTTCGACGACATTCGTAATACGATCTCCGGCGACATCCATAAACCGAACACTTTCACGGCTTTTAAGTTTCGCTGGAATTATTTGGGTTTGTTTGGCATTTTCAGAGTGGTGAAATGTGTTTTTGTCCGGGACCTTCAGGAGACTTCCTACAGTAGCAATGTTAATGAATATTTTTGAAAATAAAACATGCCAATCTAAAGCTAAAAGATGCCACGACACTGCACAATACTTTTTGTTTTTTCACGATTTTTTTCCGGAAAAGGATTTCAATTGGGTAAAACGAAAAGTATTATGCAGTGTCGTGGCATCTTTTAGCTTTAGATTGGCATGTTTTATTTTCAAAAATATTCATTAATATTGCTCCTGTAGGAAGTCTCCTGAAGGTCCCGGACAAAAACACATTTCACCACTCTGAAAATGCCAAACAAACCCAAATAATTCCAGCGAAACTTAAAAGCCGTGAAAGTGTTCGGTTTATGGATGTCGCCGGAGATCGTATTACGAATGTCGTCGCAGAACTCTGAACGTCTTCGAAAGCCTCTTGAACGTCTTCAATCCACTCGCGAATGTATTTAAAAGTCTCTTCAGCGTCCTCGAATCCCTCATGAATGTCTTCAAACGTATTATGAATGTCGTCGAAAGTCTCTTGAACGTCTTCGAGCCCCTCGTGAATGTCTTTGAAAGTCTTTCGAGTGTCTTCGACCCCTCATGAATATCTTCAAACGTATTATGAATGTCGTCGAAAATCTCTAGAACGTATTGGAAAAGTATATTGAACGTCTTCAAACCCCTCGTGAATGGGTGTGAAAATCTCTAAAACGTCGTCGAATCCCTCATCGATGTCTTCAAACGTATTATGAATATTGTCAAAGATCTCTTGAATGTCTTCGAAAGTCTCTGAACGTTTTCGCACCCGTCGTGAATGTCTTTAAAAGTCTCTCAAGCGTCTTCGAACCCCTCATGAATGTATTCAAACGTATCATGAATATCGTCGAAAGTCTCTTGAACGTATTCGAAAGTTTCTTGCACGTCTTCAAACCCCTCATGAATGTTTTTGAAAGTCTCTAAAACGTCATCGAACCCCTCGTCGATGTCTTCAAGTGGAATATGAATATTATCACAGATCTCTTGAATGTCTTCGAAAGTCTCTGAACGTCTTCACACCTCTCGTGAATGCCTTTGAAAGTCTCTTAAGCGTCTCCGAACCCTTCATGAATGTCTTCAAACGTATTATGAATGCCCTCGAAAATCCCTGAAACGTCTTCGAACCCCTCATGAATGTATTCAAACGTATTATGAATGTCGTCGAAAGTCTCTTGAACATATTCGAAAGTTTCTTGAACGTCTTCAAACCCCTCGTGAATGTTTTTGAAAGTCTCTAAAACGTCATCGAACCACCCATCGATGTCTTCAAACGTATTATGAATATCGTCAAAGATCTCTTGAATGTCTTCGAAAGTCTCTGAAGGTCTTCGCACCTCTCATGAATGTCTTCAAACGTCATATGAACGTATTCGAAAGTCTCTTGAATGTCTCACGAACATCTTCAAACGTCTCATGAGCGTCGTAGAAAGTCTCTTGAAACTCTTCGAACCCCTCATCATGTCTTCAAACACCTTATGAATGTTTTCGAACGTCTCTTGACTGTTGTCAAACGTCTTATGAATGTCTTCGGACAAACTCCTCGTGAATGTCTGAAAGTCTCTCCCAAGCGTCTTCGAACACCTCATGAATGTCTTCAAACGTACTATGAATGTCGTCAAAACTCTCTTAAACGAATTCGAAAGTTTTTTGAACGTCTTCAAATCACTCGTGAATGTCTTTGAAAGTCTCTTAAACGTCTTCGAATCCCTCATCGATGTCTGCAAACATATTATGGATATTGCCACAGATCTCTTGAACGTCTGACGAACGCCTTCAAACGTCTCATGAACGTCGTGGAAATCTTTTCAAACTCTTTGAACCCCTCATGCATGTCTTCAACGTGTTATGAATGTTTTCGAACGTCTCTTGAATGTCTTCGAACGTTTTATGAATGTCTTCGGAAGTCTCTGGAACGTCTCACGAACAACTGTTGAAAACTTTCAAATGCCTCGCAAACTTCCAACAAACGGCTCACGAACATCTATCGAACGTATACCGATGAATGTATTCGATCATCATTGCGCGATTATATTACTTTATTTTCAATCAAACTCGATACAAAAAAAATGAGTTTCACTTTCGAAAATAATATTTTAGTGAGGAGAATAAAAAGTACATAATGTTACATTTCTTTTATTTGCACGAATCTTTATGATTCAATCACCAATTAAAGATTTTAAATACATTTTGTAGGACACAATTGTTTGTATGCTTTTCACGTCGTAGAGTAGAACTTCCATCTAATTTACTTGAGACATCCACATCGTCAAGGTTTATATTCAACGACTCAATAAATAGCTAATTTGTCATATTTAGTATATTAGCCATCCATTTTCGTTTTTCATATCCCTTAACATATAAGATTGGACACATGTCGTCTTCCGTTGAACCTTCAACTGCAGCTGTTATAAACCTTCAGTCACGCGATATGGAACGTTTCCATAGGCCCACTTTAGACCATTGCAAATCAACCACGATGCTTCGTATCTCTCCGAATTTTGCTGATCTATACAATTTTACCCATAATATCGGTCAATGAACAATATCCAACAACGGGATCGTGTAAGATTGAAACAATAAGCAGTCGTATTCGGTGGTGAATCTTCTTTGCATTTAAACTCTATTCACACATCTACGGCAGCATTTTTTACAGGCTCGTTCTGATGCGATCAATCATTATCCGCGAGTAGGCCGTTACATTAAGACTTGGCGATGGTTAGTAAAGAACGATCACTATTGCAATCGTAATGGTATTTACGAAATCGAGAGTACATATTGAACAAAATGCCGAAACTTTTTTGAAGTCCAAATGCGAGCCCTCCTGAGAAAAGAATGCTGAATTGAGATAAAGTTTAACACTTGTGAGTTTGCAGTTGGTCAATAATATAATGTCCTTTGCCATAGATTATCTTTTTTACCAGTCTGTGCCGCACCAATTAAATATATTGGTTTCTCTAGTTGGGGGCCAGCTTTTACGGTCCATGAATGCTTCGTTGTGCTTTGAAGCGGTGGACATTCGTATAGATCCCAAGAGTGAACACTCATATTCAAGCCCACTTTCCAATGTTTAAAGTAATGATAATTTATTGATCTCATCTAATATTGCGTGGGGCATACGCCATTGTATCTTGAGTAATTCAACTTCTACCTCTATTGGTTGATGATGACTGAATGCACAATTATTGACATAGCGTGAACGTATTGGAATTAACTCATGATGAGCATTAATTTTCGTAGAAAATGTATTTTATGCACAGCACTAGTTTTTCCAGTTCTACCACAAACCATGATATGGAATCAGCGCTGTGATGTGATTGATACTATGATAGCGATTCGTTATATGAAAAGCACATGTGGTTATCAATACTAAATACTTCATGATATTGATCCATATCCTCTGCTACGTTCTTCTCATCAGTCTTTGTACACTCTCATCTTCTCCCTATCATTAGTCAAAAACACTCCAAATAGGCATTTTCAATGAATGGATGTCGTGCTTTCCGACTGGAGTTGATGATTTGGTGCTACTTATTGGTATTATTTGTTAGTCGGATGGGGCAGTGCTTTAGTGCTCCACAATCGATCTCATGTGATTGCAGTTTATCCTTTGATCTAAAGTTATGCAGACACCTGCGAAATAATGGATTATTGTTTAATTCGTTTAGCGCATATAACGATATAGTAATTATGTTAATTTCACAAACCGATGACATATATATATTTTTTAGTGGTTGCCTCTGTTCTGCGCTCACCAGGCTCGACAGGTTCTTTATCTATGTAATATGCCATACATTGTTATCTTCGGTATCGTGTATGTAAAGCAAATTGATATGATTTTCTTCTTCTTATGTTGAGCCACGCGTATCGGAGCAATGTTTTCTTCGGTGGTACACACATTAATGGATAAATTGTTTTGGAGCACCATTTTTTTTAAATTTGCCCTATAGTTATGGGGAATCCAATATTCGATAGATTTAATACCATTGAATAATGCATGTAAGAAGATCCGTGGTCACTGTTTCGTTCAGCTGGGTATAAAGCTATGACTGTCACCCATGCGAAACGTGTATTATCTCTTGATTGCACATTAATCGTAGCCCTCATAATCATTATTTCCCGTGGCAGTGAGATATATCATGCAACGCGAGTAGTGTACCTATGCTGGTTCCCCACCATGTAGGAATCTACTTTACCGACGGTCGGTAAGGTAGATTCTGACCCAAACATGGTACCTGTGGGAATCTACCTTATCGACGGTAAATTCTGACCCAAACATGGTTCCTGCGGGAATCTACCTTACCGACATACCGACAGGAAATCGGCGGGAAATTCAAAAAACCTTTTGGCGGGAAATTCAAAAGACCGGCGGTGGGGGGGGGGAATATCTTTTGGCGGGAAATTCAAAAGCGGAGACCTTTCGGCGGTTGATTCAAAGCGGATACTTTTCAGCGGGAAGTTCGAGAAAAACGACGCTCTTGGCGGGGGAAATTGAAAAAACCGCGCGCGGAGACCTTTTGGCGGGAAATTCAAAAGAGGGGGGAGACCTTTTTCGGCGGGAAATTCAAAAGCCGAGACCTTTCGGCGGTTGATTCAAAGCGCGCGGATACTTTTCAGCGGGAAGTTCGAAAAAAAACCTCTTGGCGGGGGAAATTCAAAAGTGGGGGCATTTTTCGGCGGGAAATTCAAAAGCGGAGACCTTTCGACGGTTGATTCAAAGCGCGTGGATACTTTTCAGCGGGAAGTTCGAGAAAAAAAACCGCTTGGCGGGAAATTGAAAGACCGCGCGAGCGCGAAAGTTTCAAAAGCCGGCGCGGGAAATTCAAACGGGGGGAGACCTTTCGGCGCGGGAAATTCAAACGCGCGCGGTCCGTGATACCGGCGATCGGGATACCGGCGATCAGGATACTTGACAATCGGGATTGCTGTGACACTCACGCTTGAGATGTTTATTAAGAATTCAAGATACATTGTTTACATTGTCTTTTGAGTGGCAAAATTTTGTCCGCGTGTTCGCGGCATCGTTGACACTCGCCGACTTCGGGGTCATTTTTGAGGAATTTGGGTAATTTGTCCCAGGCGAGATCGACGCTGTGTGCAGCGAAGGTGACGATGAATTCCTTGGGTAGATGGGCGATGTCGATGGGTTCCATGGCAGAGAGGAATCCAACTTGATGAAACAGTTTGAGCGATCGTCCAACGGACGGGAGGCTCTCTCGAAGAAACTTCCTTAAGAGCAGGACATTTCGAAGTGCGCAATTGGGTGAATCGTGGTAAGGGCAGAATGCCGCCACTTTGTTGGCTCTCCTCAGCGAGGGACACGCCACGACGTCTCGTGCATCGAATCCGAAACGTTCGAGCCACTGCTGCTTCTGCTGTCCCTTCACGTAGATGGCGCTGGCGTTGTGCAGAACCGATCGGAGCACGTTCTCCACCTCGCAGTAGGGTACTTCTCCCGTGCTCCAGTCGAGATGATGGTAGTTGCGTTCGAGCCAGGAATTTATGCTTTTGTACCTGGCCGGAAGATCGTACCATGGGATCGGTGGTTTGAAGAGGAAAATCAGCGTCTGCACGTCCGCATTGAGCGGAGTCACTGCCAGTTCTTTGAGTACAAACTCGTCCTGCTGGAAGCCCTGTGTATCCACCACGTACTCCATTGCGATTAATGATGACGATGAACGCTTGACTCGAGCCGCATTTATAGGCAGATTCTTCATCCCCTCCACTCTAGAGGCGTTTCCTCACATCCCCACTTATGGGATTGTAGTCTACGATGCGATCGTGCAAGATCAGGCAGTAGGCTGTAGTTCCCGCGGGAAAATCGGATTGAGCCTCTAGTTCGATACGAACGTCAACCGGTGCCTGCTTGAGGGCGTCGTTCTGTCTCGAGCAGTCAATCACAATGAGTGGTGCATGCGCGATGAAGTCTGTCTTTGTCAGCATGGGTTCCGCCTCCTTGGCGTAGTACGCAGTCTGGAAGCTGGCGTACATCTCGTACAACTGAGCGTACTGGTTGCGCGACACGTCAAGATTGAGGTTACCGTAAGGGTAGCACTGCGAATTGAGGAACACTTTCACATTGGTTATTGCGCAGTGATCGAAGCGGCTAGCGTTTGCCGTTCGAACGCCTCGTCGATTCGTTTGCAGCGCGAGAATGACGAAGCGCGGTTTCTCCAGCTGATTCGACGTCTTGACCGTCCAAACGTGTTTCGTCGTGATTGGGAGCATGGGGTATTCGTACAAGTCCCACATGCGAAACGACATAGTGATGTCCTTCTCAATGTGGCTGAGCAGACGTATCTTGTGCTTAGTTGACAGCATCACGTAAGGCATCAGCCACTCTATTTTAGCGATCTCAATCTTGAATTCCTCGGTGGCGCCATTCTCGAGGGTTGTTTGAATAACTGCATTCGTGTCGTTCCTCGATCGCGTGAGAATCAGCTCGTGCTTCGTGTTGATGACGATCTTGCGGTAGTCCTCGGCGAAGCCGA
Organism: Ophion obscuratus; assembly: GCA_964007375.1. Lineage (NCBI taxonomy): Eukaryota > Metazoa > Arthropoda > Insecta > Hymenoptera > Ichneumonidae > Ophion > Ophion obscuratus. Next base: position 54,107,978 of record OZ023312.1, read on the forward strand.
GAATCATGGCGAGCGGTATGCACACGTCGAAGTATCCCCTGTCGTCCGTCAGTTGCTTCGGCTCTTCGAACCAGCCAGAGTTTTCAACGCTGAACATCTGACCGGGGCTCAGTGATGCGTAGCCCTTCATGAGACTCGTCAGACCAACGTTCTTGCTTCTGTCCACCTCTATGGCGTTGATTTCGTAGCGAATTTCCTCAAACAGATGCAAGATGGCGTTGTTAACGAACTGTGTCGCCGTGACGGCATTTCCGTTCGTTCTGCTGAGTCTACCGCAGACGTGTAGGGAGCTTCGCGCCGGTAGAACGCACAGGTCCTGATGCTGAATGGATATGCGAATCTCATCGCTGTTGGCGAAACTCGATGAAGTATAGGGTTGATGCGCGTGAATCTCGTAATGCGTTACGGACTCGTCGAAAACGACGGGCGAGTGCACGTTCAAGGCCTCTTCCATTCCAGCAGCAAAATATCAGGCAAGTTACTCTCTTCCACCAACGACAACTTTGAGTCCGAGGCTTCTCAGGAACTGAATGTTCCGACGTGTTAGCGTTTTCGACACTCGTCGACGACTGATGCTTGGGCGACATGGTAACGCGCTTTTATAGCCGACCTTGTTGTTGTTGTTGTAGACGATACCCATGTCTACTTGGCTTCCTTGATGTGCAGTCTGATAGTGATGATTTCACCGCGAAAATTCACCAGTTCTCCGTCCTGATCGACTATGCGCAATTGCACGTGGTCAATGACTTTGACGGTGATCGGCAGGTAAATGACTTGCGAGGGAACTTCGATGATCTTATATCCTGGCGGTACTGCCGGGAAGAATTCGCGGATCTTGTGCGCTCTGTGCTCGTTGATGTACGCCCCGGACGTGATGTTGCACTCGACTCGCAGCGCGTTGACTCTGGGAGTAGCTACCGGCAAGTCCGAGCTGTGAGTTGTATCGGGTGACAGCTCGCGCGCAGCGAAACCCAACAGGTTAGCGATGGAGTCTGCCGGTCGAAAATCCACGCTTCGGTTGCACTTGAGCAAGCTACGCAGCGTGTTGTTGTTGGGCTTGAGGTTGAGGGAGATGCCTTTTCGCCCAAGCACATCCTGCAAGTACTTCTCGGTATCTTCGATCTCGTAACTTCCCGTCGGCAACGCAATCACCTCACCACCCGCGTAAAACTTGTTTTTACCGGTATCAATGTTGGGTACGGAGTTGAACGAGAGGAATTCCACTAGCCCGAGAACGTAGTTCTTGCTGGGTGAGAGTTCGATCGGCGGAAAGTACTGCGCCTCCAGTAGAGACGAGCGTCCCGACAGGCTGAGAGTCAATGACTCTTCCATGCTGATGCGTGACTGACTCCGCGTAAACTCTCACAACTGCTTATATAAGAATTTCAGACAAAGATGGCCGCACTCGTACGTGTCGAAATCCTGATATCTCGCGTGATTGTACTTGACCTCGGCGACTCCGAGGTACTTCAGGAGTTCTCGAGGTGGTGGTAGATCGCCGAAACTGTCAAAGTAGACGACGTTGTTGCCGTGCTTTCGATAGGCCACCCAGTGCGTGCCCGGTCCTTCCTTGTCGTCGAGATTTACGATGGCCGATTCGCGATAATGCGGTCCATTCCTCGGCAAATCGTTTCTCATGAACACACCGCGAAAGTGCGGAACGTCCTGCGCGTATTTCAGCAGGTCGGCGTCCGTTAGAGGACGCTTGGGATAGTTGAACTTTTTTTTTTCGCCTCCACGTGTATACCAAATCCCTTTTTGTGAGGCTTGAGGTAGAGCCCCTTGCCGAGAGCGATAGCTTCCATCGTCTCGTTGTGTCGGCGATTCTCTTGCAATTGACGCTCGGCGGCTTTAGCGGTATTCACAGCTTTTGCCACACCCGCAGCGCCACCTACCAGCGCTCCCGTAGCACTCAAGCCGGCAAACAAGGGAATGAGGAACGGCAAAACTCCGCCCACTTTCTCCGGGATGGGCAGTACGCGTGGCACCAACACCTTCTTCCTTCCGCCAGCTTGCTTCACAGCTTGGCGAGCCTTCGTGAGCGCCGATCGAATGACTTCGCGAGAATTACTTCCGGTCGATCGCGAGGCGGCTCTCACTATTTTGGCAAGCGCGATGAGGGGCCTCTTGTTCTTCAGCCCCATACCGAGTTTCGACTTGGCTTTCATGGTGTTTGCCACGACGTAAGCGGCAAGTTTCTCGTCAATAGCGGCGTCTCTTGCAAACACCCGCTGCCAGGCCCTATCTGCCAAAACTCGGTCGGCCGAATTGCGCGCCGCGACGTCCTCACGGTTTTGCGAGTACGCGATATCGTGCTCCTTGCAGGCTGCGTCCAGAGGATTTACACCGGGATCACCGCGAGCGACGCGTTCCGCTAGCTTCGTGCCTGGCCCTCAGTACTGATAGCCCGGTATGTGCAACTCGATTGGAAGCCTGTTGATGAGCTTGTTCAGGACACCTCGACCTGTGTGCATCACTACGCGATCAGTCAGCGAATGAAGTCGAGGGGTATATAAGCGGGCTATTTATACCTTGACGGCTCAGTCATGGATTTCCGAGAGCAAGTGCACAAGCTACCGGTGATGAATTTCGATGCGCTCGTTGAGGGCGGAAAGCAGGGCACGCGACACGGCGATCTGCTGCCTGCCAGTATTCGCGCAGTCCTCTGCGGTCCGTCAAACTGCGGCAAGACCAACGCGTTGCTAGCCCTCATCACGCATCCCAATGGTTTGCGATTCGAAAACGTCTACGTGTACTCCAAGTCACTGAATCAGCCAAAGTACAAACTGCTCGAAAAAGTGCTCGCACCGCTCGAGGGTATCGGATACTTTGCATTCAGCGAACACGATCAGGTCGTATCACCCGCGGACGCTCGTCCCAATTCCATCATCGTATTCGACGATATAGCCTGCGAGAAACAGGACAACGTCAGAGCCTTCTACTGCATGGGTCGACACAAGAACATCGATTGCTTCTACCTGTGTCAATCGTACGCTCAAATCCCCAAGCACCTGGTGCGTGACAACGTCAATCTGTTGGTCGTCTTTCGACAGGACGAGATGAACCTCCGACACATCTATGACGATCACGTGAACACGGACATGCCGTACGTGCAGTTCAGAGACTTGTGCTCGACCTGCTGGAACGACTCCAGTCACGGATTTCTCGTAATCAACCGTGGCAGTGGACTCGACTGTGGCAGGTACAGAAAGGGCTTCGACCGCTTTGCCATAAATATATCGTGCGCGACGTGATCCCCGCAGTGCATTATGGATGGTCGAAGCGACAGTGTGACGGCTGAGTTCCGTCGCGAGAAACAGACGCTCAGCCAGATGGAGAAAATGAGGGATGCGATTAAGCGCAAGTACATGCTTCTCAAGGCGGACAAGCAAACGATGGAGAAAGCTCTGGACGAAACTTTCAAACCAATCGTCAAACCTCTCGAACGCCTCGTGAATGCCAGGCACACGTTGCCTAAGAAGGAGGAGGTGTCTCGTGGTGACGATGAGATGGAAAGCTCCTTCAAAACTGCGTACGACGCGGAGGAAGAGTGGCCGAAAATGACACCCGACGAATGCGTGCAGCAGCAAAAAACGAGCCCCGACGAATACGTGCAGCAGCAGCAGAGTCCCGACGAATATTATGACATGCCGGAAGTGCCTGCGCTTGACAAATATCTTCACATGCTCAACACGAATCGGAAAAAGTATCTCGATGTGACTTATGGGGTTCGAAAGTTGCCAGACGGTAGCATGATGATCGGCGACTCACCCATACGTTTCGTGAACGACGACGTGATTGTGGGTGACAGGAAGTATCGATCGAGCGTCGGCTTGCTCGAACTGCTCTTCAGGAAGGAACCCAGTGCGCATCTCGTGAGCGCGGAAGACAAGAATGTCTATGGGAAAATCCTGCAAACGACGAACGCACACAAGAAACACTACAGGTCGGACGAGGTCATTCACGGGCAAAGAAACAGCAAGTACAGGGACTGGGTGGCGCCCTTGGTCGGTGGTGGTACATCCACCGGTAGTGGTATATTGCCTCGGTACAAGGTCGCGCGAAGGAACACGCGAATGGACTACGTGTACTGGGACGACCCGAATGAGCTCGTTGATCGACTGCGTCTGCTGATGGCTGAGCGATCGGCCGGCAATTCGAGTCACATCAACGAGATCATCTCGATCATCGAGGAGCTGCGTGAGGCCGGTATTGTCATATATTAAGCGGGGCACAAGGGGCGCTGCAACCACACTTGAGCAATGAGCATCGACGTGTTCGGACGTCAGCTAGGACGAACTGAGGGCGGTACGCGAGGTCCTCCCGGATTCGGATTCAAGCTCACCACCGACGGACAGTACGACGTAGAGGGCAAAAGATTGTGCAACGTTGCCGACGCGAGTGAACCTCGTGACGGGGTCAACCTGAGTCTCGCGAGACGTCTTGTTCAAAGCACTCTGAGCGAATTGTTTCACATCACAACCCGGCTGAGAGAGGATTTTGACGATCTGCAACTGAACATACAGATTCTGCAGAATCAAGTGAACGACAGGCTGAGAATTATCGAGGTAAACGTTGAAACGACTCTGGAGTTGGCCACGCGCAACTCCGAGGCCATTAAAACGTTGGACACGCGGCATGGAGCATCGGAGATTGGTGGAAGAGCTGCATAAACCCGCACGACGCAATTATCCACGACGCAAGTTTGACGTGCGAGGACTGGATGAGACGTGGCAGGCCGACCTCGTGGAGATGCAACCGTACGCTCGGGAAAACCGGGGTGTCAGGTATCTGCTCACAATCATCGACGTGCTGTCCAAGTTTGCCTGGGCCGTTTCCGTGAAGCGGAAAACCGGCAACGACGTCACTGCGGCCATGGAACTCGTGCTACGACAGGGTTGAGTACCGAGGAATCTGCAGACTGACCGAGGCAGAGAATTCTACAACGCGTCCTTCAGGAGCCTCATGAGTCGATATCGCATCAATCACTACTCGACGTACAGCAACCTCAAGGCATCCATCGTCGAGCGGTTCAATCGCACACTCAAGAACAAGATGTGGCTGCAGTTCAGTCTGCGCGGTTCCTACAAGTGGCTCGACATTTTGCCCGATCTCGTAGCTACATACAACAGCAGCAAACATCGCACTATCGGAATGAAGCCGAACGAGGTGGCCGACGCCGAAACTGTGTTGCTGCAGCCGCGTGATTGTCAAAAGCGCAAAGCGCCCAAGTTCCGAATCGGCGACAAGGTGCGAGTCAGCAAGAATAAGCACGTTTTCGAGAAAGGCTACACGCCCAACTGGACGACGGAAATTTTCACGGTGAGTCGAGTGATGGAGTCGACCGTTCCGGTGACATACAGGCTGAAGGACTACCGAGACAAGCCCATTGCCGGTGGTTTCTACGAGGAGGAGCTTCTGAGAGTCAAGTACCCCGACATGTATCTCGTGGAAAAAGTGTTGAGGAAACGTGGCGACAGAGTCTACGTCAAGTGGCTGGGATTCGATAGTTCGCACAATAGCTGGATAAACAAGACCGATTTGTAAATGGTTTTGAACATTTATTGCAATAAAAAACATTTCACGTTATTTATGATCGATGCTGAATTCTATTTGATTCATCTTGGCCTCGCTGCCGCCCAAGTACTTCAGGAGCAATTGCCCGTCCGTGGCTGTTTGCACCATGTGCTCGTACATCTTCGGATCCTTCACGAACGCGTCCGCGATGCGTTTAGGCAGAAAGACTTGGCACTCCTCGTCGAGGGTGGCTACGGTTCTCAGGCCGTATTTCGTTGTGACTTGTCTCAGGTCGGTGACACGGTAGACGCTGTTTATACTCAGCGCTGCCAGTTTCTTCGTGGGCAGGAAATCCTCGAGCAGAGCGATTTTGTTGAGCTTCTCGATGCCGTCCATCGTGCTGATGAGGCAAACGGCCGCAAGCGCGACGCTCATATACCCGCTATCCCCTCCACTGCGCGCGGTGGGGCTCTGAAGTGCCCCCACAGCAACGTATCCGTGGTGTCGGGGAGGAGGATACGTTTGTCGTCGTGAGCGCTGAGCGCCACCTTCACTTGCCTCTCGGTAAACACTTTGTGCAAGCGCGATCTGATCACGCACTGCTGCCTGCGCTGCGTCAATTTCTCCCGCAGGCAGTGCACAAAGTCGTCGAAGGTGATGCTCGCCTCGACCACCGCCCTCTTCACGCCCTTCACCCGCTTCACACGATCACGGCCCTCGACTCGGACGCTGTACATTTTGCTGCGCAAGCCAACGAATTCCGTCATGATGCTGCCGTTGCACTCGTCCTTCATGAGACCAACCACCTTCTTGTTGGCTCGTGGCATGCCAAACTGGTTGTGCTGTGGGTAGTCCGAAGTATCGAACCTCTCGATGTCACGCCTCATGATCTCGTAGATGTCGTCGCAGCGAATCTCGTACAGCAGGCTGTCGGTGTCAGTGTAGAGGAGCTTGCAGCGATCGCCAAACTCTCGCTTCATGTAGTCATAGTGAAAGGCGTATACGTGGATCTTCGACAGGTCCAATACGCTCAGGCCGACGTAGATGGGTTTGTTGAGGTAGACCTCGGTCTTGGTGAGCTGTATGGCGACGAGGTTCTCCTCGAAGATGGAGCAGCTGTGAAAGTTGGGCTTGGCGATGAGTGCTTCGGCTCCGTAACGTCCGCCCCAGTTTTTTACGAGCTTCACATCAACGTGTTTGCGCACATTCTCCATAGTCTTGCCGAACACTGCGTTGTTCATCAGCTTGAAGAGATTTTTCTCGAAGTCGTTTCGCGCCCTCTTGCGCAATTCGCTGTTGAGCTCGATGTAGGGTTTCAACCATACACTCTGCTTGAACTTCAAGACTCGATGGGCGCGTTTGAGCTCGAGTCCGTGTTCGAGGGCCTGTTTCAGGTTACGATAGTGTAGGATGTATCGGTTCTTCGGGTCGAGTGTCGTCATGAGTTTGATCTGCGTTGAGCCATGGGCGCTCTTGTGCTCGGGACACAAAGGTAAGTCCTTGTGTGCGTCGTGGAGACGTTCCGGGTACTGCAGGTCCACTTCGAGGACATACCCGACCGGCGAATCGTCTGGCACGTTGAGGAAGTCGACGTTGTCAACCCACTGGAAACCGCCGTACGGGAGCGTCTGCGTCATTGCCCAGCCGTAGAGGTTGTTCACGTCGAAGTACATGAGATACTTCGTCTCCTCGCTTGCGTCATAGTCGCTCATGTACTTGTTGTTGGCACGGGCGTAACGGTTCGAGCACTGACTCACCCCACCTCGTATTCCTTGCTCAATGAACATGTGCATGTCCAGATCGGTAAGCAGTTCCAGCTGAATATGAGTGTATTTGAGCATAGCATCCCACGAGAAGCCTGGCAGTGTGTAGTAGTGCGCGGGGTCTAGGCCGTAGGCTCTGATTGCATCGTTGCGGAAATTCTCAAAGACATCAGCTAAGAGCAGTACGTCGGTCTTCAAGTAGAGGTCTGAGTATTCGCCCAAGTTGGCGACGTTGAACTCACTCCACACTCTCTTGGCGTGCTCGTAGTCTTCGTCCGAGATGTCACAGTCGTTCAGTGTACTGTGAAACTTCTCTTTCGACGGTAGCTGCTCGGTGTCGTTCAATTTGGCAAGTGAGTCGACGTACTCATAGGGGAACACACCTTTCCTCGTGAGAAGTTTGAACTTGTCGTCGGAAAGGTGTGTGAACTCGCTCCGGACAATCTTCAGTTCCTTCAAGTACGATGCGAGTTTTTCCAGCGACGATGCCATGAAACGGAACGAGTCGATGAATCGGAACTCCACCTCGCTATCCGCGACATGTTTCGTGAACGAGATGTAACGTTCTTTCGTCTGAGGCAGTACGTAAACTCGGCCTTCGAAGCACGTGGCGATTTCGCGGATGATGAAGTGCGAGTCGTAGCCGGAAAGATTGTGAAAGACCACGGGTACGGTTCGGGAGTCCTGGTAGTTAAGGTTGCACTCGTTGTGCGCCGCGCCTCGGTACCTGCCTGTGAGGTGACAGTGATCCCTCACTCTGTCGCTGGTGAGCAAGGGTTTCTCGCAAATGTGACACTCAGTTGCAGTGCGAAACTCCCTCTCCTGATGCCACGACAGTCTCTCCATAAGTCGAGGATTAGCGTGAATGTCGTCGAGTTCTCGGGCGAGGTTTCGCAGTTCTGTGACTAACCATTCCGCAGGCTTCGCACCTCTGTAGCTGCGATACCTCGAGAGCGAAATGTCGTAACTGCACTTCAAGTAGTATGCCACGCTGAATGCCTCGTGCTGTTGGTAGGCATTTTCGTCCCGAGTGGGTTTCAGCAGGCACTCAAAGTCAGCGTAGATGACGAAAGGCACTCGCTCCTTGTGGCCGTGGTTCTTGAAGCGGAGAATCCTGTTTGCCCCCTTTGGCATGGCGACCTTGCACTTGTTGACTTTCCCACAATCGATTTCATGCGCAGCCAGCTTGTCTGCATTGTGGAAATAGTGGAGACATCGATCGCAGATATGAAGCGCGCGGTTACCGTTCGACAACTGTGCCGAGACCAAGCGAGACAAGTCCTTTATCCACACGTAGTGGAATCGTGGTACTATGTAGCATTCGTTTTCCTCTTCCTCTTCCTCCTCCTCCTCGTCAACGTAGTGATCTTGCACGAGCAGCAGATTGACGTGTTTATTCTTCTTCGTGGACGTTACGTGCACAGGCACGACCATAAATTCCCTCTGCCTTTTTCTCAAAATGTATACATTCACCGAGACATCATTTTTCTTCTCGAATTTGCCAATGTGTTGCGGTATTACGGGAAACTCGATCCCGTCAAAGTTCAATTCAGCCTCGTACCGTCTGTACTCGGAAACGCGATTAGAATGCTGTGTGGGATGTAGGGCGGATAGTATGGCCCACTTGAAGCACTGGTTGTCATTGTTTCGAACGTTGATGCACGCCTTCTTGTTTCGTATCTTCGACGGAAGATCCACGTAACAGCTGCCGCGCAAAGGATTGAACTTGCTTATGTTTACCGTCATGTTGATGATGGAATGGAGTGACCAGCCGGAACCTTGCTGTTCAAATTCCTCCATATCCGTTTGAATTGGTTCCTGAACGTTCTCGATGAACCATGCTCGAACATCGGTTGTGGGGAATATCGGCGCAGCCTTCGTGTTGAAGAATTTCGTGTCCAGTACTTCTTCATCATTCTTCGTTACAACGAATTTCGCAGCCAGCACGGCATACACTTTCACCGAAGCTTGACTCGGCATATTTGCAATTTTTGTGCGGAAGTGAGCCATGCAGTCTTTCATGAAAGCCTTTACGTCCACGTGCTTCAAATTCGTGAGCAGCCCCACCCTAATGCCATTTTTGAATGAGGAATTCAGATCTGTCCATTGAACTCGATCTACGAGTTTGTCCCGGTTCTGCACGCCCTGACCACTTTTCAACAGACGTCCCAATTTGATGTCAATCCCTCGCAAGAATCCAATGGTGAATAAGTACTTTTGTCTTTCCGGAGCGGTGGTGGCTAGCGTCTGTGAATGTTCCAGCGTCTTGATAACCTTGGCTAAACGTTTCATCCATTCTTGAATCTCATTGGGAGTTCGATTCTGCAGAAGCGTCAACACTTCTTCCCAACTCGCAATAATTTCTTTGCAATCTTGAGCGGACATTGTCGTTACTCTCTCAATTGATGCAGGGAACTGTGCCAGCTTGGCCATCGGGACCCGAATTTATACCGCCAGCACCGGCTGATAAGTTGTTAAACGCTGATTGGCTGCCATTGCCGAGTAGTGGAGGGGTAACGATGCTGATTGGTTGGCGCTGAGTACTGGAGGATATAAAAGAGCCGAACCACGAAGCGCGAGCATCAGTTCGAGAATGGAGTTCGTTGTCGACTTCCAGGGTTTCAAGAGACCCTTCAACGAGTTCGTATTCAAAGAGGTAGCAGTCGTTGCCCTCGAAGACAATGCACTACCGTCAGTGTACCTCTTCGAACCGCCGCACAGGTGGAGCTACTTACCTGCCAAGTATCAGAGCGAGAATCTATGGTTGGAGAAAAATTACCACGGTCTAACGTGGAATAGCGGCAACGTGCCCTACGAGGAAGTCCACGAAGTTCTCATCAATATTCTACGAGATGTCAGCAAGGTACATGTCAAGGGTTACGAGAAGAAAAGATGGTTGGAAAAAATTCTACCCGCTGTGTACAACCTCGACGACCTGACCTGCCCATCGCTGCGTCAATTGACGGCGAACACAACCATCTCGTGCACCAATCACCAACGCGCGCGGAATCCTTCTCACTGCGCAGTTTACAACGCGTGCGCACTGAAAACGTGGCTCCTTGAGTGGCAGAAACAACAAGTGAACTTTGCGAGCACCGAATGCATTCCAGACACTTCGACAACAACAACAACCACCCTCAAAGACTACTACGAGCAGAGTCTCCACTTTAAAATGTAATAAAGTCAGATAAAAAAAAATATTTTTTTTCTCCGTTTATTTATATATATATTTATTTGTTACAAACGGCGTCGGGTGGTGGTGGGTGGCCTCGATGGCAGGGTCCTCCTGCGTATGCAAGGGCCAGTCTTGGGGATGTTCTCTTTACCCCGAGACTGGCCCAAACCCGAAGCCTTGATCTTCTTTCTCTTAATTGAGGGAGCAGTCTTCGGTGGAGAAATCAAAATAGTTTTGCGCCGCTTTTCTTTTTCGTCCACCGAAGACTGCTCCCTCTTTTTTATCGGTTCCGTAGCAATCTCCTCCTCCTCCTCCTCACTCGACAAATATAAGTCGGCCTCGAGCGCGGTTGCTGTTGCCGTTGCTACTGTTGCCGTTACCGCGGTTGCCGTTGCTGCGGTTGCTGCGGCGAACGGCGGAAGGGGCAGCGAGAGGATGCCCCGCTTAAAGCGGGGGTCTTGCCCATGGCTCTCGCCGCAGCCGCAGTAAACTGCGTTACGCCACTTCAAAATACGTAAAGTAGCATTAGAAAAAAGCGTGAGAGACAATAGAGAGACAATAGAGAGAGAGAGAGAGAGACTTACCTTTTCCATAATTCAAAATAGACTGGCGTTCTATCGTCACTGCATCTCTTTTATACTCGAGCCCGGGGGATGGGGGAATAGACCCAGAATATTCCGGAAAAGTATCGGTACGGAATATTCGGGAGAATTATAGGTGCAGAATATTCGGAGAAGTATATGTCCAGAGCATTCGATAGGGGCGTAGGTCCAGAGTATTCGATAGGGGTGTAGGCCCAAAGCATCGAAAGGGGTAGTCACCCCCACCCGGTCGGTAACCCCCCACCCCCTCGGTTGGTAAGGTAGGGACCTACCATGCCGGCATTGTGTGGCAGGAATCTGCCGTACCGGCCGTCGGTAAGGTAGATGCCTACCATATCGGTAGAGTGTGGCAGAAACCTGTCATGCCGACAGTCGGTAAGGTGGGGACCTACATGCTGACACATGCTGACAGTCGGTAAGGTGGGGACCTACATGCCGGCCGTTGGTAAAGCAGGGCCATGGCGGCTGTGGTCTGCCGTCAATAGGAATTTGACTGAAGAACTTCAAGCGTGAGTGTCACAGCAATCCCGATTGTCAAGTATCCTGATCGCCGGTATCCCGATCGCCGGTATCACGGACCGCGCGCGTTTGAATTTCCCGCGCCGAAAGGTCTCCCCCCGTTTTGAATTTCCCGCGCCGAAAGGTCTCCCCGTTTGAATTTCCCGCGCCGGCTTTTCAAACTTTCGCGCTCGCGCGGTCTTTCAATTTCCCGCCAAGCGGTTTTTTTTCTCGAACTTCCCGCTGAAAAGTATCCGCGCGCTTTGAATCAACCGTCGAAAGGTCTCCGCCTTTGAATTTCCCGCCGAAAGGTCTCCGCTTTTGAATTTCCCGCCGAAAAAGGCCCCTACTTTTGAATTTCCCCCGCCAAGAGGTTTTTTTTCGAACTTCCCGCTGAAAAGTATCCGCGTGCTTTGAATCAACCGCTGAAAGGTCTCGGCTTTTGAATTTCCCGCCGAAAAAGGTCTCCCCCCTCTTTTGAATTTCCCGCCAAAAGGTCTCCGCGCGCGGTTTTTTCAATTTCCCCCGCCAAGAGCGTCGTTTTTCTCGAACTTCCCGCTGAAAAGTATCCGCTTTGAATCAACCGCCGAAAGGTCTCCGCTTTTGAATTTCCCGCCAAAAGATATTCCCCCCCCCCACCGCCGGTCTTTTGAATTTCCCGCCAAAAGGTTTTTTGAATTTCCAGCCGATTTCCTGTCGGTATGTCGGTAAGGTAGATTCCCGCAGGAACCATGTTTGGGTCAGAATTTACCGTCGATAAGGTAGATTCCCACAGGTACCATGTTTGGGTCAGAATCTGCCGTCGGTAAATTCCTGGGGACTTGCTGGAATCTACCTTACCGACCGTCGGTAAAGTAGATTCCTACATGGTGGGGAACCAGCATAGGTACACTACTAACGCGTATTGATTTATACTTATTTACATTTATTGTAAGATTACGTATTGTTCGCAAAGCTTCCACCTTGTTGAAATTCATCGAGCAGGGGTTAGAGTATAGATCATCATGCGTTCAAGTCGAGTTCTCGCCACATTAACCCATCACCGTAGTGTCCTGCACCGATGCATATAAAATGCCTGTACATGGAAAACTTCAATCCTTCCAGATGTGGTATTCAGCCTATCAATGACTATTGATGTTTAGTTGATAATCGTTGGCGCTTAATTCGGCTTTGCGTCTTCAGTAGTTCGATGAACTCGACGATCTGTATCTCCCACACAGCAAAGTCGTCGATCGAACTTAAGAGCGTGGCTTGGTTGTACAAGATTTCTTCTGATGGTTCATTGTTGTTCTCCATATTAACGAGTTGAAAAGTCTTGCCAGAGAGATATGTGAACTCACTGCTTCATTCAACGTGTGGCCACTTTTGAGCGCTGTCGATGATTAAAAATGGTCTCCCATCAGAAAATATTTTTGTCGTTCCCTTCTAGCTCGGAAAATCTAATAGAATCACTTCCACCAGAGCTTTTTAAATATCACGTTGATATATTTTATTGTGGAAAGCATGAAAAATAAATACATACACATAACGAGCCGGTCGGGGTTCAACGAGAGCAAAAAAATAAAAATATATATTTGGAAAGCATGAAAAATAAATACATACACATAACGAGCCGGTCGGGGTTCAACGAGAGCAAAAAAATAAAAATATATATTTTTTTAATTAAAAAAGTAAAATAAAATGCAAAAAAATATAAGTTGTAATTAGTACCTCGTTTTCGTATATGTGTTTTGGATAGCCAAGACATTACTTGAGCGGAATGTTAATTTTTCAAAATGTTCCCTATGCTCGGAGGGTGGCTTCGAACGTCGACGAACAAAAAAAAATTGCCTTAAGAATATGGCTGATACGGTAAGAACTGTATAGCCTCAAGTGTCACTTGTATAGGTTTGATGCTGCTCTGCGATGAGCCCGATAATTCGTGACAGGCTGGACTTCATACATACTGGAACACGTGGCAATATAAATTAAAAACTCTAAGATGCTCTTTATAATACGCCAGTTCAGTCTCCATGAACTAGACGCTGTTCTGTAGAGATCGCGATAGTCAATGATTGGCAAGCCTGGCCAGCTTTCACCTCCACAAGTGCACACTTTTCTGGACAGCAGATGCCTACCCCCACAAGGATAGTTAAAGAAAAAAAACTTTTCGTTTGTCCCCTGGCCAGGATGCACCATCTTGCAAGGTTTTTTTTTCTACAAGTGGCAACTAATGTTGAAAACTATTTACACATCCTGTTGGTCATCCCCCACCCTACAATAAGCCTATGAGGATCCAAAAATCGAATTCCGAAGAAGGATCGGAACAGCAGTTTTCGCCATTCCAGTCTTCAAACTGCAAGGTGTCATTGTGGAAGAGTCGGAGAACGGAAAATCAGTTAAGAAAAATGTCGAACCAAATAGAAGTGAGCGATCTCGTCGATGATGAGATGGAGGTTATTGTGAATATCGCCGATGACGACGAAGTGGAAGTTGGGGTAGACGAAGACGTTATTGATATCGCCAATGATGACGATGATGAGTAGGCGGACATTGAAGTGCTTGCACATGATGACTTGGAACTGGCCGAGATGGACAGTGGTACGGAATCATTTGATAGTGGATTGGGTGACGCCTCAGATAAAGGAGTCCATTATGGGCGCGAAATCATAGTGGACCAGCAGCAAATAAATCGGTTGAACCGGGGAGTCATGGGCTGTGTGATCTACGAATATCTCACCGAAAATGATCGGGCGAAATTTTGCGTGTTGTTCTATTTGATATGCAGGACGCGGTTGATCGACTAATTCAAAGGTGTGACCACTTCAGCGAACGGTTTAACAACA
>OZ023312.1:54127357-54166746 GCA_964007375.1 Ophion obscuratus
TGACGATAGTTGAACGTGACAACGTCATAAGAAAATACTGATGGAATGGTTTCATTTTTCAAAAGAAAATTTTTATTTTGTTTGTTTGATAGATATTTTGTATGGATATAGAGAAGGAGGTAAATGGAAATCACAATTGAATTGATCAAGTTACATTTATTTGTACGCATAAATACAATTATGTCAATTTTTATTTATTTTTTTTTACAATGTACATATTTTTTACAAGTATGAATGTGCTTTGAGCAATTGTTTTACAACTTTTATTTTTTCATAAAATTCTTCGTTCAGAAAATAATTTTCAATTTACAAAATACTTGAATAAAATTTATTGTTTAAATTTCTACTCGACTGTTAAAATTTAATTTTTGATTTTATTATTTTATAATAATAAATTTTATATTGACATTATTTCTTTCAGCAAGTAAACTGAATAAAAGTTGTTGTTCAATTAGTTACTTAATTATTTTTGCAAATTTAATTGTAATTTGTTGTAAAAAAGTAATAATTTTGAATAATTTATTATAAGAATAAACTGTGATTAAATTATTGTTCATAAATCTTAAATTTAAAATTTAAAATTTGGAAACATCATTAAATTTTTTTTAACTCTAGCTTTTAAAAAGCCCGCCTCAATGTGTTTGATATAGAAGAAAATTGTTCCCTTTGACGGCTGGCTGGTCCAACCTGTCATTTCAGACACGTTGTTATGATATGTGGAAGATTTAACATTTATGTTTTAATTTTTTGAAATCATAGCTACGCTCGATAATTATTTCGATCGAATAGTGAAGCAATTGATTTTTACTCATCGTGAAATAGTTCTGTTAACTTATTGTTATAGTTTTGTTAATTATAGCATAACCTACAATCGCTGCACTAGCGGACCGATGCTATTTATTTTAATGATGAAAGCACGAATATTCGACAATATATCACTGAACATATATTTAATATCGAAAGAATCATTACCTTTATCGCCGCAATTATCGTTGCTATAAACAATTGACACCATATTCACTTTTCACTGCACTTCATACTTGACGAAAACATGTACATGTATTATTGTATAGCAGCTGTCCACGCGGACGCATCGCTCATGGCCTCTGCACACTGCGCGCGATGGGCGACAAGCGATGAGCGATATCCAATGAGAGCTCGAGTATGACGGAAATGCTCTATGAGAGTGACGTTGCCATTGGATATCGCTCATCGCTCGTCGCTCGTCGCTCGCAGTGTGCAGAGGCCATCACTCAAGTAGGAGAGAGACAGATGTCGAACGCTGCCGAACGCTGCCGAACGCGGAGGCCGATTGTGCCTCTTTGTCGCTCGTTCCGCGCTCTCGCTTACACTTCAAGCCTTAGATGGAACGCCTCAGAGCGAGGTAACGGCGATGAGTCATGCTTTTTCGTGCGTGCAGCCGGCTCCATCGAATTATAAGACGTTGTCACGTCAAAAAAAGTATCGCGCACTCTGATCGCTTATTTTTTAGTTTATACGTTAATTTAAATATAATAATAAATCACTCACACCCGTCCTTATGCCAAATAAATTATAATTAAAAAAGTAAGCGGAAATATATTTATATTCGTATTATTATATTAATTCTCATACTTTCATCAAGCGATAAAGCATTATCCCCAAAAAGAAGCCAATCATCCATGCGGCCGCGAATCGTAAGTACCAGAAAGTGCTACAAGCGATGAGATGGTCCGTTGGTAGCGTTTCTGGCTTCGGTCCGCAGGGGCCCCTAGTGCAATTTTTTTTCCAAATTTTTCATAATTTCTCATATTTTAGTCGTATTTGAGATTTTCGGAGAAAAAATTATTTAAAACAGATTCAAGTTCTGGTCTATTTCCCAAAAACACATTTTTTTTACTGAAAATTCATGATTCCTCATTTTTTCCCGGAAATTTCTCTTTTTCCTATGACCTGAGTGAACAGCTGCGGACATATTCGGAGAAAAGGTAAAGATGAAAAGAAATGAGATTTTCGTAAAAAAAAACTTATTATTATTATTTTTTTTCGGAAATTTCCCTTTTTCCTATTACCTGGGTGAATGGCTGCGAAAATATTCGGAGAAAATTTAGAGACGAAAAAAATGAGATTTTCGTAAAAAAAACTTGTTATAATTTTTTTTTCCGGAACTTTTTCTTTTTCCTATTGAGTGAACGGCTGCGGAGATATTCGGAGAAAAGTTATAGATGAAAAAAATTAGTTTTTCGCAAAAAAAACTTACATTTTTTATACCTCATAATTCTGAGAAATAATGAATTTCCGAAGTGTTTGCAAACATTATTTTTCTTAAGGGGTAACACCACTGTAACGGCCTGCCACGAAGTGTTTTAGACAAATAATACTTGGGGTAATTATTAAGCATATATTGAAGTATATTGCAAAAAAAATTTATGGGAAAATATTACAAAATGACGACACTGCAGCAAATTCTTCCGAGACATGTTGAACTTAAGGTGGTATGCGGCACGTAGTATAACTTGTGCCAATTTTAATCTGGACAAAATATTTTTTTTTAAATCTAGATGAGTGTAGCTAGTGAACCACGTAGGGGATTTTAGAAATATTGTTTTTTGAGTAATTGCCGAGTATTTGACTAAAAATGTTCATCTAGACCTAATAAAATAAAATTCTTTTTTTATATTAAAATTGGCACAGTTATACTGCGTGCCGCAGAGTTTCGACATGCTTCGGAAGAATTGCTGCAGTGTCGCCATTTTGTAATATTTTCGGATAAAAATTTCTAGCAATATACTTAAATATATGCTCACTAAATGCCGCAAGTATTATTTTTTTTATCACATTTTCTTCCGCCAAAAAAAATATCACGAAATACGCTTCCTGTAAGGCCGGTATAGTGGTGTTACCCCTTAAAGCCTTCATATAATTTCCGACATTTTCCCGTGATCGTAATTAAAATGATGAAATATTCGGAAAAATTCGAAAAAATTGGGAGAAACTCGGATGTTTGCGTAAAAATAATTGTCCGCAAAACTCCGAATTCTTCATATTTGTTCCAATTCATAGAAAAATTCGGAAAAAATCGGAATTTTTCAGAAAAAAATGTGCACTAGGGGCGCGGGATCGTTCCCAGCGCTCAATGCTTTTTTTTATAATTATTATTACTATTAATTCTTATTTGATTAGTTATTTTTATTAGTTATCATTATTATTTTAATTAGTTATCTTTTAGTGTCGAAAAATTTATCGCGCACTCTGACCGCTTATTTTATTAGTTTGTACGTTCATTTAAATATAATAATAAATCTAAATTACAACTTATTTATCTTCTAAACAATTGTTTGCGCTTTACTCACACCCGTCCCTATGCCAAATAAATTGTAATTCATAAAAGTAAGCGGAAATATATTTTTATTCGTATTATTATATTCATTCTCATATACTTTCATCAAGCGATAAAGCATTATGATAATGCTTTACGCTAATTTTTTCCCGAAAATTTTTTCCCGAAAAACTCCGATTTTTTCCGGAAAATTTTTCCGAATTTTTCTATGAATTGGTACAAATATGAAGAATTCTGAGTTTTGCGGACAATTATTTTTACGCAAACATCCGAGTTTTGTCGAATTGCTCCGAATTTTTTCGAATTTTTCATCATTTTAATTACGATCCAGGAAAATCTCGGAAATTATATGAAGACTTTATGGGGTAACACCACTGTAACGGCCTTACAGGAAGCGTATTTTTTGATATTTTTTTTTTGGCGGAAAAAAATGTGATAAACAATTAATACTTGCGGTATTTATTGAGCATATATTTAAGTATATTGCTAGACATTTTTATCTGAAAATATTACAAAATGGCGACACTGCAGTAATTCTTCCGAAGCATGTCGAACCTCTGCGGCACGCAGATAACTGCCAATTTTAATCTAAATAAAAGAATTTTGTTTTATTAAGTCTACATGAGTGTAGCTACTGAACCACGTAGGGGATTTTCGATAAGTTAGTTCAAACAATATTTATTAACAAATAAATGTCTTAAAAAATAAATTGAACATATTTAGTCAAATACTCGGCAATTACTCAAAAATCAATATTTCTAAAATCCCCTACCTGGTTCACTAGCTACACTCATCTAGATTAAAAAAAATATATTTTGTCCAGATTAAAATTGGCACAAGTTATACTACGTGCCGCATAGCACCTTAAGTTCAACATGCCTCGGAAGAATTTGCTGCAGTGTCGTCATTTTGTAATATTTTCCCAGAACATTTTTTTGCAATATACTTCAATATATGCTTAATAATTACCCCAAGTATTATTCGTCTAAAACACTTCGTGGCAGGCCGTTACAGTGGTGTTACCCCTTAAGGAAAATAATGTTTGCAAACATTTCGGAAATTCATTATTTCTCAGAATTATGAGGGATTAAAAATGTAAGTTTTTTTTGCGAAAATCTAATTTTTTTCATTTATAACTTTTCTCCGAATATCTCCGCAGCCGTTCACTCAATAGGAAAAAGAAAAAGTTCCGGAAAAAAAATTATAACAAGTTTTTTTTATGAAAATCTCATTTTTTTCATCTCTAAATTTTCTCCGAATATTTTCGCAGCCATTCACCCAGGTAATAGGAAAAAGGAAAATTTCCGAAAAAAAATAATAATAATAAGTTTTTTTTTACGAAAATCTCATTTCTTTTCATCTTTATCTTTTTTCCGAATATGTCCGCAGTCGTCCACTCAGGTCATAGGAAAAAGAGAAATTTCCGGGAAAAAAATGAGGAATCATGAATTTTCAGTAAAAACAAATGTGTTTTTGGGAAATAGACCAGAACTTGAATCTGTTTTAAATCATTTTTTCTCCGAAAATCTCAAATACGACTAAAATATGAGAAATTATGAAAAATTTGCAGAAAAAATTGCACTAGGAGCCCCTGCGGACCGAAGCCAGGAACGCTACCAACGGACCATCTCATCGCTTGTAGAATATGTGCACTTTCTGGTACTTACGATTCGCGGCCGGATGGATGATTGGCTTCTTTTTGAGGATAATGCTTTATCGCTTGATGAAAGTATGAGAATTAATATAATAATACGAATATAAATATATTTCCGGTAACTTTTTTAATTATAATTTATTTGGCATAAGGACGGGTGTGAGTGATTTATTATTATATTTAAATTAATGTATGAACTAAAAAATAAGCGATCAGAGTGTGCGATACATTTTTTTGTATACATTAGTAACGCAGAGAATCAAGAGCTAAATAAGCATTGAAATCATCTAAAAGCCTCCCGCGCTCCGTCGGGTTACGTCACGCGCGAGTCGTGCTCAGATTGCTTTTTCCCTCGAAGCCTTCGTTTCGGCTAGGCCGCACATGAACGTGTTCAGCGTCCATGTGTTGGTGTAGCTGCCGAAGGCGCGGTCGGGAATCTTCGACCGTGCTCGGCTCTTTCCGAAGACGTCCGAGCGTCGCTCGCTCACAGACACGCGCTACTATGATTGCGATGGGCGCGTAAGAGACTAGAGAGGGGGTAACTTTTACGCACGATCTGGCTGCACTGCGTTGCACAGCATTTTCAGTGTACTTATGTGGCAAATACGTTGTATTTTTATATAATGGTAATACGAATTTTTTGTTATAATAGTAATGTGATTTTTAAAATAAAAATGAAATATTTAGGAAAATATTAGTTCTAAGGTTTAACAATTTTGTTCACGTTTTTAGTAAACTTGCTTGGCTATTTTATAAAAAGTTATTTGACTTTTTTTGTACACTTTAATTGAAAAAAATATAATAAAAGAATTCGTTAAATAAAATTAAAAAATATTTCAAGATAAATCTGAATTTTGTATATGGTCAAACAAGCAATAATTTTTTCGGGAGCATTTTGTTACTTAGCGTTTTTTTTAATTTATCTACTCTCTATACATGTAACCAATACCTATAAAGTGCACTTTCACTGGGTGGCGATCTTGATACTGGCGGAGGCGGTGGGGGATCAAAGATTCCAAACGAACGCGCCGCACTTTATGTGTGTGTGTGCGTGTATGTGTGCGCGTGTGTGTGCGTGTGAGCATCGAGGAGAAAGAAAAAAAGCACTGTGGGCTATTTGAAAATGAAAATAAAAAGTGAAACAAATTTGAAAATATTATACTGAGACTTTATGTGTAGCTACGGGCATTCTTTTGAGATACAGAAAGCCGTATGAGCCGGTGAGGGCGACAACCCGTGACCAATCTGACAGTAAATCAACTGACGCGCGCGCTTTAGACCTCGCTGCGTATAAAGGTGTACACATTATACATTGCTCTGCTCACTGTATGGCGTATATACGTGCATTATGAACATTTGTACAAAAGGTACACGAAAATATGTAACGCTGCCAAACCCGACTTTTATTCTCTCGTCGTGTTGAACGTGATCATACGCTTCGTGCATGATTTTTCGTACACCAACGAGGTCAAGTTTGGTAAGAGTCCACTCGTCCCGAAATTCTCCCCTAGTGGGGAAAATTCAAAAGCAGTATTCGGGGCTAATCGCGTGCAGTATGTGTTTCGCCGTTGGAAACAAACATTCGAATGTAAAATAAAATAATTTCATTGGATATGACTTGGCTGCGAAACGATCGTAATTGCATATTGTTAAAAAATTACTTCCAAATAAAAATTTATGTAGTAGTATTATTCTAAATATGCCGCGCAAACTTACGTCATTTATTTTATATATTTTTACAAATATGAATTACTTGTTATTTGAAGTAAACATCGGGTTTGATCAGCTGCACTTATGGTGAATGGTGTGTGAACAACTTATCTCTTTTTTGTCATATATATATATATGTGTGTGTGCGCGCGCGTGGGTGTGTGTGTGTGTGTGTGTACGTGTGTATGTGTGTGTGTGCGTGTGCGTGCGTGCGTGCGTGTGCGTGTGTGTGTGTGTGTGTGTGCGCGCGCGCGCGCCTGCGTGTTCTTGCGAGCGTGCATGTATGTGCGTGCGCGCGCGCGCGCGCGTGTGTGTGTGTGTGCGTGTGTGTGTGTGTACATTTATGCATAAAAGCATCAACTATATATGTATATACATTTGTGTGCGTGCATTTCGGGTACATCGTGATCGATGGTCGAATAAATTTCATATCGGTCCGCTCGAGTACTCGGTCGTATCATAAATCACGATGGCGATTTCAATTAGCCGACGATCCACGTCATCGCGTGGTCTCGAGAGCGTAAATAATATCTAATGATTTACCAGCAGCGCCACGAACGATGTGACAGTGTAATAATTTACATTCTTCTCTCTTTCTCTTTCTGTGCGCTCTATTTAAGGTAATTGTGTAGTTTTGGTCAAATCTTAGGAATTGGCTGAAATCTAAGTATGGTGTAGATATTCATGGATCTTCATGGACTGATGCCCAAAAAGTCAATTCGATTCACCGTTTAGTTCAGGAGATAATTGCAATTGAATTTGGGTATTTTTGTGCGCGATCCCTATACCTAACACGTAAACCGATAGGAGTTTCCTCGCATTTCTCGCTATAGGTTCGAAACGAATCTTGGGATTTCAAAATAAAACCACACGTATACGCACGACCATTGTGGGGTTGATTTGAAAAAAATGACAGATTTTGACCGTTCAGTTTCGGAGAAATCGACTGTTCCGTTCACGGTCACAGTGCGACTCGACTTATTGATGCAAGTCAACCAGGGTCGTAAATCCTGATACCGAATGCGTGAGATTCGACACTGCAATCCCGTGATTGAACTCCCGCACCTTAAACTAATGTGGTGAAGGTGGTTAGTTGAAAAACAATTGGAGATAAACTAAAAAACAATTTAATTTATTCACAATTATTGACATCGATCAGTTAAAGTACTGATCATTGATTCACGTTGTTTCCGCGTAGTAATGACGACGGTGTTGATAGAATTATCTTATGGAGATATTTGAGTAATTTATTCGTGAGAGGCAAGAGTTCCGCGCTGATTGGACTCTTGATGTTTCCTCTTCGAATGTTTGATGATTACTGGTCAAAAGGAAGTTCGAATCTTACATCCGTGGTTGGTGATGAGAGCTGTCTCACAAACGAGGGATACGATGCCACCCCTTGGATGAGCAACAACTGCTTTCATTGGTCCAAAAATGTAGAAAAAGGAGTGGGTGGATTGTAGCTGTCACCAATCACGGATGAGAAGTGTGAGAATAGAAAATACTGGTCAGCCCTGTCGCACACGTGTTTTGACCAGCGGGGCATTTCAGTGACGAACTCTTTGGTGCAATGAAAAAACTTCCTCGCTAAACTCTACCATCACGTGGACGCTTGGTAAATCCCTTTATTAGGGATACATTGGTGCGCCGATATGCACAGTTTGAACGTAGTCACGTATAAAGGCTTAGAAAAATAAAAGTAACATTTGCGAACCAAATGTTGAATTGCCCTGCACGTGGTTCACCGAGCGAGCGAGTCGTCGAGCAAATCCGTGCGTGGGCTATTGACCCTTTTTTATGGACTTCAGGTAAGAGAGAAATACTCTTCCCTGTCGTGCCTTGGGACGATGTGGATAATTATAATTATATAGAAAATTTTAACATTAGCTAAATTCTTATTTTCAACCAAATTAATAATGAACTGCTCGCTCGTTCCGTATGCGACGGAACATCGACCTATGAAAAGTGGTAATTTTATTCCACACCGAATTCGGGCCCAACCATCTGTAACGGAATGGCAACAGTGTAGAATGGAATTCAATTCCATTCGGGTTTCCTTCACCCTTTTCCTCAAAAAAATGTCTTTGTTACAGCAAATACAATATAAGGGGCTATACCAGTGTGAAGGCTGAGAATTTGGGTGATTTTCAGGAATTTTGTGGAAAAAAAAGTACTTAGTCAGATGTTTCGGAAAATTAAGAATATATTTGGCTATATTTGACCTATATTACGTAATTTTTTCATAGAAAAATATTGAGATCCCAGAGACTTATGCGCTTCCTTTAGAGGCGCCAAAAAAAAGTTCCTTCACTGCTGACATGATTCCGGCCGATTGAGTAGCTGAAACCGAAAAAGGAAAAAATGTCGTTAAACCGGAAGGTATTTCCTGTACAATGACGTAGGATTTTCGAAGAATATCAAAATCTAGCAAAATGGCGTAGTTATGAAAAAAGTCTGTTTTCTTGCCTATAAAATCGTCGTTTTTTCCAATGCCAAATCGTCCATTTTCATCCAATCAAAAATATTCTACGTCATTGTTGAATAAATATATTCAAGAGTCCTCAGTTCAAATTTCAAGTCAATAGGATAATCTCTTTTTGAGTTACAATGTCAGAAAATTTTAAAAATCTCATTTCGAGAGAAACACGTTTAAAGATTTAACTATTGATTTTTCCAAGATAAAATGATAGAGATTCGACATTGAAATTTTTACAGGATATTCTTGAGAGCATAAACTGTCGAAAAAGGCAAAAAAATCGACTTTTTGAATGTGCAACACCGGTATAGCCCCTTAAACTGTCGGCAACATGTTGTAAATCCATGATCCGACGTCCTTTGACAGCGAATTGCTGGTGTTGACTGTCGAGGTTATGGTTATTCTCATCGCGTTTAGCCGCAGTTACTTGACACATGGCTGCCACAGCTTTCAGTCTTTTAGCAAGCGCCTTTTTTCTTGTAAACGTTTTTTTGTATCGCATTTGGGTTGCCATTTTCAAGTTTCTTTTATTTGTATAAAATATTTCGCGAAAGATGGATCGTAGGAAGCACAACGCTATGACTGCGGGAACATCGCGCTGTTGCCACGATTACCCCGCCGCTCTCTATACAAGTATGAAACCTGTCTATGCATGAGGTGCAAATATGTGGGACATATGGAGGGTACAAGCTCCGAAACGAACGGATCCGAACGTTGGCGCGAAAGATACATTGTTGCTCGCTGCCACGGCTGTGAGCAACAATGAAGAACCCAAGGCAACTTCTCCTTCTCAAACGGCTGCAAGACTTAGCCGCTCAAAAACGCGTCACTGCTGTTCGTCATTTAAAAGTGGGAGATTTTATAAAAAAAAATGTTAAAAAAGACATTCGATTTTTTTCAGGTTTTTAAAACACACACACACACACACACACACACGCACGCACGCACGCACGCGCGCACACACACACACACACACACACACGCACACACATATCAATGTTAATATGTATGTCAATTTTTAATATATATGTATGTACTATTTTTATGTAAAAAGGTATTGTTTATGATCTCGTCCTAAAAAAACCCACGTTTCGATTATCCGAACTAGTCTCGGTCCCAATTGGTTCGGATAATCGAGGTTCTACTGTACTTTCTTTTTCAGCCCACTTTCTAAGGGATAAAACAGTTGGCGCGCAAAAAACAAATAGGTCAGTCGATGAGAGAAAACTATTTGTTACTTCCCGGTAAAAAAGAAATTGAATTTTCGTTCGAAACGCCCGATTGTGAAAATATATTCCCAGAAAATGAAAAAATCTTTCAGACCTGAAAACAGCGTACTGTCCCATTGTTGAAAACTGTCCAAATAAAAAAAGCTCAGCTCGCAACGAAATTCTGCAAAAAAATGTTTTCTCCTCGTTGTCCGCGGTCCTCATAGCTTTTTTAACGCTAAAGTCGATTGCCGTCGAGAGACGGCGGCACGTGCATGCTGGATGCGAGAATAGAGGAGGTAGAACATGACGACGGGTTAGAGAGAGAAGGAGGGTGGGCGGGGAGGGGAGCTCGCAAAATAGCTTCGCCAAGGATCGGGGCACGATATTATCTTTCGGATTCCAAAACTCGATAAACAACGTCCGAGATGTCACGACACCACGGCGCAACTTTTCCCTTCCTCGTCTTCTTACCTCCTTTCGCATTTTTTCTCTCATTCTTCGTCCTGTTCGCGAAGCGGCAAAATCTCATACGCATGTGAGCTCTCCCAGAGAGAGAGAGAGAGAGAGAGAGAGAGAGAGAGAGAGATATATCTCTCTCTCTCTCTCTCTCTCTCTCTCTCTCTCTCTCAACCGGCAAGATATCGTGCGGGGCTTCTCTGAGCTCCGACTTCTCGTAAACATCCCTCTTTATTGCCGACCCTCTCATTTCCAAACCGCGGTGATATCTTTCTCTGTTTTCATTGTTTTCGAACATATGTATAATACACAAGCTTATACACGCACCTATATGTATGTGTGTGTGTGTGTGTGTGTGTGTGTGTGTGTGTGTGTGTGTGTGTGTGTGTGTGTGTGTGTGTGTGTAGTGAAGGACAATACTTCGAATGCACCATTTTTCGGATTTGTCTTGAAATTTTCGATTTGTTATTAGTCAGAAAAACCCGGAAAATTAGTTGCGCATGTGGAACTAAGTTTCCGGGTTTTTTGTACCAATAATAAATCGAAAATTTCAAGACAAATTCAAAAAATGGTTCATTCGAAGTAGTGTCCCTCGTTATTTACACATTTTTGCCATCTCTCTAGCAATACATAAATACCGCGACGATAAAAAAAAGCGTCTTTGGACTGAAACCATTATTTCAACCAATTTTGTACTGCATCGTAAATAGCTAAGTGTAGCCGACCCAAACACGGCGTCATCGACCGGAACAAGTGATAGTCTGAAGGGGCCAGGTCTGGCGAATACGGGGGGTGCGGTAGCCGATCCGATTTCAGTGTTTTTATGGTGTCCTAGACGATGGAACTGCGATTGCACGGAGCTTTGTCGTGCTGCAATATCACACGTTCGTGTCTCGTGTCCCATTCTGGCCGTTTTTCGAGCAATGCGTGGTTCAAATTGATTAGTTGTTGTCGGTAGCGATGCCCATTGACAGTTTCGCCTGGTTTCAGCAGCTCATAGTACACGATTTCTTCCTGGTCCCACCAAACGCAGAGCATTGTCTTTTTTCCAAAGCGATTTGGCCGTGCCGTCGATGCTTCGCCAAGTGAAAGCCACGATTTTCTACGTTTGGGATTCTCGAAATAGATCCATTTTCCATCGCCAGTAACAATTCGATGCAGGAAACTCTTTCTGTTCTGCCGCAAAGGCAAATTTCGGAAGTGGCTCTTCGATTTTCCATTTGTCTCTCAGTCAACTCATGCGGCATCCACTTTCCGTCCTTATGAATTCTTCCCATGGTGTGCAAACGTTTCGAAATACATTGCCGAGTCACATTTAATGCCTCGGCAAGTTGATCTTCTGTTTGAGTGTCATCTTCATCCAATAACGCTTGCAGATCGGCGTCCGCAAATGTTTGCGGTTTTCTCGAGCGCTCCTTGTCCCCAATCCCAAAACTGCCACTTCTGGATCGCTTAAACCAATCTTCACACGTTGTTTTTGATGGTATATGTTCGCCGTAGGCCTCCTCGAGTAACCGACGTGTTTCAGCTGCTGTTTTTTTCGGATGAAGCAGAAAAGCAATCCTTCCCGCAAATGCTGTTCATTTGGCAAAAACTTTGACATTTTCGAGGTTAGAAAAAGGTTGTTATGTTACGATATGTGTTTATATAGGGACTGGTTATTCTTAACAAATGTCCAAGCTATAAAGATACCCAATTTAAGACCTGTATGCCGACTACATGTGTCGCTAGCGCCATCCATGTGTGAAACCCGGGAACTTAATTGCGCACCTAGTATATACCGGACTAGAAATTTCGATCCGGCAGCCTGAAGACTGATCAGGCTGCTATCAAGCTGCGGTCCATAATACCGTAGTACGGCACGTCTGATCAGTGCCAAAAGTCCCCCGAACCAGTGGAAACTTAGTCTGGGCGCGAGTAGACACCCTGAACAGGGTCAAGTACGGTAGCCTCTATGCCGCCGTAATATGGCGTCCAAGGATGCCATGTTACAGCACGCCTGCTCTGTGCCGGATGTCGACCGGATCAGTATAGCTTTAGAATGGACGCGAGAAGGCACCCTGATCAGGTCCTTCTCAAGGTCAAAGTCATTCAAGGTCATTCAAGGTCAGTATCGATGGTACAATCTAAATATCGCGGATCACTATCAAATATTTGGTAGTGATCGGAGATATTTAGATTTGTATTTCATTTTGATAGGTGACCTAGAATGACCTTTAACGATTTGGACCCCTGATGTTTTTTATGAGGCTTGAGGTGATCCACAAGAAGGTTGAAAAAAAAGTACCATTCCATTTTAAAAAGTGGAGCTGACCTTCACGTAGCTTCAACTCCTGCACCGATAAAAAAATAGAGTGGTCCAGTATGACGGCCTTCTCGAATATTGAATCATTTGTCTGAAACATTTTTGGATATGATCAATAGTTTGAGTGCTATTGCTCTGTAACACTTTATGTGCATCACCCTGTATATATATAAAGAGGTTCATATTGTGATAATTTCCGTACGCTAACGGCACATACGGAGACATTCGTCACACGTGAGAACGATTCCGATATTTTTTGAGTCTTAGGGGACCGATCAATGCTGGTCCGAATCTATACAATTTTCGACAGGAATTGTTCTGCGGATATTCTATGCCATCGCTTAAAAGTGCTTACAAGGACCAGTTGAAGTATAAAAACGTGCATGGGAATGTATATTCAAATAAAACAAAAATATGTAGGTAGGCATTGCATACTAGGTGCGCAACTAACTTCCCAGGTTTCGTACATGGATGGCGCTAGCGACACATGTAGTCGGCATACAGGTCTTAAATTGGGTGTCGTTATAGCTTGGACATCTGTTAAGAATACCCAGTCGTAATATACACAAATATCGCAACACAACGACCTTTATTCTAACCTCGAAAATGTAAATGTTTGTGCCAAATAAACAGCATTTGCGGGAAGCATTGCTTTTCTGCTTCAACCTAAAAAAAAAAAAACAGCAGCTGAAGCACGTCGGTTACTTGAGGAGGCCTACGGCAAACATATACCATCAGAAATAACGTGTGAAGATTGGTTCAAGCGGTTCAGAAGTAGCGATTTTGAGACTGGGGACAAGGAGCGCTCGGGAAGACCGCAAACATTTGCGGACGCCGATCTGCAAGCGTTATTGGATGAAGGTGACACTCAAACAGAAGAGCAACTTGCCCAGGTATTAAATGTGACTCGGCAATGTATTTCGAAACGCTTGCACGCCATGGGAAAAATTCATAAGGAAGGAAAGTGGGTACCGGATGAGTTGACTGAGGGACAAATGGAAAATCGAAGAGCCACTTCCTAAATTTTGTTTTTGCGGCAGAACAGAAAGAGTTTCCTGCATCGAATTGTGTCTGGCGGTGAAAAATGGATATATTTCGAGAATCCCAAATGCAAAAAATCGTGGCTTTCACTTGGCGAAGCGTCAACATCGACGACACGGCCAAATCGCTTCGGAAAAACGACAATGCTATGCGTTTGGTGGGAACAGAAAGGAATCGTGTACTATGAGCTGCTGAAACCGGGCGAAATTGTCAATGGGCATCGCTATCGGCAACAACTAATCTATTTGAACCACGCATTGCTTGAAAAACGGCCAGAATGGGACACGAGACACGAACGTGTGATATTGCAACACGACAACGCTCCGTGCCATCGCAGTTTCATCGTCCAGGACACCAGAAAAACACCTAAATGGGATCTACTACCGCACCCGCCGTATTCGCCAGACCTGGCCCCTTCAGACTATCACTTGTTCCGGTCGATGGCGCATGGCTTGGCTAGGCTACACTTGGCCAATTACGATGCCCAACAAAAACGGTTGGACGAATGGTTTCAGTACAAACACGCGTCTTTTTATCGTCACTGTATTTATGTATTGCCCGAGAGATGGCAATAATGTGTAAATAGCGAGGGACAATATTTCGAATGAATCATTTTTTGTATTTGTCTTGAAATTTTCGATTTTTATTAGTAAAAAAACCCGGAAACTTAGTTGCGCACCTAGTATATTACTATGAAACAATGAAACTACGCATATTGTGGTTTCGACGCTTCGTTCGTCTCAGGAACTTGGTGCGAAGTAACATTAACGTGGCGCCAAAGGTATAACGCTAAGGACGCCTATTTGGGGTGCGATTTTTTCTTAGCGACTTAATTCGGCACAGAAGGGTTGTAACTCGATGATATCTTCTATTTAATTCGTAGTGGACTGTATTTTGCTCTTGTTACATACGCTTACGGCGAGTCGAATAATTTGGTACGTGCTCTTGGTTCAAGCGCTAGCGAGAGACTCCCGAATCCGACTGCGCTTGGATAATGGAAGACGCGCAGAGGGGATGCCGAAAGGCCTAGAAACAAAAACGTATTTCGCGCTTCAACATGCCTTTGAACGACACGTTCAAAAAATAACAGAAAACAACGAGAAGCATTGAGTAACATAAACTCATTTGTTTCGCAATAAAAAAAACGTATACTATAACTTATTCTAGCGGAAGTGGAACGGTTTTCTTTACGCAGCGTTTGTACGTTCCATTTACGGTTCTAACGGTTATGACGCGATCCCATCGTTGCCCGGATGCACCTTTTCTACCCTGCCGAATACCCAGAGCAGAGGAGGAGTATTGTCCTCTTTTATTATTACTTAATCGTCTACCTTGATACACGAAGCTCCCCCCTTGGACCATTTGACACGCTGCAGTTCGTTCAAATATTATTTTTTCCAGCGATGCCAAAAGTGCTGTTTTACCTTCTGTATGTGCTGCCAAGTCGACAATCGGTTCGGGTTTGTTTCCGTGAAATCATGTTCAGGAATTGACAATAACGATATATTAATTAAAAAATGGGCAGGAGTTAAAACGAATATGCCGTTAGGATCGGACGACAGTGGAGTAAGCGGCCTCGAATTAAGAATTGCTTCAATCTTTATCACCAAAGTATTTAGTTCCTCGAAAGTGAATAGAGCGTTCCCGATTGCGCACCGCATATGGTGCTTAAAAGACTTTACAGATGCTTCCCAAATACCCCCGAAATGCGGTGAACGAGGCGGTATAAGCTACCATTTTAACCCTTGGATCGAAAGAAATCGCGAAATCTCCTGTTGACTTTCCTTTTTATTAACGACCTCGTACATTTCATCTAAGACGGAATGACATCTGATCGCAGTCGGTATGGTAGAACAATTATAGATACCCAAAAATCTCTGAACCGGCTCTTCAGATCCCATCGAAACTTTGACAACCGACGTCAAATAGATAGACGAACAGCTGTCTGCCCCACAAATTTTCTGAATTTGAGAAAAAAAACGTAGATTCCCTTATGATAAGTCAATCTACTTTTTTTTCTTCAAAATTCAGAAATTTTAAAGGGCAGACAGCTATCCGTCTATCTATTTGACGTCGTTTGGCAAAGTTTCGACGGGATGTGAAGAGCCGTTTCAGAGATTTTTGGGTATCTATAATTGTTCTACCATACCGACCGCGATCAGGTGTCATTCCGTCTTAAGTGATTTTTTGCTCCGACGAAATTTGTCGCATTGTCCGATTGGATGATTCGCGCTCCACCTCGACGCGCAAATAATCGTTTTAGGCTTCCTATGAATGCCTCGGTCGTGAGGTCACTAACAATTTCAATATGCACAGCCTTTGTTGCCAGACACACGAAAACAGCTACGTCGACCTTCAACTTATTACGATTATGATACTTCCTTTCTTTAATGAAGAACAGACCGCAAAAATCGACTCCAACCTTTTCGAAAGGTCTCGTACTCATTATTCTAGATCTCGGTAGGTCACCCATTTGATAGTCGGGAGTCGCAGACTTCCATCGCACGCATCGCACGCAACTACGAATTATTTCTTTAACGCGATTTTTTCCGTTCAATGGCCAGTATTTTCGCCTTACACCGTACAACGTCGCTTGGACTCCAGCGTGACACAACTCAAGATGTGTTTCGCGGATTATTATTTGAGTAACATGACTGTCGGACGGCAATAATACTGGATGTTTCTCGATATTGCGGGCATATCAAAAAGGGCTTGGATGTGACTTTGAACAATAACTCGACGGTTATCATATCGTTCGGCCAAAAGTGACCAAGCGATCTCGGAATTTTGAGACGATGTCTCCAAGGATTGAATCACGTGTGAGGCTTCGCCTGTCAGTGATGATGTCAAAAATTGTAATTTTTGTACCGGTGCAAGATTTGGATTATCATGAACAATGGACTTGAAATTATCGTGAAAATCCATCCACTCCTCATATTTACCACTAAAGGCTGGCTGGTTAATAGTGGGTAACTTTATGTTCGTAGCCGTGCCGTGAACTACGGGCGCCGGCACCGACGTGGAACTACTCTCAATGATAGTGGGGGGCCTGAGCGTCGCAAGTCGACATTCAGCGCGCGCCACTAAGTTAAAATATGTATCCTCGAAATTAGATCTTTCAAGGCTATCTTCACGGTTCAAAGTTCAAGTGAATATTCAAAGTGAGGGGCGTTAATTGTTTTATATATGACACATCTCGTCTACGCAGATACGTAATGCCCTAGTCTATTTAGGAATGTCGTTTTTTTACCAATTTTTTTTAACACATACTGACAGTGTTCTTTAAGTCGTAGCTTGTCATCAATAGTTATACCCTAATATTTAATCGTCTCCACTCTCTCTAGTTCCGTTCCATCCAAACACGTGAGTATTCTCACTCGCATTTTTTTTTCTTATACTGCTGACAATCATATATTTTGTTTTTTCTACCTTCATTTTTAATTTATTTCTATCCATCCACTTTTCTGTTATATTTAATAACATATACATCTTTCTCTCTACTTCCGCGCTGCTTTTGCCAGTTACATTTATGACTGTATCGTCAGCAAACATTTTTATTGCACATTCCTCTGTACACAAATTAACTATATCATTTATATATATAATAAATAGCAACGGCCCTAGTACTGACCCCTGCGGTTCCCCATGTTCATTGGAAATAATTTCAGATCATTCATTATTAAATCGAACTTGCTGTGTTCCATTTCTTAAGTACCTTCGAAACCAATCTAATACCTTCTCTCCACTTCCATATTGGTATAATTTGTCTAATAATATTTCCCTGTCTATTGTCTCAAACGCTCGTCTTAGATCCATGAAGATCTTAGACTCCTACCAATTTTCCTTCACTAATGTCAATTTTCCATTCGTCTACAACAGTTTGAATCGTCGTTTCACGCGAATATTGCTTTCTAAATCCCGACTGATGCTCCGTTATAATGTCATTGGCTTCTAAATGTTTTTCAATTTGATTTTTCACTACTAATTCGAGCACCTTTTCGTACAGTGGCAACATATTAATTGGCCGGTAAAGACTGGCTTTCTCGGCCTTGTTCATCTTTGGAATCGGTATAATCGTGGAAGTTTTCCAGCTGTCCGGGCAACGTCCCTCCCTTAGCGACCCATTTATTATTTCCATAAATTCCTTTTTTTTGGCACCAAACGCCATTTTTAATACATCACTTGATATTCCTGCTTCTGTTCCCTTCTTTTTGGGAGTTCCGTCACAATCTTCTGTAGATCCCTTATTTCAAGGACATTACATTTTCCCATTATTCGTTCCTCATCCATCCCAACGCCCGTTAGGACCCTTCATCTGTTTGGACTCCCAGACGTATCCCGCTGTATTGAATTAACTATATTAGTTAAGCTTTGAACATAATACCCATTAAATTTATCAGCTATATTACCTCCCATCGTGTCCTTCAATATCTCAAAGTCTATGTTCTCTTCTTCCCGTGTATCTATTGGTTCTCCTCTAATTAATTATTTTACTGTTTTCCACATTTTTGTCGGATCCTTCTTATTATCGTCAGTAGAGGGGCTAGGGGGATTCTGTGCCACGTTGGGGGGAGGGTCCAGGGGGTGGGTCCATGGGGGCGTGTCTATGGGGGGGGGGTCCAGGGGGCTCCATGGAAGGGCGTGTTCATGAGGCGTGGGGCGGTGTCCAGGGGGGGGGGGGGTGTCCAGCGCTAGTAAGCCAAGTGCGGGGGTACGGGGGGATGTGGTCCCTGGAGCGACTGGCGGGAGGGGGAACCCGCCGACGCTGAGTGTTATGTGTGGTTGAAGGGCGGCATTTCAAAGCCCATTATTTATGACATGTAGTTGTTTCAATTCCGAAAGATTATGTCAAGATGTCTGCATTCACCCCGTCTCAAAGCTCGCCGACACTTGAGACAGGTCCTGACAGGTTTCTTGGAAAAGCGTGCGTGCGTGCGTGTGTGTGACAACCATATATGGGTCTGAAAGTTTTCGGTGATATGAAAAATCTAGGCACCACATGAAGGGCGACCTTTCCAAGCCCAATATTTATGACATGTAGCTGGTTCCATTCCGAAAGACAATGTCAATTGCATCCGCCCCGTCTCAAAGTTCGCCGACACTCGAGACAGGCCCTGACAGGTTCCTCGGAAAAAACTATAATCTTTAGGGATCAAAGGCAAAGGGACCGCGGATGGACCACTTGAGCGCAGCTGCACTCTTGAAAAGTCGAGGTCTCCATTCCGAAAGATAATGTCAAGATGTTTGCATGCGAGTCCAACCGTCACGAATGCCGCTAACACTTTAGACAGGTCTCGACAAGTCAGGATTTCTTGGAAAAACTATAAACTTTAGGGATCAAAGACGGTGACCGCCGATGGACCACTTGAGTTACAGGACCCATAAAATCTTTTGACCCGATGCATCCCGACTTCCCGTTTTTTTTGTCTCATGTTCCTCAAGCAATCTACGCGTTATTAGAAAACTCAGTTTTCCCGAGAGAGAGGGCCTATTTTTCCCCCAAAGGCCTTTTTATAAATCCGCTCCGCTCAAATCTGACCACACTTTGCATGAAGCAGTCAGTCTGTTAACATCGTGAAAGTTTTTTCGTACTCATCAACATGGAGCTAATCTTTCATGACCAAGTCGTGCTTTTACGCTCGCTCGAAGACTTTGCTGCATGGGAGCAAAGATGTGTCGAGTTCATCCAAGGGCTGGAAATGCAAAGCCGGATTTAGCGCCCGCGATTATTAATCGGACATCAACAGTCACTTATAGCCCAAATAGCGCGTCTGGAAGGATTGAGGAATTGTGTGCGGAGTCGGTTCGTACACACGGGCACAGGACATGGTGATCATGAGTTAATCTGGCCAGAGATTGAAACATCCTTCGAGAGTCGGATATTGACCAGTTCCATCATCAATTGCAGCCACATCGAGCCGAGACACTTCCTAAATGATGCTCGCGTCTTAGTACTTCAAGATGTGCAAAATATTATCAGCAAGCACAACAGCATTAAAATCAATACAGTGTTTAATGGTGAATTCGCGAGTGGTGACAAACATGCGAATAAAAGGATCAACACGCAAAACTGCGAACTATTTAGCACAAGCGATTTGAACGAGTGGTATGAACAGCGTGTTATGGAGCCCACGATAACATTACTCGATGAATTTCAAGAACGTGATAGTGGCTGGGCTCTGCAGAAAATACTTAACCTCACGATAAATTTCAATAAGTATAATCCGATGCGTGCCGGGTGCTCCATATCATTGCCGCGGGAAATAATGTTGAAAAAGGCTGTGGTTAACGTCAAATCCAAAGATAACGTATGTTTCGCATGGGCAGTTGTCGCTGCTCTCTACCCGTCTGAACAATACAATGCTCGTCCATCTTCTTATCCTCATTATTCGACAGTACTGAATCTGAAGGATATCGAATTCCCGGTGACGATAGATCAAATAAAAAATTTGAATTTCATAACAATGTATCAATCAATGTGTATACCACCACCACCAAAAAGGACATTGTTCCAATACGAGTCACTCAAGACAAGATGGAAAAGCACATAAATTTGTTGTACATGCAAGACAACGAGGACAGCAATGTGGGCCACTTCTTATGGATCAAGAACCTGTTGAGACTCGTGAGAGCAGAACTGACCAAAAAGAAGCATAAAAACTACATGTGCGATTGGTATGTAGTTACCATTATATATATATATATATATATATATATATATATATATATATATATATATATATATATATATATATATATACACATATATATATATTAGACTGATTAAAAAAAAAAAAAATTATTTTTTTTCCTTCTGGATTCTCGTG
This sequence comes from Ophion obscuratus, assembly GCA_964007375.1. Classification (NCBI taxonomy): domain Eukaryota; kingdom Metazoa; phylum Arthropoda; class Insecta; order Hymenoptera; family Ichneumonidae; genus Ophion; species Ophion obscuratus. Next base: position 54,148,357 of record OZ023312.1, read on the forward strand.
CTATTGTTGGGCACTAACAAAAGAAAATTTCTCTAAAAAAATGGGCGCGGTCACTGAATTTTTAGAGGTGGCTATCTCGACTTTTTTGTATTTGAATTTTTTTTAACGAACGTATTGCATTTAAGCATAGTCATGGCTTCGGATTACGGATAAAAATCGGAAAAGTTTTGAGTTTGTTCTTTTACAAACATAACAGAGAAAAACTGACCATACGGCGAAGTGCACACGAAACGATGAAAGAAATTTTCGAACAATGGAAATGTGCTGAAATTCCAACGCGTCGATTGAATAACGCAATCTTGAAATCAATAAAACCCCATCTAGTCTGGAAACAACTTTTAAAAAATCGAGTTAAAAAGAATTTGCCGTCACAAATATCGAAGGAGCGTAAATTTAAGAGAGATTTGGACAAACTGTTCAACGTTGCACATTTTCGTTCTGCCCAAAATGTTAACGAACTTGAGAATGGCTGGGAAGAAATGTAAATGAGTTTGAAGATAATATAAGCGTAGCATTTTGAAAATGTAAATATACGATTTATGAATAAAAGTTTATAATTTAATTTTTCGTAAAAAGTGCGAAATGTTAATGCGTATAAATAAATCTACATGAATAACGAGAGTAGTATAGACGGCATTATTGATCTACCTGGATTTGAATTGTGAATATTGCACCCTTTTCGAATTGTTAGAGTTTATTTTTGTTACGAAAAAGCTGCTGGATGTGATTTTTATCCGTAATCCGAAGCCATGACTATGCTTAAATGCAATACGTTCGTAAAAAAAAATTCAAATACAAAAAAGTCGAGATAGCCACCTCTAAAAATTGAGTGACCGCGCCCATCTTTTTGGAGAAATTTTGTTTTGTCAGTGCCCAACAATAGCACGAGAATCCAGAAGGAATTTTTTTTTTGAATCGGTCTAATATATATATATATATATATATATATATATATATATACATATATATAGGTAATTATATATGCTAGACGAATTAAACAAAACAATCTTCTTTGTTTTGCAGGTGTTTGCACTACTTCGGATCAGAGGAAAAATTGCAATCACACGAGGTCGATTGTGGAGATTGTGGAGAAGTAGTCAATTCGATGACCAGATGACACCAATAAGTGGCTCCAGTTCAGCAACTTTAGCCGGAAAGAGCGACATTCCTTCATCGTGTGTGCTGATTTGGAGTGTGTGCTGGCAAAGACCGATGGGAAGACCTAGCGAAAGATATGTATCAATACCATGAAGTGATTAGTATCGGATACTATGTGTGTTGTTCGTATGACGATTCATTATCTTCATATCACTCGCGTCGCAGTGCTGATTGTGTATCATGGTTTGTTGAAGAACTAAAAAATCTAGCACTGCGTACAAAAGAAATTTTCGGTGATAATGTACCAATGGTGCATTTAACACCGAGTGAGTGGGCTAGTTTCCGAGCAGCGACTCAATGTCACATATGTGAGAAACCATTTGCGCAAGAAGATGTACGCGTTCGAGATCGTTGCCATCTGATTGGGCGCTATAGAGGCCCTGCCCATTCCAACTGCAACTTAAATTACAACCAGTCATTTTTCATTCCAGTAGTTTTCCACAATTTATCCGGTTATGATGCATATTTTATAATCAAGGAAGTAGCCACAGCGTTCGAAGGAAGAACCGATGTGCTTCCAATCACAAAGGAAAAGTACATCTCCTTCACGAAGCATGTTGAAATTACAGACGATTCAAAACACAAGATCCAATTGCGCTTTCTCGACTCATACAAATTCCTCAACACCAGTCTAGCCAAATTAGTTTCATTCTTGATCGAGGACAAACTAAACATTTTACGCACTCAATTCCCAACTCTCTCGACACACGATTTCAATTTGCTGACACGAAACGTGGTCTTCCCCTATGAATATATGGATAACGTGACCAAGCTAGACGACACTTGCCTACCACCACGTGACGCATTTTACAGTTCCCTGACAGATGCTACAGTATGTGAGAGCGAGTACGCACATGCTGAGAAAGTTTGGGAGCGGTTCTCCATTCGAATGCTGGGTGACTATAGCGATTTGTGTCTGAAGACAGATTCTTGTTATTAGCCGATATTTTCGAAACCTTTCGAAATTCATGCGTTGAGAGCTATAGCCTAGATCCCGCGTATTACTACACATTGTCCGGATATACCTGGGATGCAATATTAAAACACTCGAATGTTAAGTTTGAATTACTAACTGACATCGACATGGTTTTATTCGTTGAGCGGGCTATACGCGATGGTCTGAGTCAATGCTCGAACCGATATGCACACGCTAATAACAAGTACATGGAGTCGTTTGATCCATCAAAAGCATCACCATAGTTGATGTATTTTGATGTCAACTATTTGTATGGATGGGCAATGTGTCAACCCTTGCCATATGCAGATTTTCGATGGGTCAACGACGTGTCCAATTTTGATCCATCATGCATCGCGCTAGACTCACCTATAGGCTACATCCTTGAAGTCGACTTGGAATATCCCCAATCTTTACATGATGCACACAAAGACCTGCCGTTTTTTTCAATACATGAAAAACCGCCGAGTAAGCAGGGGGAAAAGCTGTTGGCAACGGTTTGCGATAAAAAGCGCTACATCATACACTACCGGAATTTGCAACAGTGCTTACGCCATGGACTTTGCCTCGTGAAAATCCATAGAGTCCTACAGTTTACACAATCCCCATAGCTGCGTTCGTATATTGAGTTAAATACCCAGTTTCGAACGCTTGCCAAAAACGATTTCGAAAAGAATTTATTCAAATTAATGAATAATGCGGTTTTTGGCAAAACGATAAAGAATGTGCGCAATCATGTAGATATAAAGCTTTTAACAAAATGGGAGGGCAGATATGGCGCAGAGGCAATGATTGCGAAGCCAAACTTCCACAGCCGAAGTGTTTTTTTTTCGGAAAACCTCGTTGCCGTGGAATTGCGCAATCTCGAGGTGAAATTTAACGAGCCGATATAAGTGGGTATGTGCATACTCGACATATCCAAAACGTGCTTATATGGATTTCATCACGAGTATATGGTACCGCGGTATCGAGATAAATGTAAAGCCATGTATACCGATACGGATGGTCTCATATATGACATTAAGAGCGATGATATATATGCCGACATGAAGCGCGACATTACAAAATTCGATACAAGCGATTACTCGGCGGACAATAGGTATGGTATACCGCTCGTCAACAAGAAGGTGCCCGATCTCATGGAGGACGAATGTAATGGAGCAATTATGACCGAATTTATTGGATTCCGATCGAAAATGTACGCGACACGTGTCGAGGGTAAGAAGGACACGAAAAAAGTTAAAGATGTCAAGAGTAGCGTTGTGGCTAGGACAATCAGGTGTGACGATTATGCTCGATGCTTGAAGGAAGAAGTTGAAATGGAGGGTAGTGAAACGTGCATTCGATCAAAGTTGCATAAGGTCTACACCATTCGCGAGACCAAAATTGCTCTGAGCTCTCATGACGATAAGCGGTATATCATACCACTGACCTCTGATACCCTACAAGGGGGGCATTATAGAATACCGTCGTGAAAAGTGTTGTAAATATTTTTTTCTACAACCTTGATCCAAAAATTGTGTACATTCTTGTGAATATCGATGTATAAAACTCGTGAAAATTATGTGTATATTTTGTTCACTCGATGTTATAATTATGTTTGTTGTTGTATATATTCGATTGTGCGTGAATGGATTTATTATTTTCCGTAAATAAAGAAACGGAATTTTTTATAATCCCATGTGTTTATTCACTCTATCCATCGCCTCACATTCCACGAAAAAGGGTAACGGCGAGAAGGGGGGAAAGCAAGCCTGCTGTGGAGTCGGTCGGAGGCCTTGGACGGATGCGGGGACGACCTGCAGGTCAAGAGTCATAAAACCTAAATATTTTTCCATTTTCTATATTATCGACTACAAATCGGATTTACTTATCCAACTATTGTGGCTATTGTCGAAACCTAACCACTTTACAAGCATTCGATTGTCGCGCTTCTTCAACACCGCTTCAATGACATAGATATCGGGGTGCCTGACACTGAGAAGCTCTTGTTCGTAGAAACCACCGGCGATCGGTTCATCTTCATGGTCCTTCAAGTGGTATGTGACGGGATGAGTTTTTTTACACGATATATTGTAAATATTTCCGTTGTCCAGTTTGGGGTATAACCCTTTTCAAAAACAGTCTTAAATATGCTGATTCTCATTTTGTCACCAACGGCGAATTTCGGCCATCTTTTCATTGGAGGCTTATTGAAAATCTGCTGCAAGTGCTTCTCATTTTCCGCGTTGACATTTCTCGGCTTCATCTTAATAGTGCGGTGTATAGAATCCTTACACTCGGCTACTACATTATCAAGAATATCGATCCACTTATAATTACCACGAAGACTAAATTGCATCCACATCTTGTTCTTCAATGTACGATTGAAACGCTCGCAAATGGATGCCTTCAAGTCGCTATATGTTGAATGCATGTGAATATTGTACTTCTTCATGATGGCCTCGAAGTCACAATTGTAGAAGTCTTTTCCATGATCGACGTGTAAGTTCTGCGGTATGCGTCCCTTAACGAGGATCGACTTCATTGCTGTTGCTACATCTTTACCACTCTTACTCAGCATTGGCACGGCCCAGGCGAATTTTGAGAAGGTATCGATGACGCACAGTAGGAGCAAAGCCCAAAAACCTGGCCAAAACCCCAAAAAATAAATTTTCGAAATAGGGTCAGTTGAGTAGTCATTCAGGTAGAGGACTAGTAACTGCATTCTATTGTGGAAGGGAAAGCCCTTTAAGTGTATACCTGCGCCGCAGCGTCAGTTGGCAGTTAGTGTTCGTGAAGAGTGTACGTGTCACGCGCTGAACAGACGAAAATAACGCTGACTTCAAAAACCCATAACTTTAAAGTGACGGGTTTAATTTCAATTCTGCAACATGGATACGACTTCTGGAGGTATGTAGAACATGTTTTTACATCGGTTGAATCTAAAGTTTATGTATAAATGATTGAAATGTAGTATAGCCTTCGGCATAAATAAAATTGAATAATTTTGAAAACTTATATTCTCAACGGTCCGAAAAGTTATATATTTTGTCACATTTTGCAAAGCTCCTAGTCTCGGCCTTTAGTTTAATGTATAAGCTTTCGAAATTTACAAGAGTTACCTGCGGAAAACGTGCGTCTTGTCCGTTATGATTTTTTTCGCATCGTGCGGTAGCCGAGCGTGCACGCGGCACTATTGAGCAGCCTCTGCGCCTCTACCTGAGAATGGGTGAAGTAGCATCATAACGGACAAGACGGCTGTTATACGCTTGAAATAAATTATTTTAATATATATGTATGTGTATATATATATATATATAAATTTTCTGTGATTTAATTATGATATATACGTATGCATATATATATATACATATTAAAATCAACCACATAAAAATTTCTTAAATATGAATGAAATGTTATAACATTCAAATAAAATATTTGAATATATATATATTATATAGTAAGCAAAGCTTTCTTTTAACCAAATCCATGTCAATATTTTCTGTCTAATTTTTTTAAAATTATTTCAATTATTGCGGTTATTTATTTGGTAAAATAATGTACATTGTTCAAGTTTTTGTATTAATTGAAAATTTTATCTTTTCCTTTAACACCAATTTTCTACAATTTTATGTCTTTATTACAGGATCCGGTTACAAAGAATTGGTGCTGACAAGGAAAGAAGTATTTCTGATAATCAGCGAGCATTTATCCGATAAATTCGCTTCCTTGATCGAATTTATGGTAGAAAAAATTTCCAAGGACACCGGACGTACAGTTGTAGTGCCTGAGGACTCGAAACAGACTTTTTCGATACTCTTCAATCAAATGAGAACGAGGTGGCAACAAGCTCACAGAAAATCCTGTGTATTTTTCAAGAATAACGGTGAATGGCTTAGCAAGCAGGTATGTTTTGCCGCACCTACAGACACTGTAGTAACAAGCCCGGGTAATACGGGCGGCCGCCCGTCCCTTGAGTTTACAATGTCCAGTGAAAGATCTAAACGAAGGAAGACCCAAGATATTCGTACATCGTTCAACTCGGTCGAGTTAGCATACGCTACTCAGATGAGCCTTCGCTCTTCAGGACAATCCGACGCCGCAAAAGTTATTAAGGACATAACAATGACGAGTCCTTTAAGAGCTTCCAAGTATCGTAAAGCTTACTCAGCAACGGATGAAATTACTTTATCCGAAGAGGCTGCACTTTTCGCTATGATTGAATATAAATTCTCCAAGAGTACTTACCAGGGAATGAGAAGATTAGGGAAGGAAAATAACTGTAAGCTATATCCGTCTTACGAAAAAGTGATGAAAGCAAAAAAGCGTTGTTATCCACCACGTGATGCAATCAGGATTACAGAGAGTAGTGCAGAAGTCCAACTACAGGCACTATTAGATCATACAGTTGAACGTATTTTACTCGTCCAAAATGTACTCATTCAAAGATTGACTCCAGATAATGTTCGTAAAATGGACTTGATTTGCAAGTGGGGTTGCGATGGAAGTTCTGGGCAAAGTGAATATAAGCAGACGTTCAGTGATGACAGCAAATCTGATGCGCATGTATTCTTTACTTCAGTCGTGCCATTACAACTCGTGTGTTATGATCAACAATCGAAGGAAGAAATAGTTGTTTGGAAGAACCCCAGACCCTCGTCTCCACGATTTTGTAGACCGCTTAGACTACTGTTTCTACGCGAAGACACAGAGTCAACACTTAATGAAGTCCAAATTGTTGAAGAACAAATAAAGTCACTTCGTCCATTCGAAAGTGTAATAGATGGAAAAGAAATCTCCGTAATGTACAAGTTGTTGTTCACCATGATAGATGGTAAAGTTTGCAACGCTGTATCATTGACGAAATCTGCTCAACGGAGCTATTTGTGTGGAGCAACCAGCAAAGATTTTAATGCCATCGACACTGTATTGCAAAGGGAAATCAATGAAACAAATTTGAAGTTCGGATTGTCGACGCTGCATGCGTGGATACGGTGCTTCGAGTATTGCTTACACGTGTCTTACAAACTCGGCATTAAAAAATGGCAAGCTCGAAGTGCCGAAGAAAAAAAAATTACCCAGGAACGCAAGAGGGCCATTCAAGAAGGATTCAAGAAGCAATTGGGTCTAAATATCGATCGCCCAAAGCCTGGATACGGCAGCAGCAATGATGGCAACACAGCTCGGCGATTCTTTGAAAATTCGACGGTTTCCGCTGCGATAACGGGGGTCAACGAAGAAGTTATTAAACGCTTGTACGTAATCCTACAAGTTATATCGTGTGGCCACGAGATAAACTGTGAAAGATTTGAACAGTATGCTATTGAAACGGCAAGAAAGACCGTTGCATTATACCCTTGGTACTCCATGCCTACTTCGGTGCACAAACTATTAATTCATGGTCCAGTGATAATAACTCATGCTCTATTACCAATCGGCCAATTATCCGAAGATGCTCAGGAAGCTCGAAACAAAGACATCAAACGATATCGAGAAGATTTTGCGCGAAAAAGTTCCAGGGTTAAAACTATGGAAGATGTTTTTCATCGGCTCTTAGTTACTTCTGATCCGTACATTTCAAGTGTCAGAAGACTACCACAGAAGAAGCTGAAGAGTTTGTCGCCGGAAGCTGTAGCGATGTTGATCGCTCCTAAAGTGACTGCTGCAGCAGACGAATTTTGCGCCGAGATTGAAGCCGTGCCGGGAGTTGTAATAGATACAAACTCGGATAATGATTCTGACTCCGACTCCGACTCCGATTACGATTTTGATTAAGAATAAAATTTTCTATTTTTGAAACGTTCCGTATGTATTTTGGAAATAAAAATAATAATTGCGTAGAATACACTGTTCACGTTTATTTTATTATGATGATTTTTTTAAATATATTAATTTATCTATTTAGCAGGATACTCGGCCATTTTGTTTATAACAATTTGCTGTAAGCTCTTTGTTGCAAGTTATAAACAATAGATATCGGATTGGTAATCAGCGACCTTGAAAACCCGTATATACCAATTTTTGTCAACATCTGGTAACTTTTTAACGTTCATGTCGGCCATATTGGATCGGCCATTTTTTTTACGATAATTTGGCTTGCGGATTCGTAATCAGCGACCTTGAAAACCCGTAAATACCAATTTTTGTCGACATCTGGCAACTTTTTAACATTCATGTCAGCCATATTGGATCGGCCATTTTGTTTACGATAATTTGGCTTTCAGATTCGTAATCAGCGACCTTGAAAGCCCCTGTAAGCCAATTTTCATTCCCGTCAAAGGTCATTTGAGGTTTTGGCCAGGTTTTTGGGCTTTTCTCCTACTGTGTGACGGTGAGGAGAAATTTTTGTTTGGAGTTGTGACGCGCGTATGATGACATATTGACGAGATCAGCTTGCCAGGTCTCGTCCAAGCCACGGATTACACATATCGACGCGGATAGTTTCGTCGAGAAGGCTTATGTAGCTCCAGCACGAGAGCGCCCCTTTTTTCGTTTATTTTCCAGTCCACTCAATCGTGCATCCAATTCAGCAATGACGTTTGAATTGTGAATCACCAAATCTTGTAGAGTTTTGACATCGGCCTCGAGTGTCCTCGTAATGTCTCGTATCATAGCTTCAAGTCCATTAACCAACAACTGACTACTCTCATTCATTTCTTTGCGTATGTTCTTAATGCTAGTTCGAGATTTCTTTTGTAACGCATTTCCAGTGATGGCGTCATCTTCTCCTTCCGGTGTGCAATGTTACACAATGGTTTCTGCCCCAAGTCATAATGATCATCTGCGGTAATTCTAAAGCCAATCCCGGGTCGATCTGGAGGACCTTGCATACTGTGGAGTACACTCCTACTTGAATGGCGTCCAAACACATCAACACTCATAATGAGAATGCGTAAATTCTCTGATATCGAGTTAATCAATGATTTCAGCTTCGCGCAATTCCTCAATAATCGATATAATTTTATTCGCATGTCATGAATTTCCGGCTGCTTTGGATGCTAGAAGCAAGCGAAGACGACCCACTAGCACGTTTGGATTTTCTCAATAAATATAATCCAATTGGGTGTTTTTTCTAGCTAGCTTATAGTTTGGCATGCCCTGTCCCACATGATGATCAACTATATTTGTGATATATATGTTAAATTTGTGGCTGGCGTTACGTCGTATAGCCTCACTAGGCTTATTCAATTTTTTGTGCGCATTCGTCGAGATTACAATCTTTTCGTAGTTTTTCATATCATCCGGTGTGAGAGTTTCGACATTAGGCACTTTTTTAAGCAACAGCTCCGTTAATCCAACAGTTTCGCATAACTCGCATCTCCCACACGAATATGTTGAGAGTCGAAAATTATTGGAGAATTGCCAATAATTAACTTGTTGTTTGCGAGATTTCGTACACGGATTTCGTATACATCCAAGCTAGCCTTTCTATTTGTTTATAATAGCAGGAGATATTCGCTGATCAGCTCATCGACATTTTGCGAGTCATCATCTTCATATATCAATTTGAAATAATCTTATGTTTCACTCTTCAAGGAATCATGTGCCCCATTTTGATGTTTCACACTATTTAACGCATTTTCTTTTTCTTTTTCAACATTATCACCCACTCTTTCATCCTTAATTTTGTCCTTCGCTGCCACCACCTCACCGTTTTTATACAACACCAATTTTTCCAATAGCTCCACTATAGGCTTAAAGACATTCTGCATTCTCTGCTGATCGCTATCTTTCCCAAGTTTCATCATTCGATGCTTTCACGCAATTTCACGCAATATATCCTTCTCACGCAACAATTGTTCGCTCTTCATGTTGTCACTACTACGTCCTGCGCAATACTGTCTCTTTAATTACCAGCGATGAGTTATTTATCAATGGTGAGAAAATAATCAAAACCTTGTCTATATCGACCATTATTGATACCGCTATCCTTGTCAATCGTGATAAATGCATACTTGTCAGAATTCCAGCATTTCACGCACATGTTTTTAAAGCATGAATAAGTAATATCCGTATTAACATGATCATTATAGACGTGTTTGAGATTCATATCATCCTGCTTGAAAAGCACCACGAAATTTGCATTATCTCTCACGAAATGTTTGGAGATACGAGTATACGTCTGATGAAGATAAAAACTGTCAACAATCTCGTGTCGTCCCATGGAAAAGAAGGCCCGAACATTATCCTGCTTTTCGCATGCTATATCATCAAAGATGAATATAGAGTTGGATCACTTGGTGTTCATGCGCCTCGAATGGATGATATTCAACTCCACTCACAGGTTCGAGTAATTGTTCGAGCAAATTTTACTTTGGCTGCTTGAGCGATTTGGAATTCAAGTAAATATTCTCGAATCTCAAACCATTCGGATGGATGATGAGAGTGAGCGAAGCGTTGGTTTTCCCAAAATTTGATGGACCCCAAAACAGTGCACGTATGCTGTCCGACAATAAATTCCCATGGCGTTTTTGTTTCTTTTTCCTCCCACTGTCTTCGACAAACTCGTCGAAATTTATCACGAGAAGTCCGCCTCCGATAGTTTGCTTCCTGGACGTCATCTCACACACGACTAACGGCGAAATCATATAAATAGGCTTCTTATAGGGATTATCCGTCAGTCGCGTATTATCTTTAAACATGATTGTGCACAGGAAGAGTGGTAAAGGTTTGGTCAACCGCATAATCAACAAACTCCCCATTGAACTACATTTGCCTGGCTATCAGTATTGTGGACCAGGCACAAAGTTGGCTAAGCGCCTTGCTCGTGGTGATCCGGGTATTATACCATTGTATACGGCTTGCAAACAACACGATATTGCATATTCGAAAAATCCGGATAATCTTGAAGCGAGACATTTGGCGGATAAAGTGTTGGCTGAACCGGCTAGGCAACGTGTTACCGCGAGAGACGCTAGTATCGGTGAAAAAACCAGTGCTTGGGGTATGGCAAATATTATGCAGACAAAGAGAAAATTTGGCATGGGGATAAAGACCCGCAAGGGTGGCGTTTGTTTGAAAAAGATAATTGGCGCTGCAAAGAAGACAATGATCCAAAGTAATGATCCACAAAAGATTATTAAATCTGCTCTAAAGGGTGCTCGTGCAGCGGTAAAGTTGCAAGGTGGTAAAGTGCGCACACCTCGGGTTCTACCTGTCCCCTATAAAATTGGTGGTTTATTGCCCTTCCTCGTGCCCACTTTTGCGGATCTTAGCGCTGCGGGTGCTTTGTCAGGTGGTGCGGCTAGTATAGTTAAAGCTCTAAATGCTGCTCAAGCAGCTAAGCGTGAATTGGATGAAAGTAAGTGTCATAATCGAACAATTGAAGCAATTGCATTAGGTCGGGGTCTACATCTGAAACCAGATACATTTCTCATACCGGTGATCTAATTTAGTTATACCAGTTTTAAACGTAGATTCGTCAAGCTCCTCAAAATACTGATTTACAGCTTCGATAACTTCTTCGTTGCTCTTAAATCTTTTTCCGCCAAGCCATTTTTTGAGGTTAGGAAACAGGTAATAGTCGCTGGGGGTAAATCTGGAGAGTAGGAAGGATGCGGCATCAATTCAAACTTCAATTCGTGGATTTTGGACATGGCAACAATCGACGAATGCGCTGGTGCGTTATCGTGTTGAAACAAAACTTTTTTCTTCGCCAAATGAGGTCGTTTAATTTGCACCTCGTGCTTCAAACGTTGCAATAACTCTGCGTAGTATTGACCAGTGATAGTCTTACCCTCTTCAAGGTAATCAATGTATATAATTCCTCTCGCATCCCAAAAAACAGTAGCCATAACCTTGTTTGCCGATAAAATTGTTTTTGCCTTCTTCGGGGTTGGTTCCCCTTTTCCAACCCACTGTTTTGACTGTTCTTTATTCTCAGGAGTGTAGTGGTGGACCCATGTCTCATCAACAGTTATGAATCGACGCAAAAATTCATTTGGATTACGCCTATACAGCGCCAAATTGTCGGTAGAAATGGTTTTTCGAAGCAGTTTTTGGTCGAGCGTTAGCAAACGCGGCACCCACCTTGCACACAGTTTTTCCATGTTCAAATGGTTGTGCAAAATATTTCGCACACGTTCAGCTGACATCCTACAGGTCTCAGCTATCTCATGCACTTTCAACCTGCGGTCTTCCAACACTATTTTATGGATTATTTCAATCATCTCTGAAGTTGTGACTTCAACTTGAGTCTTGAGCGAGGCTCGTCAGAGGTGCTCACACGACCCATTTTAAATTCAGAATCCCACTACTTAATAGTTGAGTATGATGGGGAGGAGTCTCCTAGTGCTCAACCCATCTCTTCTTTTATTTGTTTTGGTGTAAAACCTTTCAAATGGAAATATTTGATGACAGCACGTTTTTCCAATTTTTCCATTTTTACGAAAACAACGGAAGCGTTTCGCGCAGTGTGCTCTCAAACGCAAACTAACGTAGCGATTGGGCTGAAACTGTACATACAAGCTCGGTAGGAATGGTACTGTTGGACGCCGCTCCAAAACTACACCTAGTGGCAACATCTCTTGGTCAGGCTGGAAACTTTTCACCCCACCCTCGTACTTGAGGCGCAATACTTTCCCCCCATCAAACTCTCGCCACACAAAAAATCATACTCTCGGCCTCGTGGAATTGTTAACGTTCAATTCTATTTCCAATATCGACGTGAACCACGATAAACTTTACGTGGGAGATGAGGTGTTGACGATACCTACGGGCAGTTATGAAATAGAGGATATTGAGAGGTTTGTACAAGCAGAGCTCTCATGCAAAAACATCAGCATCAGCCTTAAACCCAATAATAACACGCTGCGCAGTGAGATCGAGTGTGATCGTGATGTAAATTTTGAGCCAAAAGATTCTATTGGTTATCTACTAGGCTTCACCGCACGCAAATTGGAAGCCAATAAAAGACACGAATCCGATCTTCCAGTAGCCATTCTCAAAGTGAACGCCCTACGCGTTGAGTGCAACATTACCGCTGGCGCCTATATTAACGGCCAAAAAAACACACAATTCACAAATATTTTCCATCCGTGGCGCCGGGCTATAAGATCATTAAAGTTCCCTCCCGCGTAATTTATCTGCCAATCACGAGCCGAACGATTGACACGATACAGCTTCGCATAGTGGATCAAGACGGTGATTTGGTAAATTTCCGCGGTGAAGTAATCACCATACATATAAGTCGTAATGGGCATTGTTTTCAACAGATCTTCCAATAACAATAAACGGCCATGGATAAAAACAATCAGTCGTCGACCAGCGTCCAAAGTACTAACACCTCAAAACGTGCTACTCTTGAAGAGTTTGGGTCTCAAAGTGCATGGCGAAAGCGTGTCAAAAATTATTTAGTCTGTGCTCTGTGCATCTGTTGCGTAAAATGGAAGAAGAAATTGTAAACATTCAGGCGCCCGTGGTCTTTGATGAATCCATCATTCATTGTGGGATTCACGCTCATCAGCCATATGCATCTTCAACCTTCAATAACAGCGATGAAGTCCGTATTGGCATCCAACATCAAGACCTCTCCATCCTGCCACGCAAGAGTTCGCTACACATGTGTGGGAAATTGTCCAAGTGTGACGGTGCACCAACCACTGCTAAAAGTCTCGTCAATAATGCCATTTGTCATTTGTTTGAGGAAGTGCGATATGAGTTGAATGCCAACGAAATCGATCGTAATAAGAATGTCGGCATTACGAGTGTAATTAAGGGATATTCATCTCTCTCACTGGCGAAATGTTCTATGCTCGAGAACACTGGATGGCTCGATGTCGAAGAGACCAAACAGATTGTAGCTGTATCGGGAAACTTTGATGTCTGTATACCGCTCAGCATGCTCCTCGGATTTGCCGAAGATTATGGGAAAATTGTCGTAAATGCCAAGCATGAGTTGATTCTCACAAGATCAAAGACCGACAACAATGCCATTGTACAAACAGCGCCCGAAGACTACAAACTCGTATTGCATAAAATAGAATGGCTCGTGCCGTATGTGACAGTCTCGGATTAGCGAAAAATATCCATTGCTGCCTGTCACCTCCAAGCACGTGTGGTCGGTGAAAACCTCGAATCAGCTGGAGAAGCCATGATATGTCATACTCGCGCTGCAGACGGAACGGAAAAATAAGAAACAACACAATGCGAGCCACTTTGATCATTGTAACCTGAGCGACGTCAAACTACACCTCAACTCGCAATGTTATCCATGTGGAAATTTGAATTTGAACATTGATCAAAATCAATATGCTCTTCTCTACGAGATGTATGCAAACTTTCCACCGACCTATTACAACAAAGAGGCTGAACCGTGGCTGAGCAGGATTAAATTTTTAGAAAAAGCCCCCCTCGTTGTCATTGACTGCTCAAAACAAAACGATTCGCTGAAGTCCGGCCCTGTTGACGTGCGCCTTGAGTTTGAATTGAACAACAATATTCCTCCACAAACTTGAGCGTACTGTATGATCCTCCATGATCGTACTGTCGAGTACAATCCAATCAGTGGTGGAGTTAAAAAATTGGTATAAAATCATTCCGATGATTCGCGTCCACTTCAGTCAATATGGAGCTTATCACCGATGTGCAGGGCTTCAAGAGACCCGTCAACGAATTTGTCCTGAAGGAGATGTCCATCGTCAAACTCCACGACAAGAATGCTGAACCGCTAACGCTCGCCTTCGACGCACCATTTGCATGGGACTCTTTACCGGCCAAACACAAAATGACAAACAAATGGCTGGAACGCAATTTCCATGGAATACGATGGAATGACAGAGGCGTACCATACGAGGCAGCTAGAAAAACAATTCGAGAACTTTTGCATGGAGCTCCTACCATCTATGCGAAGGGATTCGAGAAATACGCATGGCTATCAAGATTCACGGATCCCGCAACAAACGTCATCGACTTGGAGACTCTGGACTGTCCATCGCTGCATAAGCTGCCGAAAATCACAAACTCCAAATGCCCCCATCATCCCTTCAACACGAAATACAACTGCGCCCATGAGAATGTAAAATCGGTGAAAAGCTGGTTGAGCGTATACGAAGCGCGAGCGAGGGATTTTTTTAATGAATAAAAAACATTTCCATGAAAATATATGTCATTTGTATTCTTTATTCAACGACGAAAATATCCATCATTTGCAATTCGATTAAACATATACATTTTTACATAGTCAGCACTTTGAAAAAAAAAACCATGCGAACAGCCGTTCAACGGTGGTGCCCAATTTTGTCTCCACGCTTGGAGACAATGGAACGCTGTTGTAGTTCCCACCACTGACTCGACCAGTTGCAGCATACTCTCGTTGGTGCGGACAGCCGTTCGACGATGGTGTCCCAACGAATTTTTTTTCCCCGTCCACCATGTTCAGAGATGACGGAACTCGACACTTGTATTTTCCACCAATGTACTGCATGCAAAGTTGACCATCGCGTGCCATTTGCAGCATACTCTCGAACATTGTCGGATCTTGGTCGAAGGCCTTTACAAGTTGCGCCGGTAAGAAGACGGAGAACTCATCAGCGATATCTGCGATGTAGCGTTTCCCAAATTTGGTTTCTACGGCCCTGATGTCGGAGATTAGTCGTTCCGACTTAAAGGGGAGTTCTGACAGCTTCTTCGTTGGGAGGAATTCCGCCATCCGGCCGACTTTGTTGATACTCGAGAGATCCATTTTCATCGCACTGTCAAAGTTCTTTTTAGATGTTGATGGTGCAGTGGATTAATACAGTCTGAGCTTGGCCCACGAAATCATAAGCTCCATTTTAAGCCTCCCACCAAAATTTTCAAACGTCCCCCTCTTCTCAAATTGTGAAAAACAGGTTTGAACACGTTGGAAGAACCGTGGAGAGCGCAAGAGTGCAGCTGCGCTCAAGTGGTCCATTCGCGGCCCCTTTGCCTTTGATCCCTAAAGATTATATTTTTTTCCGAGGAACCTGTCAGGCCCTGTCTCGAGTGTCGGCGAGCTTTGAGACGGGGCGGATGCAATTGACATTGTCTTTCGGAATGGAACCAGCTGCATGTCATAAATATTGGGCTTTGAAAGGCCGCCCTTCATGTGGCGCCTAGCGTTTTCATAATACCGAAAATTTTCCGACCCATATATGGTTATCACACACACGCACGCACGCACGCTTTTCCAAGAAACCTGTCAGGACCTGTCTCAAGTGTCGGCGAGCTTTGAGATGGGGTGAATGCAGACATCTTGACATTATCTTTCTGAATTGAAACAGCTACATGTCAGAAAATAATAGGCTTTGAAAGGCCGCCCTTCACACACACACACACACAACACTCATTAACGGCGGCTTCCCCCTCCCGCAAGTCGCTTCAGGGACCACATGCCCCCTCTTCTCCACAGAGCACCCCCCTGTGACGTCACACGCGCCCGGCGCCCCCCCCCCCTCACTTGGCTTCCCCGCGCCGTACCCCCTCACTTGGCTTCCCCGCGCTAGACACCCCCCCTGGACACACACCCCCGCCCATGGACACGCCCCCCCATGGAGCCCCCTGGACCCCCGTAGACGCCTCCCCCATGGACACACCCCCTGGACCCTCCCCCCAGTCCCTGAGAATCCCCCTAACCTCTCTACTATCGTCTATCGTCTTTTCATAATATTCCTTTTTCTTTTCTCTTATTAATTCAACTACCGTATTCCTTTCTATTTTAAATTTCTGCCACTGCTCTTCCAAGCCAGTGAAAACCGCTACTTTGTATGCCTCATCTCTTCTCGCTGCTGGTGATATCTTCCGAATACCATTTGTTCCCGTCCCAAACCCTTGGAATATTGACTGTTCTTCTGGGTATAAACCTATGGAGTGCACCCAGTATGTTATCGACAAGCATTTTTGCTCGTTGGCTTGCCTCTAACCCTTCCAATTGTTTTGTCGTATTGCTCAACATCCTTGAAAATGTCTTCCCATCGATTTTACTACAGTTTCTTGTTTTATATTCTCTGCGCTGATTCTTTTCCGTCCTATTACCTAATATAACTTTTATCCATCCGTGGTCTGTTATCTGTGGTTCATGGTCCACCTGAACTTGTGCACTGGTATTAGCAAATAATAAATCAATAATTGTTCGGCTATCTTGCGTTATTCTTGTTGGCTTATTAACATATTGCTTGATCCCTAAACTCAGCATTCCTGTTATTAACTTCTTTTTATAGAACATTTCTACTGTAATATCGATATTAAAATCACCTAATATCAAACAGTCTCCTTTTGTTGTTAGTTCCTCAGTTATATTTTCTATGTATCGTCTAAAATCCGCATCCGACGCACTCGTGAGTGATACACAACCGCGATCACTCCTTCATAATGTTCGTCCTTGACTTCTATTCCAGCACACCAACAGTTTGATTCTATTTTACCTATTGGTAACATCTTAAATTTAATACCATCTCTGACATAAAAGATCACACCACCTGTGTTCCTATTTTCCGCATCACATCTGACTATACCGTATCCCAGTATATATACTTAACTGTTTTCTTTTTCGGTCGTCACCCTGGTCTCTGACGACGCTATAATTGCAGGTTTCATTCTGTCTACTACTTGGTATCGTATTTCATCCTTGTGTGCGCATATGGTATATAAATGCGTATATACCATATACCATAGCGTTTCATCCTGCTGTAGCTGCTAATCGTCCCAGCCTGCTCTCCTCTTCTCTTCTTGTATTGCTCTTTTATACATTGGGCATTCCCGATTGAGTGCGTCATATTCCGTATTTATGTCTAGGTTAAATGCTCTGTTTTTGAACACACAGTTTTTGCACTTGCTTTCCGCCGCTGTACACTTACTCGCTTCGTGGTTTCCGACAGATTTATGGCATGTTTCCTCTCTTGTGCAGTTATTTGCTATATGATAGTAGCCCCAACATTTGTAGCATCGCTTCACATTGATGTGGTTGTATACCGGACACTTTGCTCTTGGTGGGTTCCTTCGTCCGCTATCATTATTATTGAGCCTTCGTGTCTTCCTTCTTTGTTTATTTTTTGACGATTTCCATCTCCCTTCCTTCATTTTCTTCCATTGCGTTCTGCTTCTTTATTATTTCAACCAGCTCATCATCTGCCAACTCTAATTCGTCCACCTCCATGTTAACAACCTTAATTTTCGGTTTTTGTTGCATCGTTTCGGTGACTTTAAAACCTTCGCCCATTTTCTCCTGGACTATGGTCTTTAACTTTTCTACTTCTTCCGTGGTTTCCCAGCCCAAAATCACTGTTCCATTACTACCTTTCTTTAACTTTGTTACTTCGAAAGTCATGTTTTTTTGTATG
>OZ023312.1:54166946-54436946 GCA_964007375.1 Ophion obscuratus
CGATCGACAGCGAAGGTTCTCTCCTGCGTCGCGTTCGCTCTTCGGCTACTTTTTCGCTCATTCTTTCCAAGCAGATACGGCCATTCGACCTCAGACAACTCGAGCATTCGAAACTACGGCTTCCTTTTTCGTCACATCAATAATTACATGGTATTTACAATATCAACACTTTCGTCACATCAATACTTACATGATACTTACAATATCAACACTTATGGTAGCAAATATGCTAGATACACTTCGATTTTTTCAATTCTCGAATTGAGAACATCGTCATAAAGTATAAAGTTAATTGTAAGCTATAGTTTTGAAAAGGCAGAAGTCTTTAAACTTGAGAGCCATGGCAATAGAGAAGAATATCAGAAAAGAAGAAGATAAAGGACAATCATCTTTTTCAAATACTATATGAATGCAATTATTTGACAATAGTTGCAGAATGTACTGGTAAAAGAAAATCATTTTTGGGAAGAATGAGTTTTAAGAATTATTTCGATGCAACAATCCCGAGCCAGGTCAAGTAACGCCAAAAAAAAAATTATTAGCAACGATCATTTTGATACAAAAATTTGATATGAGTACTCAAAAGTAATGGGTGAAAAATAAATAATAACTCGAATAATAATAATAGTACAATAGTACAATAATGCAATAATTATATTAATAGTTCAATAATCTAAAATAGTGATTGTAGTTTTTGTTTAGATTTGGAAAAAAATATATACATCAAGTCGACAAATACGGAAGATCGGATCGAAACTTATACTACGGGTAGAAAAATACTGCATAAGTCCTTCTGACACTTAGCGGTCGATGCATATACGGGTGAAAACGTGGACGTGCATATATAGATATTTATCGATGGCTCGAGTAAACCGCGCGAGCTCGTAGTCACGCCCAGGTCTGCTAGCCAATAGTCATTAGCTGGTACCATTAAAAACTCCAGAGCGTGCACGCACTCTCGCACGTCTCGTCATCTCACTCGTATCCTCAGCCTTCGAGCGTATATGCCACGTATTTGCCCTCTCATTCTCTCTTTTCCTCGATCATTTACGACTCCGCTCGCTCTCCGACGTCGCGAAGGTGGGCCTTATTCCCTCTTCGTACGGACGATGCTGTTTTCACCCCATATATATATATATATATATATATATATATATATATATATATATATATATATATATATATATATATATATATATATATATATATATATATTCGCTTATATTATTTTCTATATACATATACATATGCGTGTGTGTATGTAAATATATGGAATTTTGTACGTGCAGTCGATAGCCTTTTCGAAAGTGAAAATAAGTCTGACGAACATGAATAACTGAACGAACGAATAAGTTTGAATCTCTGCAATTAACGATATTGGTCGATGTAAGAATAGTTGTTGATTGACGGTTGATAGCTGGTAGTTGGTAATTTACAGTTGCTAGATGACATTTGAGAGTTTATAGTTAACAGATGCCAGCACGTAGCTTATTTTTGATAGCTGATCCTACATAACTGCTAGTCGTTAGTGGACAGGTGATAGATGATAGTAGACAATATTGGTTGTTGACAGTTGATAGTTGATACTTGATAGTTGACGGTTTCCAGTTCATAGTTGCGTGTTGATACCCGATTGTCGACAGTTTGTAGTTTATAGTTGATAGATGACAGTTGGTAGCTGACATTTGACAGATGTTAGTTAATTACTCCTAGTTGATACAAGACAATAGATGGTGTTGATAGATGACAGTTGCTCGCGCTTATTTGGTAGCTAATAGTTCACAATTGCTAGTTGATGAGAGTAGATAGAGATAGAGATAGAGTAGATAAGAGATCGTCGATAGTAGACACTAGACAGATGGTCGTTGACAGTTGATAGGTTATAGTTGCTAATTGATAGTTGCTGGTCAAGAGTCAACGGTTGATAATTGATAATGTATAGTTTATAATTGCTAGATGATTGTTGTTAATTTATAATTGATAGATGACAGTTCGCAGCTTATATTTGATAGTTCATAGTTTGCGACTGCTGTTTAATAGTAGACAGTAGAGGGTTAATAGTTGCTAGTTGACAATTGACGGTGAATAGTTTATACTTCATATTTAACGGTTGACAGTTTACAGTTATCAGTTCACAGTTGCTAGTTGATGGTAGATGGTCTACACTTGCTAGTTGACATTTGACAATTAATAAATGAACGTTGATAGCTGATAGTTTCTCCTTCTCTTTAATAGCTAATCCACACTCATTGCATAACATTCAAACTATTTTTTCATTCTTCAATATACCAAATTTTTTCTGACGTTTGACTCAACACGATTCTTCGCAGTATCGTTTCAACGCACTTATCATTCGTTGGTCTCGTTTATTCTGTCCATAAAACTACTACGCAAAATCATTACTTGTACATTGCCCATTCAATTTGTTCGCTCGTAATTACAACAAATGGCAATATTATTTCTCATGATTACATCTTTCAACGATCAACTTGCTCGCAAAGTAGGCTTGTGTATTTCTTTAACGCGCCTGAATTTAAAGTCGTCCAACTTTCCAATAAAACAATCGTGCATTATTTTGTTGCTCGTCGTTTCTTGAACGAAGTTTTCGCCATTTGCCGACGGTTCACTACCGACTTTATCGCCGTTGCATATAATGAAGAGGTTCGCGTGAGTGCAGTCTCGATGTGGACGATGATGACGACACAACCGTGCACGACGATGACGTGGCGAGTGGAACGTTGAAAGTGGGGGGCAATCGGACGGGAGGCAGGGGCGGATCCGAAGAGGCGGCTTTAACACCGCCTTCCACGCGTTTTATTGCGGTTGATAGCAAACGCGCGCCTCCCGTCCATTTAACTTTAGATACACACGCGCGTTTGCAATCGGACCGCCAACAATGTGCTTGATCGAACGATACAGTTGCCTTACCGTCGTGGTACCATCATAAAGGAACTCTGTATTGATCTTACAGGCATTCCAAGTACCTTTCAATAACAACGAATTTGGCTTGCGCTTTTTCCGGTATTTATCACGGGACACTAGGAATGTCCCGTATTATTACCGCATACTGGCTTGACCACGTGGTCGCCCTAATTAGCCCAACGCGCACGTGACCTTGAAATTCTACCCCCAAGTCAGCTCCTTCACCCACGACTTCGAGAAACTTTACCTTTACTTTGTCGTATTCCTTTGAGGGCCCGGGGAAATTGCTACAAACGTGTACTTGCACCCTTCCTCTCCCCCCGCACCAAAATATATATATTGGCTCCGTGAAGGGTATAGGGCGCGGGCAATGAAATCGAACGCAGCGTTCGCAGTGGATAAAAATTGCAATAAACTCAGCTATTTATCTGTCAAATCTGTACGAGTTTAGTACAAGATTTTTACAATAAAAGTTAAAATATTGTTTTATTAAAAAATGGGCCCCAACAGTTACTGTGTTATAAATTGCGGAAATACCGCAAGGAATAGTAAATGCAATTTTTATCGATTCCCTGTGGCAAATTGGAAATCAGAACAACACAACAAATGGATAGCTGCGGTTGTACCTTTGAAAAAGTTTTGTAAGGCGTCACAGAAATAGAGGTTTGCCTTATGACCCTAGCTTGAATTATCAATAATTCACAATAACTCGAATTAATAGACTTTCCCAATAACTCTAATCAATGCTTCAGAAAACATAACCCACGTTTAAACTTGTGTTTACACTTGGGTCATGTATAAACACAAGTTTAAACATGTTTAAACACAAGTTTAAACATGACCCAAGTCATGTTTAAACTTGTGTTTAAACTGCCAAATGTGACAAAATGTCGTTGACAAAAGACAACGACATGTTTTATCGTTGACTTTTCTACGTCCCGGATGTTTTCAGCAGATACCAACAGTTTTCCCTTAGATTGAGTTTGAGGTTGGAAATTAATATTTTAAGTTATACTCTCGATGCCGGCCTAAAAAATTATGCTCATTTCGGTCTGAAAACAAACTTTTGTATATCATACTTTAAAGTGGTGCAGCAATAATATATGTTTGTTAAAATTTAATAAAAGCCACTATATAGCTTCATTTGTCTCGTCTTATAAGAAATCTAGAAGTAAACGAAAAAATACGTTTTACAATAATTTTCCTTATTTTTGTTCACTTTACTGAACGGAAACACTTCTTCCATCTTTGGTCAGATAAATTGATTTTGCAAATGAGGCGTATATATATATATTAGACTGATTCAAAGAAAAAAAATATTTTTTTTTCCTTCGCGATTCACGTGCTATTGTTGGGCGCTAATAAAAGAAAATTTCTCTAAAAAGATGGGCGCGGTCACTCAATTTTTAGAGGTGGCTATCTCGACTTTTTTGTGTTTGAATTTTTTTTAACGAACGTATTGCATTTAAGCATAGTCACGGCTTCGGGTTCCGGATAAAAATCACATCCAGCAGCTATTTCGTAACAAAAATAAACTCTAACAATTTGAAAAGATTGCAATATTCACAATTTAAATCCAGGGAGATCAATAATGGCGTCTATACTACTCTCTTTATTCATGTAGATTTATTTATACGCATTAACATTTCGCACTTTTTACAAAAAATTAAATTATAAGCTTTTATTCATAAATCGTATATTTACATTTTCAAAATGCTACACTTATATTATCTTCAAACTCATTTATATTTCTTCCCAGACACTGTACATAAAATCGCGCATACCACTACGCAAGTCACTGCGCATCCGTGGCGCCATTTTGTTTTGGCGCAGCGCATTTGTAAGTGGTGTTGTTTTTTTTTCAATGTGGCTCAAGTAAAGACAATTTTAAATAATGGCTCGGAAAAACGAAGACAACATAATTTGGCTAATCGGCAAGGAAATTCCGAAAATAAGTACCCGTCATTCACCGTCAAATCGGAAAGTTTTCAGTTTGTTCCTTTACAAACATAAGAGAGAACAACTGACCATACGTCGAAGTGCATACGAAACAATGAAAGAAGTTTTCGAACAATGGAAATGTGCTGAAATTCCAACGCGTAGATTGAATAACGCAATCGTGAAATTAATAAAACTCCATCTAGTCTGGAAAAAACTTTTAAAAAATCGGGTTAAAAAGAATTTGCCCTCACAAATATTCAAGGAGCGTAAATTTAAGAGAGATTTGGACAAACTGTTCAACGTTGCACATTTTCGTTCTGCCCAAAATGTTAACGAACTTGAGCGGTTATTTTTGCTATCACACGTTTCGATTATTTCTCCATTGTGACAGCAACTTCTTTTAAACCCCATTTTTTAAAAGTTTTTTCCAGACTAGATGGAGTTTTATTAATTTCAAGATTGCGTTATTCAATCGACGTGTTGGAATTTCAGCACATTTCCATTGTTCGAAAACTTCATTCATCGTTTCGTGTGCACTTCGACGTATGGTCAGTTTTTCTCTGTTATGTTTGTAAAAGAACAAACTCAAAACTTTCCGATTTGACGGTAAATGACGGGTACTTATTTTCGGAATTTCCTTGCCGATTAGCCAAATTGTCTTCATTTTTCCGAGCCATTGTTTAAAATTGTCTTTAATTGAGTCACATTGAAAAAAAACAACACCACGATGCGCGATGTTATGCACAGTGGCTGGGAAGAAATATAAATGAGTTTGAAGATAATATAAGTGTAGCATTTTGAAAATGTAAATACATGATTTATGAATAAAAGCTTATAATTTAATTTTTCGTAAAAAGTGCGAAATGTTAATGCGTATAAATAAATCTACATGAATAAAGAGAGTAGTATAGACGCCATTATTGATCTACCTGGATTTGAATTGTGAATATTGCAATCTTTTCAAATTGTTAGAGTTTATTTTTGTTACGAAATAGCTGCTGGATGTGATTTTTATCCGTAACCCGAAGCCGTGACTATGCTTAAATGCAATACGTTCGTTAAAAAAATTCAAATACAAAAAAGTCGAGATAGCCACCTCTAAAAATTGAGTGACCGCGCCCATCTTTTTAGAGAAATTTTCTTTTATTAGTGTCCAACAATAGCACGAGAATCCCGAAGGAAAAAAAATGTTTTTTTTTTAATCAGTCTAATATATATACTATATACTATACTATATACTGTACTATATAGTGTGTGTGTGTGTGTGTGTGTGTGTGTGTGTGTGTGTGTGTGTGTGTGTGTGTGTGTGTGTGTGTGTGTGTGTGTGTGTGTGTGTGTGTGTGTGTGTGTGTGTGTGTGTGTGTGCGTGTGGGTGTGGGTGTGGGTGTGTGTGTGTGTGTGCGCGCGTGTGTGTGTGTGTGTGTGTACATATATACATATCCGATCATGTACGCTCGAGAAAATATTATTTTCTTGCTCCCCTATCCGAAAGTACGCACTTTCCGGCCGCATTTCAGGCTGGGAAGAGCATTTTTCGTGGCCGGCTGACGACCGCTCGCTCTGACAGGATTTTCGCGGCCGGCGATATTTACATATGTACGTTATTCTTTTATCTTGTGCTCGCTTCTGTCAAAGTCGTGTCGTGGTCTCGCGAAGAATTTCGTTCAAGTGTCGAAAAAAAAAAAAATGGAAGAATCCTCATCAGAAGGTTCTTAGTTCGTTGACTTGATGTTTATGTTAGTAATGTTGGTTTTAATTCATCTTGATGTTTTCAATGCCCGCCCCGACCAGCAAAACCTCGGCTTCGCCTTGGTCTTCCAAAAGTCGGACGGGCATCCCCCCCCCTTCGCTCGTCTCCCTGCGAGAACGACACCTTCATTGCATTTCACGAGATGGCCGGCTAACAGCCAACAGATGACAGCTGACAGCACGAATGACAGCATTAATTGCACGGAATTACATACATTAATTAGGCCCGTACTTTCGGCTACGGGATCAAGAAAAATAGTATACAACCCACGGCCCAAATGTTGGATGCCCTGGCATGTGCGATATGAAGGCCTCGGCTTCGCCTCGGCCTTTTTATCGCACATGCCAGGAAATCCAACTTTCGGGCCTAGGGTCGTAATATACTAATTATATTATATATAATATTTTCTCGAGCGCAAAGGGCAAGTACGGGAAACCCATGATGGGATATGTATCAGGGATGGGATATGGGATATTAGGAGCTTTAAAGAAAATTTTAATGATTAGTATTAAATATCATGCTCCAATAGATTACAAATAACTCTCGCCTACTTTCAGTTAGCGAGTTTGGGATATAAATAAATAAATATTTAAGCGCCGAATACCAAAAAGTGGAATTTAGATGAAATTGGATAGTGCTCAATGCGTTCGGTGTTAATTGTGTGGAGAAGCAGTTAACGTTATCGACGTGAGAATTTTCGATAGGGAGAGAGAGAGAGAGAGAGTTGGTTGCATCCGCGTGGCTATTAGGACACTTAAGTACGGTCCTCAAAGTCAAATGACTCAAAATAACGTTTCCCCATACATGTGCGCGTATATAAAAGAGGCACCTGCAGTTCGAGCCTTGTCTCTCTCAGTTCGCATATTAATGGTGAAACATATAATCGTCGCGCCAGCATATCGCAACGGGGAGTCGACGAAGTTAACACACGACTTGACTGGGGAAAACTGCTCTCTCTCTCTCTCTCTCTCTCCCTCTACCTCTCTCTCTCTCCCTCTACCTCTCTCTCTCTCCCTCTCTCTCCCCCTCCCTCCCTCTCCATCCCTCCCTCCCTCCCCTCTCTCTCCCCCTCTCCCCTCTCTCTCCCCCTCCCGACTCTCTCTCTCCCTCTCTCTCTCCCTCTCTCTCTCCCTCTCTCAGATGGAGGTCAGACGTGTGTCAAATGCGCTCCGTCATTAAGTCAATTTTTTAGTGAAAAAAAGTCTGCAATCTCTGATACCTATCGGGATCGCGGGCCTGTGAACCTTTTTGAGACGGACATTGTTTGATTCGCGAAAACGGTGACAGCGATCATTACCGCTGCCACGGTGGCACGGTAAGAGCGCGCAATAAGGAATAACGCAGTGCGGGATGGTCAATTACCGACCGTACTGACAATGGATACCACGACTGAGTACGTTGAATATCGATGCTCAGGTTGCAGAAAAGCGATAAAAAACGTGGCAGTACGATGTAAGACGTGTCCGAAACTTTTTTATCATCGAGATGTGTGAATAAGCATAAGGTGTACGATAAAAACAGAGAATTAGTGCAGTGTAAGGGTACCCTCGAAAACTTCCGAGTTGGCGAAACCCCGAAGAATTCGACACCCGTGGCAGGTAGCAGCAGTTTCAACAGAGACCGATTCGGTTCAACTGGGTCAAATACCGCAAGCAGAGTTATGAGTGTGTCAGCAAATATGGAAGTAAAAATAGACTGGTTGCTGAAAACCGTGAAAGACTTAACGGATGAAGTTGCATGCAAGAAAGAAGTAAAAAAACCTATTCAGGAGCCGTCAAAGAAAAGAAAAAAGAGAAGGTCATAATTATCAAGCCTAAAGAAAAACAAGAAAGTGACGCCACAAAAAAGACGATCAAAGAAAAGGTCGACATAAAAAACATGGCTGTGGGAGTAACAAGGTTAAAGTGAGTCAGATAGATAGGATAGGGGTGAGTGAGTAAGGTCAGATGTGATGCGGAGAATAGGAACACAGGTGGTGTGATCTTATACGTCAGAGACGGTATTAAATTTGATATGATACCAATAAGTAAAATAGAGTCAAACTGGTGGTGTGCTGGAATAGAGGTCAAGGACGAACATTATAAAGGAGTGATCGCAGTTGTGTATCACTCACCAAGTGCGTCGGATGCCGATTTTATACGATACATAGAATACATTACTGAGGAACTAACAATAAAAGGAGACTGTTTGATAATAGGTGACTTTAATATCGATGTTACAGTAGAAACGTTCTATAAAAAGAAGTTAATAACAAGAATGATGAGTCTAGGGATGAAGCAATATGTTAATAAGCCAATGAGAATAACGCAAAATAGCCAAACAATTATAGATTTATTATTTGCTAATATGAGTGTACAAGTTCAGGTAGAACATGAACCAAAGATAACGGACCATGGATGGATAAAAGTCATATTAGGTGACAGGACGGAAAAGAATGAGTGCAGAGAATATAAAGCAAGAAACTATAGTAAAATCGATGCGAAGGAATTTTCAAGGATGTTGAGCACTACCACAAGACAAATGGAAGGGGTAGATGTAAGCCAACGAGCAAAAATGCTTGTTGATAACATAGTGGATGCACTCGATACGTTTGCACCGAAAAGAACAGTCAAGATTCCAAGGGTTTGGGACGGGAAAAAATGGTATTCGGAAGATATCACAGTAGCAGCGAGAAGAAGAGATGAGGCATACAAAGTAGCAGTTTTCACTGGCTTGGAAGAGCAGTGGCAGAAATTTAAAATAGAAAGGAATACGGTGGCTAAATTAATAAGAGAAAAGAAAAAGGAATATTATGAAAAGATGATAGACGACAATAAGAAGGACCCGACAAAAATGTGGAAAACATTAAAAGAATTATTTAAAGGAGGACCAATGGGTACACGGGAAGTAGAAAACATAGACTTTGAGATATTGGATGACACGATGGGAGGTAATATAGCTGATAAATTTAATGTGTTTTATGTACAAAGTATAAACAATATAGTTAATTCAATACAGCGGGGTACGTTTGGGAGCCCAAACAGAAGAAGGATTCTAACGGGCGTTGGGATGGACGAGGAAAGAATAATGGGAAAATTTGATGTTGTTGAAATAAAGAACCTAGAGAAGATTGTGATGGAACTCCCAAAAAAAGGGAACAGAAGAGGGAATATCAAGTGATGTATTAAAAATGGCGTTTAGTGCAGTAAAAGAGGACTACGTAGAAATAATAAATGGGTCGCTAAGGGAGGGATGGTGCCCGGACAGCTGGAAAACTTCCACGATTATACCGATTCCAAAGATGAACAAGACCGAGAAAGCCAGTCAGTACAGGCCAATTAATATGTTGCCACTGTACGAAAAGGTGCTCGAATTAGTAGTGAAAAATCAAATTGAAAAACATTTAGAAGCCAATGACATTATAACGGAGCATCAGTCGGGATTTAGAAAGCAATATTCGTGTGAAACGGCGATTCAAACTATTGTAGACGAATGGAAAGTGGACATTAGTGAAGAAAATTGGTAGGAGTAATCTTCATGGATCTAAGACGAGCTTTTGAGACCATAGACAGAGAAATATTATTAGACAAGTTACACCAATATGGGATTAGAGAAAAGGTATTAGATTGGTTCCGAACATACTTAAGAAATAGAACACAGCAAGTTCGATTTAATAATGAATGGTCTGAAATTATTTCCAATGAACATGGGGTACCGCAGGGGTCAGTACTAGGGCCGTTGCTATTTATTATATATATAAATGATATAGTTAATTTGTGTACAGAGGAATGTGCAATAAAAATGTTTGCTGACGATACAGTCATATATGTAACTGGCAAAAGCAGTGCGGAAGTGGAGAGAAAGATGAATACGTTATTAAATATAGTGGAAAAGTGGATGGATAGAAATAAATTAAAAATGAACGTAGAGAAAACAAAATATATGTTTGTCAGCAGTATAAGAAAAAGTGCGCGTGAGAATATTGTACTCAAGTGTTTGGATAGATCGGAACTAGAGAGAGTGGAGAAGATAAAATATTTGGGTATAATTATTGATGACAAGCTACGATTTAAAGAACACTGTGAGTATATGTTAAAGAAAATTGGTAAAAAAACGAGTTTCCTAAATAGAGTAGGGCATTACGTATCTGCGTATACGAGATGTGTCATATATAAAGCAATTATCGCCCCTCACTTTGAATATTGTGCAACGCTGTTAGTGGGTATGGGAGAAACAGAGTTGAATAAACTGCAGATCGCGCAAAACAGAGCGATGAGAGTCATATTGCAATGCAACCGATACACGAAGGTCGAAGATATGCTGAATGCGGTGCAATTTATGTCTGTAAGGCAAATATTGTACTGCAATGTATGTATATTTATATTTAAAGTAGTGAAAAATGTACTGCCCAAAGAACTGAAAAGTCGGTTAGAAATAGTGAGAACGAGGAGTGGTAGGGAGACACGACAAGCGGAAAATATAGTAATACAATTTCGGAGAACGCGAAGCGCACAAAAGAGTATGTACTATGACGGAGTGAAAATGTATAATGCATTGCGAGCTGATCTAAAAGGCTGTGAAAAAGTCGAGCAGTTTAAACGAATGTTAAAAGAATATGTTGTGTCAACAGTAAAGTGAAATGTACCTAGATTTAAGGAAATATGTAACAATATGTACAACAAATAGCTGCGAAAGCTAATAAACATCAATCAATCAATCTCTCTCTCTTTCTCTCTCTCTCCCTCTCTCTCTCTCTCTCTCTCTCTCTCTCGCTCTCTCCCCCTCTCTCTGAGAGTCGGTCTCAGTCGGTGAGTCGGTCCACACGTATTTCTTTCGCTCCGTATATTTTGCTTCTTGATCCTGTGCCTTTTGCCTGCGGGCATTTCTTTTCAGGACGAAAGCGCGCACTTTATCGCTTTTCATCGGTTGAGCTGTGGCTGCACTCTTTCTGCCTCTGTTAACCGATTGGATTGCAATATTCATCATTAGAACTTGATCATTTCTACCTCGAAGCCATATTACACCGTCTTCTTCTTGCACGTCTTGCTTGGCTCCTCGGCAGTTCTCGGCGGTTTACGGCATTGCTCGGGTTATACCTGTCCGACAAACTATCAACTCGAGATTGTATGGTCTGTCGTCGCCCACTCGCACATTCTGCCTCAGCTTCATCAGTGCTATCTGGTAATGTTTTCGCCACACACACGCATTATACATGTGTGTTCCGTCGCATACGGAACGAGCGAGCAGTTCATAATTAATTTTATTGAAAATAAGAATTTAGCTAGTGTTAAAATTTTCTATATAATTATGATTATCCACATTGTCCCAAGGCACGACAGGGAAGAGTATTTCTCTCTTACCTGAAGTCCATAAAAAAGGGTCAATAGCCCACATACGGGTTTGCTCGACGACTCGCTCGTTCGGTGAACCACGTGCAGGGTAATTCAACATTTGGCTCGCAAATGTTACTTTTATTTTTCTAAGCCTTTATACGTGACTACGTTCAAACTGCGCATATCGGCGCACCAATGTACCCCTAATAAAGGGATTTACCAAGCGTCCACGTGATGGTAGAGTTTAGCGAGGAAGTTTTTTCATTGCACCAAAGAGTTCATCACTGGAATGCCCCGCTGGTCAAAACACGTGTGCGACAGGGCTGACCAGTATTTTCTATTCTCACACTTCTCATCCGTGATTGGTGACAGCTACAATCCACCCACTCCTTTTTCTACATTTTTGGACCAATGAAATTAGTTGTTGTTCATCCCAGGGGTGGCATCGCATCCCCCGTTTGTGAGACAGCTCTCATCACCAAGCACGGATGTAAGACTCGAACTTCCTTTTGGTCAGTAATCATCAAACATTCGAAGAGGAAACATCAAGAGTCCAATCAGCACGGAACTCTTGCCTCTCACGAATAAATTACTCAAACATCTCCATAAGATAATTCTATCAACACCGTCGTCATTACTACGCGGAAACAACGTGAATCAATGATCAGTACTTTAACTGATCGATTTAAATAATTGTGAATCAATTAAATTGTTTTTTAGTTTATCTCCAATTGTTTTCAACTAACCACCTTCACCACATTAGTTTGAGGTGCGGGAGTTCAATCACAGGATTGCAGTGTCGAATCTCACGCGTTCGGTATCAGGATTTTCGACCCTGGTTGACTTGCATCAATAAGTCGAGTCGCACTATGACCGTGAACGGAAGAATGTGCTTGGAAGCGCCTGCCTTAATATCAACACCCTGCCCGCTCACCTCTTGGATCAACTTATAAGAAACTCTACTCTCGTCACACTCGGCTGCCCATCGTAGATCGCTATATGTTTCGGTGATAAATCCGCCTACTGTCGAATTCTCGCGATCACTGTGTGGCGTATATCGGAACGTTCAAATTAATATTGCTCCTGGCTATACACAGAGGCTCTCTTCTTTTTAAATTGCGTATGTCGCGCATATGCTTTAAATGTATGCGATTTATCGCAGGAGCTTTCCGTTCCTGTAAGGAGTGCAATAATACGTTTCACCCGGGCTGCTGCTCGGCTTATTTGTTATATCGCAGCGCTAGCCCGTGTTGTGTCAAAAATTTAAAAGATTCATTATCGGCGAGTGGTTCGACAAGTCAAATCAGCGATATGGACCAGGCTTGGATTGATAAGATGGTCACATCCTTAAATGAATCTAACGAGACGAATAAAAGATTAGCTGAACTTATCGAGCGTCAAACGGCAATAAATGATGACATAGCCGTCAAACTTAATAGTCTACATGACCTAGTAACTGAAGTTGAAGGGCACGATCAAGCCATAGCGCGACTCGAGGCTAGCAATGCTCGTATTCTACGTGAACTTGAACAATATCGGGCCCAAATGGCCATGTTCAGTGCTCCGACTTCAGCAGAACTTATTTTGATAAATATTCCTTTTTCATATACCGTTCCGAATGACTCTTTGGTCCAGTCAGTTTTCAGAGCTTTAGGAGTGCCAAACTTGTTTAGCGACGTGCTTGAAATTCGTGTTCTTGCACGAAAAAGTTTGTCCCCACAGCACGAAAAGTTCGTGCTGTGGGCGACCCAGCTCCTGCAGCTTCCAATAATGCTTTAAGTTTAAGCTTACTAGTTACTCTAAAATCGACTGCGGTTCTCGATCATATCATCGCTAAAAAGAGGGAGAAAAAGGAATTGACGATCCGTGAGGTATTTGGGGTTGACCGTTCAGGCCGGGTCTACATAAATGAATGTTTACCAGCTATCATGTATCAGCTGCTTCGTGAAGCTAGAGCTAGAGTTGCGACCGCAAATTGGAAGTTTGTCTGATTTCGTTCTGGTCAAATTCGTGTGCGTAAAACCGAGGGGTCACCCATGATTCTGATTCGCCCGGAAGCGGATTTGGATTCTATTGGCTGACTCTCTCGGTCTGACGATGTTCATGTTGATGCATTTAAAAATACTACCACAGCCTTGTCATCAAATGCATTGAGTATTGCGCAATTTAACGCTAATTCATTGCCGCCGCATCTTAACATCATTAAATCGCTGCTTCTTGATAAACATTACCACATCATTAGTATTTCGGAAACATGGCTGCACTCGCTGGTATCGGATGACATAGTTGCGTTACCAGATTATTTTCTGATTCGTCACGACCGGCATGGTAAACGCAGTGGTGGTGTGGCGTGTTACATCGACAAATCTTTAAAAGCTAATATTCTTGCAACATCAGCTTTATTCTATGAAAATGGACCTAAATACTTACTTCTTGATATTCGACATGCTAATAGTGAACCGGTACTTTTTGCTTCCATATATAGACCTCCTAAAGGATTATTATTTAATGATTTTTCGATGACTTTAGATAGATTTCGTTTTGCTTACAGCAACATCATCATAGCTGGTGATCTAAACTGTAACTTGATTAAAAATTGTTCTGAATCCACCTCTCTTCGCGAGTTTGTTCAAGCTAACTCTCTTTTTATAG
Source organism: Ophion obscuratus (assembly GCA_964007375.1). NCBI lineage: Eukaryota > Metazoa > Arthropoda > Insecta > Hymenoptera > Ichneumonidae > Ophion > Ophion obscuratus. Next base: position 54,181,524 of record OZ023312.1, read on the forward strand.
TTAATACGGATGCGACACATCACACTGCCACCTAAGACTCGTTGCTCGATGTCCTCATAATCGATGCTATCGACAAAGTTATAATGATTTCTAAGTCTAATACCCCGTTTATTGCGGGTCATGATTTGTTAGAACTAAACTTTAAGTATGATTCACCGAAGTTGGTCGAACGCACCATTACACGTCGAAATTCTGCAATGTTTGAAAAGGAGCCATTCGCGTTATCCGTTGCTGCAAATCTTGCAGCTGACTGCTCTTTTTAATTAAATGAGAATTTATTAATTTCTGATATTGATCGTTTCTGTGATAGGTTAACTTCCTCCGTTTTAAAATCTATGGATGTGTACGCTCCTTTTCGCTCTTTCAAGGTCCTTAAACTCAAACTACCATGGTTTACTGAGAGTCTCAAGCAGCGAATTAGCATTCGAAATTCTCTTTTCAAAAGAGCCAGAAGATCAGGAAGTATCCTTGGTATGGCGCTCTATAGACAGTACAGAAATAAACTCACTATTGATATGCGTACTGCTGAAAACGACTATTACAACCAACGCCTATCAAGTATTCGCGAACCTGCACGTCTGTGAAGATAATTAACCAGACTAGCACTTGCTAAAGCGAATACTGCGACCCGCCCTAAGCTTCTTCACTGCCGATCAATTGAACAGCTCGTTTGTCGCTGTATCAAATCAAAACCTGAATGTCGATTTCCATTTCTTTAACCTCAGACTAAACAAACTATCGCATCTTTCTATAGTCTTCACATTTTCCGAAGTTTCACCGGATTATATTTTGAAACTTATCAAATTATGCATGTCCCCTCATCACTCGACTGGACCGGATGGATTATCGACTTTTTCGATAGTCTCGGCTGCCGGATCCCTCTCTCAACATCTTGCATATATTTTCAACCAGTGCTTGAGACATGGTCATTTTCCTGAGTCTTGGAAGCGTGCTTATGTAAGGCCATTACTTAAGAAAAACCCACCCGTATCTCCATCTGACTCGAGACCCATAGCAAATCTTTGTGAGCTATCAAAATTATTCGAACGTGTCGTCCATACCCAAATCTCTAGTTACCTATCTCAGTATAACATTTTAGATCCAAGACAATCTGGTTATAGAAAGGGCTTCAGCAGGCAAACGGCGTTGCTGCGTTTGTGCCATGATATTCGGAGGGCGGTTGACGTTGGACAGATTACTATTATAGTCTTGTTTTATTTCAGCAAGGCGTTCGATGTTGTGGCTCATGCGTTTCTAATTGCTAAGCTCCGTCGGATTGGTTTTTCGGATAAAGTGCTTGACTGGTTTATCTCGTACTTGTCCGGCAGATCGCAGGCTGTGCGTCACGACTAGGGCTGTTGTTCTAATTGGCTTCAAACTTTTTCCGGTGTCCCTCAAGGCTCTGTTCTAGGACCCTTATTATTCTCCATATTTATAAATGACATAGCAGTAAATATAAAATATTCTCATCACCTCATTTTTGCTGATGATACGCAGATTTATCTAAGCTGCCCCCCTGCAGAAGTTGTACACAACATTGTACACGATGTTAACGAGATTGTTAAATTTGCTAGTTCAAATGGTCTAACGTTAAATATCTCCAAAACTAAGGTACTTGTTACGGGTAACAGCACATACTTAAATCAGCTTGATTTGAATGATCTCGCCCAAATCTCAGTGAATGACCTTCCCCTGCCGTACGTTCGGGAAGTGAAAAACTTAGGGGTTATTTTTCAGTCAAATTTTATGTGTATCTCGCAAAGTTAACTACACTGTATACAAATTAAAATTCCACAGATTAGCACTCTCTCGTAAACTGAGAATAAACCTTGTTGTTTCACTAGTTTTTCCGATTTTTGATTACTGTTGCTTGGTCCTTACTGACATCACCACTGAGTTAAATCTTATATTAGAACGTCTGCTAAATTGCTGCATAAGATTTATTTTTAATCTGCGTAGGGGCGTACATATCTCTCTTTATCGAAGAACGCTTGGTTGGTTAACCATTAGCTCTAGGAGGAAGTATTTTCTCGGCAACATGATGTATAACATATCTCACAGTAAGGCTCCTGGTTACCTCTCTGAATTGTTTTTGCGCCCTGAGCCATCAGAACGATTCACGCGTAGCATTCTCGGTCCGCGTGATTTTTGCCTTCCGACGTGTAGGATTGCTACGTTCCAACGTTCTTTTTCTGTGTTCGGAGTTCAGGGGGGAGGGGGGGAGGGAGGGGGGAGGGAGAGGGGAGAGAGAGAGAGAGAGAGAGATTGATTGATTGATTGATTGTGAATTTATTTTGCCCTAGTTTAAAACTTATGGGCAAACAAAATTTACAGATAACAGTTTAAAATTAAAATTATGATACCAAAAGCAAAATAACAATAACAATCTTGGGCCTAATAATTAACTATTAATTTAGCGCAACAGCCGGTCTTACAATTTATATGGTTCGATGAAAGTCGGACGCTTTTGAATATAATAATAATTGATACAGTATCTAATAATTAATAGGCTCATATCTAATGGAGTGATGGCAATCACTACGACTTCAACGTAGGTGTAAGCATAAACGTATGGTGTAAAATAAGGTGTAAGCCTATACGACTTGAAGTAGGTGTAAGCATAAACATATGGAGAGTTTAGCTGGTTTCAAGCGACAGTAAATGAGCAAAGCACCGTTTCTTGAAAATAGCAAGGGAAAAGGAGGAAGTAATTTCTCGGGGCAAGGAGTTCCAAAATTGAACTCCGAACACAGAAAAAGAATGTTGGAACGTAGCAGTCCTACACGTCGGACGGCAAAAATCTCTCTCTCTCTCTCTCTCTCCAACCGCCAACAATATGCTCGATCGAACGGTACAATGTGCTCTCGTAGCCGCATTCTGCATTCCGTCTGCACACCTGTCTTTCCGAACGAATCTCACGCACCATCTCGTAATTACACTCTCGCCACAATCCTGACGCTTATGCGGAATAGAAGCTATAACAATACAAATGTTCGTTTATCGAAGTCTACCTAGACTGGTCAAAAAGTTGCATTTCCCAAACATACTTTTATTCAAGAGTGTCATCTTTTAAGACGGGATGACACCTCATCGCGGTCGGTATGGTAGAACAATTATAGATTCCCCAAAAATCTCTGGAACGGCTCTTCAGATCCCGTTGAAACTTTGCCAAACGATGTCAAATAGATAGACGAACAGCTGTCTGCCCCTCAAGTATTCTGAATTTGAGAAAAATTTGAGAAATTATTATAAGCCAATCTAGTTTTTTTTCTCAAATTCAGAAAATTTTAGAGGCAGATAGCTGTTCGTGTATCTATTTCACATCGTTATATATATATATGTATAGTATATAATACTAGTAAGTAACTAGTAGTAGTAATATCTGTATAGTATGTATAATATATGTATACTTGGATATTTTATAAATGCCCTCGAAAACAAACGCACATCTGTATGGACGAAATGTTTCCCGTCACGATGATTCTCACATCGTGAATAAAAATAGCGTTCATTTTCCCCGCACTCTCGTGTTTCATCATCACGGGCGACCTGACTGCTATCGCGCCACCCTTTAGTTACCGAACTCCCGATTGATTAGTTCCTTTTTCTAGCCGATTATCCATCATGTATACATATTTTTCAGGAGGCATACGAAAACTGGGACACTCAAAGGAAAAAGATAAAATAATTAAATGCTATGAAATACATTTTTACATTATCTTTTCGTGAGTTCGTTCTCGGACTTTTTTTTACATTATCATTCTTTTAATCTTTTCTTGTGGTTATTATAGTAACAGTGATTTCGCACTGGCGTAAACGGCCGCCATCGCTGTGCCTGGCAACTTCTACCTTACAGGTCAGTTTTACAGTATGATTAAACTTATATACATATATATGTACACACACACACACACACACACACACACACACACACACACACACACACACACACACACACACACACGCACGCACGCACGCACGCACACGCACACGCACACGCACACGCACACGCACACAGGCACGCACACACGCACGCACGCACACACAGACACACACACAGCCACACACACACACACACACACACACACACACACACACACACACACACACACACACACACACACACACACACACACACACACACACACACACACATGTATATATAGTAAAGCACGCAGCATAGCGAAATCCGGGGGTGCAATTTTTGTATTTGCAAGAATATTTATAGCTGCAGGGTGGATTACCATAAACAACAGTGGGAGAGAGCGGCAGCAAAGGAACCCAAAGATTACTGTATTTAAAGTGCGGCTACGTCGGACCTATGAAAGGGAACAGCAGCACGGAGCGCATCCAGTCGACACGAGGAGAGAGTTCGTTGAAGAAGAAGAACAGGAAGAAAACGAAGACGGAAGGTGGAGAGAACGGCGGTTAGTTGGGGGGGGGGGGGGGGGGTGATGAGCAGAGGTACAGCGGGAGGGGGAACAATTATCGCAGCAAGCAGCGGCTACCAGAACCGTCGAACCGGCAACAGAAAGGGGCGTGTGTTTGAGCGGACCTGATCATGGAGAACCACATAGTACGTGGCTGTACCGTACACCACGACGAAACACTGCAGTGAGAGAAGAAGAAGCAAAAAAATAAGAATACAAATTATTCCTAAATTCTCACTCTGCCAAAAAATGGAGGCGGTACGAATATTTTTAATACAGTTAGTCTTGAATATATTTTTTAAATTCCTTTTCGTTAAATCAACCTTGTTAAATACTTTCTTATGGGAGAACGTTTTCTTTCATCTGGGCTTGAATAATATCCTGGTTTATTGGGAAAGTATAAGTATATTAGAGCAATTAAAAGAAAATCTACGACTGTACAATTTTTTTTTATACACCTGTATAAAAAATACATATACACCAATACGTATACACCATATTAGGGTGTATAAAGAAATGCATCTCTTTTCCTTTCAAACAATATTATTAGATTTACGCAAAATTCATACCAAATTTAAGCTCTCTGACTGAACTGTAAGTGGTGGCGCTGGATACATTTTTTTCTCGTTTGATTACCACGAGAACTTCCCTATTTGCGTTCAATCTTAAATAAATCGACAACTAATCGCCATTATCCAAATCCATTTGAAGATCCTCAAAGCACACGCTTATCGCAGAGTCGAAAAGCTTTCTTTCGAATCTCCGCATAACTATTTTTACACAAATTGTAGCTACTTGAAGAAAAATAAACTTTTTTTTAGCAGGATGCATCTATTTTTAAATAGCGGTAATCGTATTAAAATAATATCGAGATTATGAAAAAGTTTCTTAAGCTCTACGGGTCAGCTTTAAGAACCTCCATCTGGATGTGAGAAATAATAAATATTTGTTGACTTATGCAAGTTTAAATGTGAGAAGTGAATATCCCATTTCAATAAAGCGGGAAATAAATATCCAGTGTACCACTTAGACCTGAGTTGGAGAGCTGACACTTGACATTAATTTTTCTTATACTTTATGTTTGAAGAAGTAGAGAACACTGTAAAAAAATCTGTATTAAAATTAATATAAAAGTGTAGGAAGTCTTTTTACAGATACCGTTTATGAATTTTAATATCGTCGTTTGAAAATCAATGCACTACTTTTCGAATGTCTAATAATCGTTTAGTAATATCGCAACACTTGAGTACTGGAAAAATCATATACGTATCGCAAGGTATCTATTATAAGCGTATTAAAATTAATACGCACGAATCGCATTTTTAAATTTAAAAAAAAGTAAATTTGGCATAGAAAAGTGTATTAATTTTACGGTGTTAGGTTAGTGTAATTGTTATAATTTACTTTCTGTGTCTTTAATAAACTCTGTATGAATTTTAATATACAAATTCCGGAATTCTTTTATTGATTCAGTCTGTGAAAACTAATAATCGTTATTTTTAAATTAATACACTACGTTTTGAATGGCTAAGTAATGTGTAGTAATACTGCAATACCAAAGTCCTGGAAAAATTATATACCTCTTCAAAAGTATCAGTTGTGGATATATAAAAATTAATGCGAATAGATTTTATTTTAGTTTAATTAGACTTGGCTGCTTGTTCGGTTAATCACCACTTACTTATTTGTTTTCTCCTTAGCTTTTCGCGTTTGTTACCTAGCCTTCCCCTCATTGTGACCCGCGTTTCTTTCCTCTAGTGTTCTACTTCTTTCTCCCTGTTCCCCTCTTGCGGCCGCACCGACTTCCCCCCCCCCCCCCCCCTCTGTATTATTTCATCATGATTATAATGCTTATTTCTACTAGTCATATTTCGCCGTGAAATACCGAAGAAAAACATTTCACGACGAAATGTACGCGACTAGGATTCGAACCCGGGACCTTCCGTCCGCTGGTTCAGTGGCGAGCACGGTAACCACTAGACCATCGCACCGGGTGTTTATCACCTACTTTAGATTTGGTGTTAGTCGATACGTTTTTTTATGGTTTGATTTAACATGGTGACCAAAGCACGAATTTCAAGTTTTCTGCACTGAATTATATATTAAATCAGACTATCCGAATAAACACATACTAACAAGAATAAGGCAGAGCCTGGATGTCGCGAATCGGTTTCTCTTTTCGCGTGGTGAAAGTTGAAGAACTCCGAATTAACGTCGTTTTTTATTTTTGTTTGGGTTAACTCAGCAACTAAGGCCAATAGGCCTTAGTTGCTGAGATATCGTGATTTGAAAATTTGGGAGTTTCGGATGGAGCCAAGCAGGTTTCGGCTGGCGCGTAGAGTACATTGAACGTTGATACTTGAGACAAGAGCGGCCGTAGCTACTACGGTAAGACGACGGACTGGCAGTAGAAAGTTCACAGTTCGTGTCTCCGTGCTTTTTTTTAATTCAATTTTTATTTTATTTTATAATCTCTCATGACTGTGCATGTGCAGGTAAATAAGAAAATTCGAAAATATCTATTGCTACATTTATTTATCTATTATTTTAAAATAATTAATGTGGTTGCGGTGGTATTGCCCTCATCTTATGATCGTGGTGTCGTAAGCCTTTGTGCTTCTCTTGCTTTTACGATGGTTTCCACCCTCCAATTTGTCACCATACCGATCTGATAGAAGAAAAATCAGAATAATTACCTGCTGCGAAATTTGCAAGTGTGAATTAGATTAATTATTTATTTTTTATACCATATTATTTTGCTGTGTAATTGTGACTTCATTATTGGATTAATTATTTTAATATATGTAAGGTTTTAATATCAATATTGTAGGAAAGGAGTCAAGAAGAACGAACTCGGCAGTACAATAGTCAAGACAGTGGTTTTATTCAAGTCATCCAACCAGCACGGGATCTCACGTCGAACTCATAGCCCTTCGCTACCTATCCTTCCTCTCTCTCTCTCTCGTCGTCAGCCGGAGCCATCGCTCGGGCGGCTATATCAAATATTCGCGGCTCACAGTTCGGCCTTCCTGACTAAAGTCCGTCCCGGACGTTATGTATTTAAAATCCTGTTTTCGTACTTCATGCAAAACATTCGTTGTTATTGATACAGATATCACATAGTCATGCCTGTTCATACATCATTACATACCTATTCTTATCATATTAATATCGCCTTGTCGTTTTATTCACTCGTTAACTACTATCGCTTTCTCTCTCAGTGTGTTCACCCGGCGAGACGTCGCGAGAACACCAAGGCCTCATATTCATAGCCTCCCAGGTGCCACAATAAGGCTTTTGCGTTAGCTGATGATTGTCGATGTCAGCGACAATATATCGATCGTTACGAAGAACTTTTGCTACACGATATGGGCCTTTAAATCTCGGGATTATTTTGTGAGGCGCACCTAAGGTGCTCTCAAAGTTCTTTATCATTACGTAATCGTCAATTTCATATTTGTGAAATAATATTATAAAATTCTTTTCGCTTTTTATCGAAATATTTCTGGTTGTACTTTTGTGAATTCTCAATATTTTCGGCTGCTTTTGCGCGCAAAATTTCTAAATTACGGTCCTCGGGGGCCGTGGCAGCTTCAACATAGTCTTTCACTTCGTCCGAGATTTTACCGCGTTGACTGATACCAAACAAGAGTTTCGCAGGTGTTTCTCCCGTTGATTTATGTATCGAATTATTTATAGCGAACTCGACTTCGTCTAGAGTTTTGTACCAATATTTTCCAGCGGAGTTGTCGGTTAACTTGCCTATCATAGGTCCCAGCACGCGGTTAATCCTTTCGACTTGACCGTTAGCCTTAGGTGAGGCGGTCGCAGTTTGCACGTGCTTGACGTTGTTCTCCTTCAGGAATTCATCGAATTCATGCGAAGTAAAACTCGTGCCACGATCTGATATAATACATTTTGGCCTGCTATAATCAGCAAAGAAACGTTTTAAGCAGTCGATCGTTTCGTTAGTCGCCGTTGTTTTAGTCGCATACAATTTGACAAATTTTGTGAAGGAATCAATCACAACGAGTATGTAACGCTTTATCAGTCGTGCTTTTTCTATCGGCCCATAATGATCGACGTGTACCGTAGCGAACGGCACGTTACCCTTAGGAAGCACGTGTAAAAAGCCTTCGGCCTTCCCTGTGATTGGGTTAAACGCAATGCACTTTAGGCAATCTTGGATGTGCAATTTAAACCTTTCCCTCATTTTAGGGAACCAATACGTAGATCTTATGGCCCCGCAGGTTTTATCGACCGATAGATGCCCCATCTCTTCGTGACATTTCCTTATTACATGCGTGACCATGCTCTGCGGTACATAAAATAGTAAATCGTCTCCTTCTTTTCTATATACTAGACCGCTTCTCATTTCGAAGAAACGGTGTTCTGATTTTTCTAGGAAGTCTCTTAGTTCTTTAATTTTAGAGTCTCGGCCTTGGCTAATAGAGAGGTTGACCTCGAAAGGATTGTCTTCCACAACCAATACATTTCTCGCGCGGCTAAGCGCATCAACGTGCTGCATTCTGCACCCGGCTCGGTGCTCCACCTCGTAATCAAAATTCTCCAGGTCCAATGCCCATCTAGCAATTCTTTGGTTAATGTCTTTTTTATTCAGGGTCATCTTCAAGGAATTACAGTCCGTTACAATTGTGAACTTTATTCCATGAAGATAGACCCGAAATCTTCGCAAAGCATAGATAATTGCCAGGGTTTCTAATTCGAAACTATGGTACTTGCTTTCCGAATCACTCGTCAGCTTGGAGAAGTAGAATACAGGGTGGAGCTTCCCGTCAGGTTTTCGTTGAAGCAGAACGCTACCATAACCTTGAGCACTACCGTCACAATGTAACTCCGTCTTATCCCGCGGGTTATAAATAGCAAGAATCGGAGCTTGAGTTAGTTTGTCCTTCAACGAATTAAATGCATTGAACTCGTTCTCAACAAACTGGAACGCGGCATCTTTCTTACAGAGATCATGTAATGGTTTTGCTATTACCGAAAATCCAGCGATAAATTTTCGGAAATAAGAGGCCATACCAAGGAAACGTCTGACGCCTCGCACATCCTGTGGAACGGGATACTTTTGTATCGCGGCAACACCGTCGTTTGTTGGACTAATCCCTTCTCGTGAAACCCGATAGCCCAAATACGTAATGTTAGTAAACAGAAATTTAATTTTGTCCACTCGAAGTTCTATTTTATTAGCGGCTAGGGTACATAAAACCGCTTCGAGCACACGCAAATTCCTCTCGATAGTTTCTGTCGCGATCATGAAATCATCAAGGTATGCGATCACATCTCCCTGATCGATAAATTCTTTCAACACCTGATTTATCCATCTTTGGAATTTTGTTGGGGCCCCTTTCAGGCCAAACGGCATCTTCACATACTCGTACTGTCCGAAAGGCGTAACGAACGCTGTATATTTTATTGAACTCTCAGCCATTGATATGTGATGAAATCCGTCTTTCAAGTCAAGCATAGTAAAGTACCGTTTGCCTTGTAACACATTGAGTTGGTCTTCAATTAGGGGGAGGGGGTAATTATCCCGAGCGGTTGCTTTGTTTACGGTTCGGTAGTCCACGCACATGCGTGTCTCACCGTTTTTCTTTTTGACAAGCACAATAGGTGAAGCGAACTCCGACTCACTCGGTCTAATTATTCCCCTTTCCAGCAATCGGTTTACTATCTCCTGAACGCGTTCCTTCTCTATGTACGAGAGTCTTCTAGGAGCAAAACGGAATTGTTGCGTGTTGGTCAAGGTTAATGTAAACTCCGTTTTTACCCTTGGCTCTTCTGGACGCTTAGGGGCTAGATATTTTTCTCGAAATAGGTGTCCGATTTCTTTTTGCGTTTCGATCGGGATAGTAGGATTAATTTCTAACAGATCCGCTTCGTCCTCCATCGGCCAAGAAATGTCAATTTTTGCGATATTCATAATCTCCGTTTCGAACTCATTTTTCACCTCCCTCAATCCAAGGCCAAATCGTTTTATAACATCGCGACCCAAAATAACACATGACGCCATTGTAAAATCTGGGACGACCATTAACCGCAAAGACCTTTCTAATTTTCCGTTCATTTCAATGTCGAGAGAGACCATGCCAAGAACGACAAGACTACTATTATTGATCCCTCGGAAACGATTACTATGATCTTCGGCACATTCAATCGCATCGCCCGGAACGTAGCGCAGCTTGATGAAACTGATCGCGCTCCCAGTATCTAGCAAAGTTAATAATTGAATTTTCTCTTTTTGTTCGTTAGGATACATGGTATACAATGCGTTTTTACAGAACTCGTCCTCTTCGGCTGGAGCTGGATATACGTTGTTAACCTGACTTGGTTTGTCCGGGCAATCCCTTGCCATATGACTTGGTTTGTTGCAAACGAAGCACGCGAATTCCCTTTTCGCTAGCTCGGGGCATTGGGGCTTAAGGTGCCCTTCCTTGTAGCAGAAGAAACATTTTCTAATTGAACGGTGGTCGATCGTATCACCCGATGACGGCGACTGCCGTGGATTTTGCTTATAATTCTTGTCAAACTTGCCACTGTTCTTCGTCGAACAAAGTGAGATTTTCTCGAATGCTGCCAAGAGTGACGTTTTGTCTTCGAACTGTTGCATGCGGACTTGGTCTTGCAATCGCGTATCTGGGATTCCGTCGATTATGTAATCAACAATCTCGTCCTCCAATATTCCTGCTCGATTGGCCAATATAACTTTTTGATGATGATAATCGTTAAACGTCTCACCGTTCTTCCAGTGCCTATTTTCAAACTGACGACGAAGCGTAACCTTGTTCGGGCGATGGTCGAACATCATTCGCATTTGCCGGAGAAGTTCATCGAGACTTACTCGATGAACTTCTTATATGCTCAGGTTTCGAATGAAACCAGTCAAGGGCTTTTCCTTTCAATTTCGATCCCACCAGTATCCGACACGAGTCGTCGTCCAAGTTGTATGACGTTTTTATTAATCGCAGCTGTTTCTCCCAATTTGTGAAAGTATCTTGGCTTCCATTGAAATCGCTTAATAGCTCGGTTAAAGTTCTTATGTTGGCCTTAGGTTGTGTTTCGAAGTTTAGTGGGGACGCACTCGCGCGCGCTATCTCCAGTTCTCGTTGCGCTAAAGCGAGTTCCCGCTGCATGAGATCTCGCTCATGCCTTAGCAAATCTATCTCTCTTTGCATCTCATTGTCCATGGGAACGGGGCGAAAGAAGCTATTCTGCTGCGCTATATTCTCGCACTGCGACGTTTCGTCAATACCTGGTGGCTCTTTTCTCCAGTCAGCGCTCGGATCGGCTTCCTCTAATCGTGCGATCAGTTCACTCTTGGACCCCGTTGACGATAATTCCCGTTCCTGGAGTTTTGCTTTTAATTGTGGGACTGTAAATTGATTCGGTTCTCGCATTCTCGTTCCACCCGTCTCTCACTTTTCTCCTCTATTTCAATTCCGGACGCCTGCGTATGAGTATATCTACGTAGGTGTGCGCCGCGGATTATTTGATGCCCGCACAGTACACAACAGAAGAAACACGAAACTGTAGTCAATATATAAAAACAAGTCCAACGTACGCGTGAGTGACCATATATTAACAACACTCGTTCGAATTCGCGAGATAGTCGCTGTTAAGTCTGTTTATTGTCTCTCAGTACTTCTCGCTTGAAATAAGATTGTATTCTGGTCTTTTGAAACGCGCAAACAGAACCACTGCGGCGTCATATAAACCACGCCATGAATCGCGCGGTTCTAAACCGTCCGTTATGCTGAAAATTCCTGAACTTTCGATGTGAACGCAATAAAACACCTTTACGCGAAAGTTCGTTTTCCGTCGACTTTCGGTTCGCAGCGTTTGGTCACCGAGAACCCGTTACTAATACTCCGTATCCGTATCACTCAAACTTCCACTTTTCTTTCCTACAGGGCACTTTACCGTCGACCCCGAATTTTCGTTCGTAGTACCCACTTTCGTACCACTTGAATCTTCCTTTTTCCTACAGGCCACTTTACCGTCGACCCTGAATTTTCTCCTGATGCCTGATTTCTCGAAAAATTAGGAATACGTATCGATAATTACGAAGATAACTTGATCCGAAATCATATACGATGTCACGAGACCGTTACACTCGTATCGTTATGATATTCGCGATCTTGCACACAATCAACGGTTATGTAATTCGATGTACCGTTTCCAATTTTTCGACGCCACAAGTCCCGCGAGTTTTCAGAGTCCCGGCTGTTAACTTTTGGGGCACTTCAGATACACTATCCCACTTCTGATTTGTAAGGTTTTAATATCAATATTGTAGGAAAGGAGTCAAGAAGAACGAACTCGGCAGTACAATAGTCAAGACAGTGGTTTTATTCAAGTCATCCAACCAGCACGGGATCTCACGTCGAACTCACAGCCCTCCGCTACCTATCCTTCCTCTCTCTCTCTCTCTCGTCGTCAGCCGGAGCCATCGCTCGGGCGGCTATATCAAATATTCGCGGCTCACATATAATAGATAAATAAAACTAGTAATACATATTTTCGAATTTTCTTATTTACCTGCACATGCAAAGTCTTATGAGAGATAATAAAGAAAAAAAATTGAATTAAAAAACAAGGACGGGGGGATGCGAACCGTGAACTTTCAGAGTGCCAGTCCGTCGTCTTACCATATTAGCTACGACCGCTCTTGTCTCAAGTATCAACGTTCTACGTACTCTACGCGCGAGCCGAAACCGGCTTGGCTCCGTCCGAAATTCTCAAATTTTCAAATCGCGATATCTCAGCAACTAAGGCCTATTGGAACGAAAATAAAAAACGACGTTAATTCGGAGGTCTTCAACTTTCACCACGCGGAAGGAGAACCCGATTCGCGACATCCAGGCTCAGCCGTCTCCTTGTAAATCAGAAAATGTACATGCCTTCGTATTGTAAATGTCCTATTAATTTCTAAATATTCTCCAGTCTATCATAATATTCAGGGCACAAAAAATTGTATACTCCTGAACCAAGTATTGTAAAAATTAAGAGTCATTTTCTAATTTTCTTTCTTCGTCTACATTGTATATATTCAAAACGCTTGTTGTTGTTTTCAACTAAGAATATTTATTTTTCTGTTAGACGCCTTGAAAAATTGTAGGTAGTGTATTAATATTCAACTCGTACGTATTACGAAATGTAAAACCGTATGAAATGTAAGTCCGGTATTGAATTTTACAACACTGAAGCCTAAATATTCATTCATATACTAAGTTTTGAAATTTCATTTGCCATAGTAGTGTAAAAGTATTTTAAATTTCATATTTGTTTAAAGAGCGTTTCGTAATATCCAATGTACAAGGTCTTTTACTTTTCAACAGAATGAAGTTAAAAATAATAGTCATATTGCGATTTTAATACTTTTTGTGTAAATAATGAAATCGTATACGTTTGTTGCATTAATCAAATAAATATTTGTATTATTATGATGCGCGTTGAAAAACTCATACGCAGCATACTAATATTCAATTTCCCATATATTAAAATGTATATGCATCTATGAAAATTCATTTACATTACTGAAGTTTCCATTACTGAAGTGCAAATTTGCGTTTCATATTCCGAGTTTAGAATTTTTTAATTACAAAAGTATAGTAAATTTAATGACTGTTTTTTACAGGGGAATCAATTTTCTTCGTTACAAGCCCCTATACCTAAGGTAAACGGTCCAGTTACTGACACTTTAAGAGCGACGGTGTCGGATTTTTACTATTCATTGACGCGCGATATAGCTAAAATGAAAAGTAAAGGTTTTAGCACGTGCGTTAAAGCCCCCTGAATGAGATTCGCCTATTAAACAAGTGAAATAATTAATATTTATTAATACAATAATTGATTTAATATCGCTTCCTGACCCTTTCGAATATCCCCATGAAAACGGGTTAAATGGAAATATATGTAATTTCACACACACACACACACACACACACACACACACACACACACACACACACACACACACACACACACACACACACACACACACACACACACACACACACACACACACACACACACACACACACACACACACACACACACACACACACACACACACACACACACACGCACGCACACACACACGCACGCACGCACGCACGCACGCACGCACGCACGCACGCACGCACGCACGCACGCACGCACGCACGCACGCACGCACGCACGCACGCACGCACGCACGCACGCACGCACGCACGCACGCACGCACGCACGCACGCACGCACGCACGCACGCACGCACGCACGCACGCACACACACACACACACACACACACACACACACACATATACGAACAAGTATAAACATTAAAAAACGATCAATTAATGCACAACTATTTTATGTTTATAAAAAACATTCAATTAATGCACAACTATTATATCTTCGACACAGTCTTGAGGGATAAACTTTTTTTCTCCCTATCAACATTCACAATTATTAACATATATATTATAAACATTGAACAATGCAAAAAAAATATCAGCAGCATTAAGTAAGAAAATATTTTGAATACTAGATTTCCACAAATTTTAATAATTTGTTAATAATTTAATAATAATTAATAATTAAATCATTGTTAATAATTTAATTAATTTGTCATGTCACGGCAAATTAGAATAAATAAACAAAAAATGGTTCGACGCAGCAGGTGACAAGTCGAGGGTCAACAACTGCAACATAGCCTCAATTATGTGACGTAGTTATTGACACCACGGATTTAACCTAATATCTCTCCAAAAGTTGAATTATTTTTTATTTCATCGACAGTCTGATTCCTGCTGAATATGTCGAAACCATTTTTATGTCGTTTTATACTCAGAGGACGAACAAATTTCCGATTTACGTAGATAGTCTCACTTGCTATCAGCGTCTAGCACGACCGCTGCGGAGCCACTGAGACGCGTGTTACAGTGTTCACTGATCAATTTCTATTATAAAATAATTAATTTAAAAAAGTGTGTTTGTCCAATAATTAAAAGTGAAAAACGCTCTTTAATTAGCCGATAATTTAATTATTATTCGACAAAAACTATATTTATGGCAGTCAAAACTTTGCCATCGGGGTAATAATCTGGGACAAGGTCAGAAACTGGGCCGTTTACCTTATGTACATTCGGCAGATTAAACACCCATGTTCATAGATATCATGTTTAGGGTCACGAATTCCTAAAATTTTCGGTTATGCAGGTATAGTACGTACGAATGAGAGAGAAACCGCGAATGAAACACGACTTGAGGAAGATAGAAGTAAGGGAGAGCATTGAATTAGAAACCTAACGAGCTGGTGGCCATAAAAACTTACAAATTCGCTTTACGTTCATTGCATACTTCTGGCTCTCGTCCCTCACGTGATCGTGGACTTAATGATGATGAACTTTCATCTCCTCATCCTTCTCGCAATCTGTACCTCTATGGACTTCTGAAGACCCTTTTTCACAATACCCTTCTTCTTCTCTCGTTGCAATTTCATGTAAGATCTGCACTCGTTAAGTCGAATTTTAATACCATGGGAGTAAAAAAAATACCAATTCGCGAATTATGTGGGGTAGGCGACGAAATTGGCTGTGTGTGTGTGTGTGCGCGCGCGCGCGTGTGTGTGTGGAGGGAAGAGCACTAGCCTCTGCTCCTCCCTACACACTCACACACACACACACACACACACACACACACACACACACACACACACACACACACACGCGCGCGCGCGCGCGCACGCACGCACACGCACACTCACACGTACACGCACGCCCACGCACACGCACACACACATGCACGCGCGCGCGCGCACACACACACACACACAGAAAGTGACGAAGCCACCGGACGAACCTTCTTCCTGTCGTCCGCTGTGTATGCTAGATACCGCCGGAAAGATCTTCGAGCGCATCATGCATAACAGGATTGAGAAGGTCGTGAACCCTCTACTGGCGGAGGGCCACTTTGGCTTCCGAAAAGAGCGCTCTACTCTGGATGCCATTAACACAGTGGTGAAGCAGGCGCAGGAGTCGACTGCCGGGAAACGATGGACAAAAGGGTCTAAGAAGTACTGCGCAGTTGTCGCTCTCGACATCAAAAACGCTTTCAACTCGGCGATCTGGAAGTGTATCATGGATGCCCTAAAAACATTAGGTGTACCGTCATACCACGGAGAATAGTGGCGAGTTACCTACGTAAAACGTGGCTCATGTACGACACAGAGGATAGACCGAAGACGTTTCGGGTGACTGGATGAGTTCCTCAGGGCTCTGTACTTGGACCGCTTCTGTGGACCATCATGTACAATGATCTGCTGCTATTACAATCGCAGAAAGGAGTGTCCATCGTAGCATTCGCAGATGACGCGGCGCTGATTGTTATCGCCAAATTCCTGGAGCAAATCACCGCACTCTTCCGCGAAGCTTTCGCCAAGATAAAGGAATGGATGTCTTCTGTTGGACTGCAGCTTGCAGCCCACAAAATAGAAGTACTCCTCGCATCCAGCAGGACGGTGACGGAAATGGTGACGCTCAGGGTTGGAAACGCCGAAATTACATTCCAACCGTTCATTCGGTATCTGGGTGCGATTCTCGACGCGAGGCTGAACTTTATAAAGCAAACCGAGCAGATCAGCAGAAAGGCCTCTGGCGCGGCTCATGCCTAATGTCGGTGGCCCCAGACAGAAGAGGAGTAAACTGCTGTCATCAGTGACGACCTCAGTACTCACCTATGGCATACCTATATGGGCTGATGCACTGACAATCCAGGAGTACCACAGGAAAACTGCAGCGCCTTGAGGGTAGCCTGTGCATTTCGCACTGTCTCCGAGGACGCTATCAACGTTATCGCGGGCATGCTGCCCTTTGAGGTGCTCGCTGCGGAGCGTAGATCGATGTACCAGCAGAAGGGAGCTAGAAACCCCAGTTATGCAAGGACAGAACCTAGAGCAATCAGTTTCAACCAGTGGCACACGATGTGGGATGCCTCTACCAAGGGCAGGTGGTCACACCGACTAATCCGAAAGGTGGAGATATGGGTGAACCGTCCACACGAGGAGCTCAACTATTATCTCACTCCAGTGATCTCAGGACACGGCTGTTTCCGGGCTTACCTCTATAAGTTTTATTATGAAGATTCCCCGGACTGTCCAGCATGTGTAGCAGTCGAGGAGAACGTTAAACATGCATTGTTCCAATGCCCACGTTTCAGTGTCTCCCGCGCGATAGTCCAGGATCAGCCGAAGACACGCATCACCCTGGACAACCGGGTGGACTTGATGCTGAAGTCAGCAGACGCATGGAAAGCTGTATCGGCTTATGCTGCCGCAGTAATGAAGAAGTTCCCGCGTAGAAATTCTGATGAGGCCCAAATCAGGGTCCCATCAGGTTGCCTGACTGTCCTGGTAGGGCACTAATAAGGCAGCCTGAAAGGGCCCTACTAGGAAATGTAACGTTGTGTCACATATGGGCCTGACCCGGTTGCCTGATCAGAAAGAAATTCATGTAATATTTCAAAAATCCAAAATGGAATGAACCACTTAATTTAGAGTTCCACTACAATTAATTAGTATCATAATTCGTCATTCCCTGGCCTGCTGAAATGTTTTTGTTCGAAGAAAATATTTCGCCTATATGGGAATCGACCCTCGTACCTACCTACCCAAAGCTGGGCACGCTGCTGCCCCTGTGCTACCAAGTGCTTGTAACATCTTGGTCCCAGATATGGCATAAGAGACCAAATGAATTCCTATAATTATGGTTATATTGATATAATTGTTATATCACATAGAGTATATCGATTAGTAAATATCATTATGACAATTAAGGAGGTACGGTGATTGGAGCGAGTCCAAGATAAAAGCCCGATTTTTTTACTAGCATTGTCGAGACCTTCGTCCATGCGTATGCGGAGTTTCCACCAGATTTACCGTACAGTTTCCGAGTTATTGACTGTTAAAGTTGGTGAATTAGTCACACGTAGACGACAAAATGCGCCTGTCCTCTCATATATCGATTTTTTGGTGCTACTTAGAGCCAAGACACACGTAAGAAAAACTGACGATTGCATTCGTTGATTCGTTTTGATCAATAAGGTCCCTTGAATTGGAAAGCTCACTGCAGAAATAAGGAATGAATTTAGAAATAAAGTCGCGAAAAACAGAAGTATTCAGAGAGAGAGACATCTCGTGACGTAACAGCAGCCGTCTTGCTCGAAGTGTGGCAACGCCGGATACCCGCGCAAATTTGATTCGTCTATCGGATATTTCCAACGCGAATGAAAAATATGATTGTGTGAAGCCGTACGTTTTTTAATCGATTATAAAAGGCCTTTCGTAGATAGTTACTCAAAGTTATTTTATTTATAGCTAAGGCATCGCAATCTTTCTGGCGACATGTATACGACGCATCTATGTATAAATTCAGCATGGAAGAACCGTCATATAAAATGAACGTTCGTTTTTATATCTGCAAATATTGTGAAAATTGGGAAAGGGAACAATAACATAGCAATCGATGAAATATGTTTTGACTTTGGACAGATTGGACATTGAGGTTAACCTCAACGCGGCGTTTTTCATTTGCATTCGCAATATCGGCTTTTCATTTTCTTATTCTTGTACGACAGAATCTACCTTTGTCTCTAAACTGGACTTCAGGTACAATCCTGTTACTCTCTTGATAAACTTCTACAGTATTTTCATTCTCCATGTTTACCGGCTACAAAAAATAATAAGCCGGGCGCGTGGGACCAATGACAGCCATCGAAAATGCGACGATGCTAAACGTCGATGATATGGCGTACTATTGAAGTCGAGTAGTAGATTATTACGTTTGTTTTCATATTATAAAAATAATAAGTAGCTTGAAATGCAATACTTAAAAAATATTTCTCGAAAAATAGGCCACACACATACGTCTAAAACGTGGCGGTATTATGGCGGAAAATGAACTCTTAGTTTACTAGCGTGGTCATCACCGTACCTCCTTAAAGAGGTTTATCGAATAACATGCTTACATTTTTGAAACTTAACCTTGTATATATGTATGTGTGTATATGTGTGTGTATATGTGTGTGTGTGTGTGTATATATATATATATATATATATATATATATATATATATATATATATATATATATATATATATATATATATATATATATATATATATATATATATATATATATATATATATATATATATATATATATATATATATATACATATATATATACACACATATAATTCCTCTCTCTCTCTCTTCGCCTTACAAAGCTGCCGAAATTTTCTAACACACATCCGAGTTGCATAACGTTTTTTGTCGTGACAGTCTATAGCACCTTTTTTTAAATAGAATTGAGGAATGCATTGAAACTCCGAAGCTACGATGCTGTAAAATCAAAGTTTCCATGTGGAAAATAAGAGGTTATGTGCATCTATCGACTGCTGAGGCAGTTATAGGGCAAGCCTATTTATGGCCTCATCAGAGAACTCCATAGTAGGGCCTATTAGGGCAAGCCTTGGTAGGGCCCTATCGGGAAAAGCCTCAGTAGGGCCACATTAGGGACTGCCTTAGTAAGGCCCTATCATGGAAAGCCTTAGTAGGATCTATTAGGGCAAGCCTTGGTAGGGCCCTATAGGGCCCCTTGGTAGGGCCCTATAGGGCCTTAGTAGGATCTTATCAGGGACGGCCTTAGTAGGACCATTTTAGTGTAGCCTGCATTTTTAGGGCCTAAATACGTCCGGCCCGATCGGGGCCGGATTAGGATGTCCGTAATAGGTGTTACCCATGTCACACCCCAATGGGGGCCTGATCCTGGTCAGGCTAACCCTAAAAAATTTATATTCGGGTTGCCACGTGCAGATCGCGCGAGAAAGAAGATGACGCCGGAAGACCAGGCAATCATAGATGAAATAAGAGACACGAACCCGTAAACCACACATACCATCTCGAGTGGAATGAGGGAGGTAAGGTCGCCTGACAACACTGCAGGAAGAGCTATGGCTAAGGCCTCTCCCGTGATGTAATACCTAGCGGTCGTCCCGCGGGAGAATTTGTAAGGCCGCAGAGGAACAAGGGTTTTTAGTCGGTGCAAGCCCGACACACGGCGATTATTTGCTACGGTGCGGAGGCATTTTCCCACTAAACCTCTTTAAAAAAGGAAAAAAAACACTATCAGGTGTCAGATGATAATAGAACACCCGGTATATACAGGGTGAATCATTTAACATGACCACCCCAAATACCTCCGTTATCTTTAGAGTGACGAAAAAAATGTCAGGTGGTAATTTTATTGATTTCAAAAGGCTGATGCAGTGGTGAAAATACACGTGTAAAAACGGGAAATCGTGATGGTATTGACAATAAGAACATCCGAATAATGTAATTGAATTTATTGTGCAGAAATGCACAAAAAATGCAGTGCGCCTTGGAAATTCCGGAATAGCGCCGGAAAAAATTCCGGAATTTGCCGACTACTTAATTGCGGATCATGTACTACTGCAGCCTAAACGGCAATCGCTGCTTCTTCGTTTGTTTTAGTTTTGCGCCGTTTCCTTTTGAGTGGATTGACACTGCCCGTTTCGCGGAATAAATGAATAATTCGATCGAAACATCGACGGGAAGGATGATTGCTGTGAGGATAACGTTGTGCATAAAGTTTCTGCGCTTGCACAGAGTTTTTGCCTGTCTCGCCATAAATCATTATTATTTCAACTTTCTCTGCTTGACTGTACAATACTATTTTCGATACGGTTATTACATGTTACTTTGGATGGATTTTGTAATAGAGACATTCTTTTCCTTTCCCACGGACACTCCTACACTACGACTTATCGTTTCCCAAATGCTCGGTACCGTGTCCTTCGACTTTCCCAGGATGCAGGTATTGTCGACTACATTCCGATCCTCTCCCACGCAGCGTTTTCGTGACTATTTCCCAAATCTTCTCCTATGGCCTTTTTATTAGATACTTCCCACGGACTTACCTAACCAACGCAGCTGCTTCTCCTAGAACCCAGAGTCACACCTGTGCTCATTTGCCCTCGAAGTTTCCAGGCGTTTCCGCCGAAATTCCTTCCCACGGTATAACACTTTTCTACCCGAGAATTCGCCTATAAAACCCCCTCCGACACTGGAAGAGCAGTCAATCGATATCCGAAACTCTGTGCCACACTATGCGTCTCTAATTTTATAATAAACGTCTCAAGTAGTTAACAATTCGTGTAAACCGAGTTAATCGCCCCTACTATCGAGTTCTGCAGCGAAGTCAGCAACTCTACGAAAAATAATAAAAACTGAGTCCCAACGACATCACAATTTGGTGCTAAGTGTGGGCTTACCAACGCTAGGAACATCGGACCGAACAACGACACGACAATCTGCAAGAGACAAAGAACTAAGGCTGGGCACACATAATAATCGGTGAGTATTAACTCATTTACTCAATATCGCGAACCTTTGATCATTACCACTGATTCGGATACAGACTCTGTCATGACAAACGAGATGTCGCTATCAAACGTCGACGCAACAATGAAATTCGCCAAGTTAATCGTTGAAGATTCGGCTTCGGTCCGGCCAATGAAGGTTTTCCAAGGTCACCGATGGAGATAAAGGATGTTTTTCTTTTACGTATTGGCCCACTGGTTCGGGTCCTCTTCAGAAGTTATATTTTTCTGTATAAATTATGATACACAATTTTGTTGTGTCGTTGTGTCGTGTTGTGTCGTTTTGTATGGCAATTATGTTAGTTCTGTTTTGGTTATAACTATAATAATATAATATGAATAATTTCTTATACTGCGTTGCTTATTTTTATGTATCATAAAATCCGCGACAAACGAAATGTTGGATACAAATTCACATTTGGAAAATGATTTGTCGCGAGCTGAAAGTGAAACCTCGGAAAACCATCTCGAAGAATTAACACCTAAAGAAGCATTAGAACTCATTCAAGATTTTGACAGAAAAAATATTGGGGTCGAAACATTTATTGCATCAATCGAAGCTGTACGTCTGCAGGTATCTCGGACAGAATACCTTCGTAGACTCATAATCGCAAAGAAAATAAACGGAGACACGGCAAGGGAAATCCAGGAGACCGAAACGTACTCATACGAAAAAATTTACGAGGGTCTTCGGATACTCTACCGGAATTTACAACCGGTTAGCGTGTGGCGAGACAAACGGGCACGAACGTTTCAGGGCAAGTCGGAATCAGTTTCGAAATTTACAAATCGGTTTCTTGAAATACAGAATTAAGTGTTATCACTCCTCGCGAACTCTACAAAGGATGAAACAAAACGAAGATTCGTAATAGAATATGAGCGTGAGCAAGGCCTTGAGCAATATCTGTTAGGCCTTAGAAAAGAAATCTCGACAGAAGTACGCGCACAAAAACCCGAAAACATTCGAGCAGCTATAGCCACGGCCCAGGCAGCAGAGGCTTACGATTTCACGCGAGAAATGATAACACGAAACCTTAACATCGAGGGAAAGAACGTAGGTGGAATGACCCCCCATAAAGTTTATTCAAGTGGGCCCTCAACTGTCCCACCTTCACAACGTACATCTATAACTTGTCGTTACTGTAACCGGTCAGGACACGTTGAACGAGAATGTCGAAAAAAAACGTATGACACAATCACCACGATAACAATAGTCGGGTTTTCGAAACAGCTCAATTCCACCGCGACCTCCTATACACCAAGCCGTTAATCACATATCAGCGGAAGAAACGATAAAACCAACTTACCGAACAAACATCCTCCGAAAAAATGCCATCAGACCCGGTAAACGAGTGGTCAAATTATGCACAGAGCCCGCAACAAGAATGGGAGAATTCCTACTTGACACCGCGTATGCCATAAACTTATTGAAGGAACACATGCTGACAGCCTCATCACAAATCAATAGGAAACTGAAAACAGAATTTACAATGGCCAACGACCTGCATAAATCCCTTTTTGCCGTGAGACAAGACTTCAAAGGAAAAACACATATCTTTCACGTAATTCCGAACGATGTCCCCTTAGAAGAAGATGGATTAATTGGTCTTCCCTTTATGGAGGAATATCATATAATCCTTCGCTTATTGGTATAGGAAAAGAGGATTTCCTACAATTTAATGAACATCGATTCGAATTTTAAAAAATCAACAAACGCTATCGTGCCACCAAGGACCATATATTGGATAAAGGCCGTAACTAATATCGCAAATGGGCCAGCTATCACAGCTGAGGACAATATGAAATTGGTAGTGCCTTGCGTATATGAAGCCAAGGACTATCAAGCCCGAGTGCCGGTAATAAACGACTCGGAAGGACCAATCATGGTTACATTTAATTTACTGCGTAGCATCCCTCTAGAGGAGTTTAGCCAATTCTAGAAGGAGGCGCACCAAGATGCAACTTCGAACACAGTTCAAATCGATCATATAGAAAATATTAATTCAGCGGAACGCCTTCGCATGCTGCGAGAAAACGTACGCCTCGAACATGTGCCACGTGAACAGGCAGAAAAACTATGGGACATTATCTCATCCTATCCAGACGTATTTGCGTTACCTGGTGACCCATTGCTAGGTACGAAAGCGGTCAAACACCGCATCATCACTAGCGATGACGTACCAGTGAACGTCAAACAATACAGGTATCCTCCAGCTCACAAAGAGGGAATCGATAAGCAAGTAAACGAGATGTTGGACAACAAACTCATAGAAGCGAGCGACTCACCGTAAAACGCACCTTTATGGGTTGTTCCGAAGAAAACCGATGCTTCGGGACAAAATAAATGGCGCATGGGGATTGACTTTCGGAAATTAAACGAAAAAACAGCCCACGATGCTTACCCACTACCGTGTATAGACGAAATCTTGGATCAATTGGGACAAGCGAAATATTTCTCCGTTTTTTATGTAGCGTCCGGTTCTCATCAAATACTCATGGACGAAAAAGATAAGCAGAAAACTGCATTTTCGACGACCAACGGTCACTATCACTACAATCGGATGCCATTCGGCTTGAAAAACGCACCTCCAACGTTTTAGCGGATGATGAACAATGCGTTACGCGGACTCATTGACAATGCCTGTTTTGTTTATTTAGATGACATCATTGTTTATTGGAAAACGCTGGAAGATCACTACAAAAAACTAATCGACGTATTGGGGCGGCTCTGGGAAGCTGACCTGAAACTTGAACCAGACAAGTGCGAATTTGTATGACCAGAACTGGAGTTTTTCGGTTATGTCATCTCAGAGAACGGCGTCCAACCAAACCCCAAGAAAGCAGAAGCAGTTATGAAGTTTCCAAAGCCACGCGATCCGAAGGAAATAAAACAATTTTTAGGGCTCGCCGGCTGCTATAGAACATTTATTATAGAATTCAGTAAAATCGCAAAACCACTGACAGAACTACTGATGAAGGACAAAGAATGGATCTGGACCGACAAAGAGGATCAAGCCTTCAACTTACTACGTACCGCATCGACTACAGCACCTGTTCTACAATATCCGGACTTTACGCAGCCTTTCGTTTTGACCACGGATGCTAGTAACCATGCAATAGGAGCAGTCCTGTCTCAAGGCACCACCGGAAAAGACCGACCTGTTTGCTATGCCTCTCGCACTTTAAATAAAGCCAAACAGCGTTACTCAACGACAGAGAAGGAAATGTTGTCAATATCATGGGCCGTAAAACATTTTCGTCAATACCTTAATGGAAAAAGGTTCCAAATAGTCACAGACCATAAACCTCTTATATGGACCTTGAAGGCCACCGACGCTCCGACCAACAGCCGACTGATGAGACTTCGAATGAAGCTAGAGGAATACGAGTACGATCCCGTGTACAAAAATGGATCTGTTAACATGAATGCAGATGCGTTATCGTGAATTTATGCGGTCACTAGTCGAGGGCAATCACGCGTGAGCCGAGTCGAGTGATGAGGAAAACTTATCGGAAATTGTTGACGATGCTACGCCGGAGGAAGAAGAAACTGAACAACAATTAGAAAACACTAAAGACGAAGAATCTCCTTTATATATCGAGTTCGACCTCACGACAAGTAGCCCTTGTGTAACAGAGATTACAGAAAAAAACCCACCTAAGGACATTCCGACAATTAAAGCCAGAGATTTTGCCACAAAGGCTGAAGAAGGATTGTACATCGACTTCTCAAACGAAGAAATAGAATGGTTTAATAATTTATCTAGAACGTTACAGAAGATTGACAAACCGACAAAAGTATATATAGGATGCGAATATTTGAACATTCCCCCAGCGACAAAGATCAGACTTAAACAAATGATTAATTTTATTTGGTCAAGGAGAAAAGATCGCCCTTTACTTTACCAGTACGATACAGACCCATACGAAGCAGGTACCGCGAAGAACGACTCAAGATCATAAAACAATACCATGGGATGACGGCCACAGGACACTTCGGAGTAGCCAAAACTCTCGAACCGGGGAAGGCTTTTGCTACCTGCCCTAACATGCAAAAAAACATTGAAAACTACATAAGGAAATGCGACACGTGCCAGATAATCAAGCTCGTGAGGATACGATCACAAGCAGAAGCTGTTATAACGGATACACTGGAACGACCAAACGACAAAATAGACGAGAAGCCGATGAGGGTCATAAGTACATCATGTCTATACAGGATCAGTTGACAAAGTACATAACTCTTATACCGTTGAAAACTCAAGATGCTCAAGCCACGGTAAATGTACTGGTTGTACATTTTATCTACATCCACGGTGCCCCTAGGAAGATTTTAACAGATGGAGGACGGAATTTTATCATTCAAACATTTAAACATTTGGAGAACATTTTTAAGATTGACCATTTGACGACTACGTCATTTCATCCACAAAGTAACGGAAGCCTTGAAAGAGCACACGGGCCTATCAAGGAGCAGTTAAAAGGACTTATTTACGACAATAGAGAAGACTGAGACAAGAAATTGGAGTTCGTAACTGTGGCATACAACACAGCCAATCACGAAGGAACAAATCTAACACCTTTCGAAATGCAGTTCGGTCGGTCCCTCCGGTTCGGTAGAAATGTTTCGCAAACCAAACATTTCTAATAATCTGCCGATTCATCGAACCAACGTTACCATCGATCAATACTTCGAAGGACTTCGAGCGGATCACGAGCGGATTTTAAAGCAAGGACGCGATTATCTCGTTCATTCGAAAGAAAAATATAGATCAAGCCAACACGCACACATCTGCCGACCTTCTCCAGTATTTGAAAAAGGAGATGAGGTACTCGTAGTACAAGAACGAGACAAATCTCCCCTTGCTCCGAAATGGGAAAGGCCCGCAATAATAATCGAACGAAATTCGGATGTTAATTATGAAATCCTCATCAACAATAGGAAAAAGTTAATCCAGGTTAATAAATTAAAACCATATCATAGAAACTATTTACATATCTGCATAGGAACTACGTCGGTACTCTTCATCCTGCTCTTGATGAGCTGCGCAGCTTCCGAGTTTCTCGAAGTAAAATCAATCGAAGGACCAATCCACCTAGAACATCTGGGCAAGGTGGTAATGTACCACCAGAGACCTCACCGAACTACATCTTCACTGAGACGAGTTATTCAAAATTACCAGGACACTGTCGAGGATCTGCAATGCTACTAAGGCATCGAAAAGAGGTTTAGAATCTCCAACGATCGAAGTTGTACGACAAAGATTAGGACGGATTGATCTTCATAGATCAAGGCTCATGAACATTATTAATTATGTACCGCCTTTGAAAGGAGGAGTTTTAATTTCATTGGTGATATAAGCAAAATTTTATTTGGTACGTTAGGAATGCGGATGTCTATTAGGTCTCTTCGGAAAGACATCACGTTCTACTTATTCACAATGTATTAACATTTACAATAATTATTTCCATAAGAATAATTCATATCATGCTGACTATACCATAAGTTATACTCCAGGGGAAACTGCGTCTCTGACAAATGTTAGTCGAAAGAATTATGTGTACCTCGCAAAGCATGCCAATCGACGCCGATGCAGTTGCCCCAAAGCCTGAAAAATTTATATCGCTTCAATAGAGACATTCTTTTCCTTTCCCACGGAATCTCCTACATCACGACTTATCGTTTCCTAAATGCTCGGTACCGTGTGCTTCGACTTTCACAGGATGCAGGTATTGTCGACTGTATTCTGATACTCTCCCACGCAGCGTTTTCGTGACTATTTCCCAAATCTTCTCCTATGGCTTTTTTATTGAATACTCCCCACGGACTTACCTAACAAACGCAGCTGCTTTTCTTAGAATTCCCCCAGTATAACACTTTTCTACCCGAGAATTCGCCTATAAAACCCCCTCCGACACTGGAAGAGCAGTCAATTGATATCCGAAACTCCGGGCCACACTATGTATCTCTAATTTTATAATAAACGTCTCAAGCAGTTAACGATTTAGGTAAACCGAGTTAATCGCCTCCTACCATCGAGTTCTGCAGCGAAGTCAGCACGTCTACGATCTACGAACTTGTCTACGACGTCTACGACATCACAATAAACTTGTCTACTGATTCCAATATTGGTAGATGGTGAACATTCGTCACCCTACTACAGTTTTCCTACGTTATAATCCCAGTATTTACAAACATCAGAAACATCTCCGACTATTGACATTATGGTATCCGTTGGATAATCTGCACCGCTATCAGACCAGAAAGTATTCGAGATCAATTCATCTGACGTCTTCAAAAATGTGTCGTGGTTAATGGCCATCACTTCGAACATTTGTTACAATAAATGTTCTGCACAAAAAATTAAATTAAATTATTCGGATATTCTCATTGTCAATACCATCATGATATGTCAATTTTACACGTGTATTTTTGTGAAAAATCATTTCAAGGTCATGATATCATAGGTCGTTGGATTCGGCTAAATATCAGCTACAACGTCTTAATAAAAAAAAAAACATATTCTCATGTTAAAAACCATTGATGACCTTAAGAACGCAAAAACTATGACCTGGGCAAAAAATAATTTTTCACCACTCTATGAGCCTTTCGAAATCAATCAAATTACTTCCTGACATTGTTTTCGTCCCTCTAAAGGCAATGGAGATATATGGGGTGGTCACGTTAAATAGTTCACCCTGTATATGTATATACCGGGTGTTCCATTTTAATCTTACACCTGATTTATCTCGAAAAATACAGCTCCGATCAAGTACTGAGTATAGTAAAACTTTTAGGTCTCAAGGGCGGCCGTTAAAAAAATCTTTTCCGGTCTCAATTCAAAATGGCGTCGTTAAGATGGCCGGCATGCCTTTTTTTAAATGGGATTATGCATTGTTTTCGCAAAAAAAACTTGCCAGGCCAAAGCTAACAACTTCTGTAGGAAATGTTTTTTCATAACATTCGGAATTTTTAGGCGAGAATACCTTTTTTTTACTATCTTAGCGTTATTCAGAATGTACCACGACGAGGTGAAGTTTCCAAGTATAAGTGAGTGTTTACGTGGGGGTGTGAGACCTCACACCCACATACACACGCACACTTATACTAGGGATAATAAAGACTTTACCGCCTCGTACCTTTCCCATCTGGATAGCGCTAAAATAGTGAAAAATGGTATGATAACCTAAAAATTATGAATATTATCAAAAAAGTTTTTCTACAAAAGTTGTTAGTTTTGACTTGACCATATTTTTTCGTGAAAAAATTCAGAATCCCACATTTTTAATAAGCATCGGCCACCTTGACGTCGCTATTTTTTATTTTGAACCGGCAACGCCCCCTTTGAAACATTAAAGTTTTATTATACTCAATACTTGATCGGAGCAGTATTTTTCGAGATAAATGAGGTGTAAGATTAAAATGGAACGCCCGGTATATATATATACAGGGTGTTTCATATTAAGTGACCCATCGGGAACTGGCGGGTTTAGGGGGGTACCCCGAGTAAATCTGCCAAGGCGTTTTTTTTTCCGTCAAATAGTTTTCAAATGAGAGCGATTCGAATTTTGGCGTTCGACCGATTGTTGTAGGACTTGAAGCCTGCCCTTAGCAACGACGCCACTCGAGTGCTGAGTTCTTCGCGCGAGACGCATAGCAGGCAGCGAGCAAGGTAGCTAGGCATCTGTCTCGGTTGCCCGGTTAGTTTGACGTTTCTTGTATCGTCTGCTAATATTTTCTGTCATCTTGGGTACGCAAGTTCAGAGCGTGCGTTTGACAGGTAACGCGCGCTCTAAACTTGCACGGCTTGAGGAACGCATTCGCGTCGGCGTGACAGGCCGACGGATGTGACATTTCTCGCTTCGTCTTCTGCCGCTCCGTGAGTCCGGGCCAAGGCGTGAAGGTTGCCGACATTCCGAAGACTTGTAGTTCTACCCGCGAGCGATGATGATAGGAAATAAGATTGTCCAATGCATTTCTAATCTTTATTTTTGAGAGAAATAAAGCACAGAACGGTCAATAATTTGGTGTTTTTCAAATTTGGAGGCAACAAGCGAATGTTTTTTTTCTTTTCGTATTGCCGTTATCGTAAAGACTCGAAGCGGACGTTTCCATATCGAATCACGAATAAATTGTTCAATTTTCATAACGACTTTGATCAAATTTTCCATTCGTAGTTGTTGCGGCAGTGATAACAATTATCACGCCCGATGATATTATTCAATGAGAGTTTCTGTTATGATTGTTATCTCAATAAATAAAAATTAACAGATTCGGACCCAACCCAATATGTCTGGAGTTTCAAGTACCAAGATACAGTACGTTTTTTATGTTTAGTTTTGTACGAGGTATTATTTAACTTGACTTGGTGTTAGATGCGAAACGGAAAATCAATATTACACCCACTTCCCACTTCCCACGGGGCAGTAATACCGGGAATGTCCGATCAAGGCTCCGAGAACCATTCCGAGCACCGATTTTATCTTTGTTAAATAAACAAAGCTCCTACAGTCGTTCTCGCGGAATCGATAGACTTCTCGACCCAATCTGTCCGGAAGTAAGATAAAATTGGAGACGAATTCGGGGCAGTAATATCGGGAATGTCCGATCGAGGCTCCGAGAACCATTCCGAGCACCGATTTTATCTTTGTTAAATAAACAATGCTTCTCCCATCGTTTGCGCAGAATCGTCAGACTCCCTTATCCAATAACGAGTGTATCGAGTAATTGTCGATTGTATCCTATGGATACTGCGCGAATCACTGACACAATTGATTTCATCTCCGTTCGCGATCGGGAACGGGATGAATTCATCTCGTCGCAATAATATCGGAATGGAGATGAAATCGTCCGCGAACTTGTTGTGACCTTGTCGAGTATGTCATATGGATAATGCACGAATCGTTGTCCGAATTGATTTCATCTCCTATCGCGATCGGGAACGAGATGTATCTATCTCGTTTCAATATCATCGGAAAGGAAATGAAATTAATGGCGAACTCGTCGTGACGGCTACGAATATGTCCTATGGACACTAGAAGAATCATTGACAGAATTGATTTTATCTCCGTTCGCAATCGGGAACGAGATGAAATCATCTCTTTGAGATATTATCGGAATGGAGATGAAATCAACCGCGAACTCGTTGTGACGTTGTCGAGTATGGCGTATGGATAATGCACGAATAGTTGTCCGAATTAATTTCATCTCCTATCGCGATCGGGAACGAGATGAATTTATCTTGTTTCAATATCATCGGAAAGGAGATGAAATCAATGGCGAACTCGTTGTGACGTTGTCGAGTATGTCCTATGAATAATGCACGAATCGTTGTCCGAATTGATTTCATCTCCGTTCGCGATTGGGAACGAGATGAAATCATCTCTTTGCGATATTATCGAAATGGAGATGAAATCAACCGCGAACTCGTTGTGACATTGTCGAGTATATCCTATGGATAATGCACGAATCGTTGTGAGAATTGATTTCATCTCCGATCGCGATCGGGAACGAGATGATTGATCTCGGTTCAATATCGTCAGAAAGGAGATGAAATCAATGGCGAACTCGTCGTGACGGCTTCGAGTATGTCCTACGGACACTAGAAGAATCATTGTCAGAATTGATTTCATCTCCGTTCGCGATCGGGAACGAGATGAAATTATCTCTTTGAGATATTATCGGAATGGAGATGAAATCAACCGCGAACTCGTTGTGATATTGTCGAGTATGTCGTATGGATAATGCACGAATAGTTGTCCGAATTGATTTCATCTCCTATCGCGATCGGGAACGAGATGAATTTATCTCGTTTCAATATCATCGGAAAGGAGATGAAATCAATGGCAAACTCGTCGTGACGGCTTCGAGTATGTCCTACGGACACTAGAAGAATCATTGACAGAATTGATTTCATCTCCGTTCGCGATTGGGAACGAAATGAAATCATCTCTTTGCGAAATTATCGGGATGGAGATGAAATCAACCGCGAACTCGTTGTGACGTTGTCGAGTATGTCGTATGGATAATGCACGAATCGTTGACTAAATTGATTTCATCTCCTATCGCGATCGAGAACGAGATGAATTTATCTCGTTTCAATATCTTCGGAAAGGAGATGAAATCAATGGCGAGCTCGTCGTGACGGCTTCGGGTATGTCCTACGGACACGGGTAGAATCATTGACAGAATTGATTTCATCTCCGTTCGCGATTGGGAACGAGATGAAATCATCTCTTTGCGATATAATCGAAATGGAGATGAAATCAACCGCGAACTCGTTGTGACGGTGTCGAGTATATCCTATGGATAATGCACGAATCGTTGTGAGAATTGATTTCATCTCCGATCGCGATCGGGAACGAGATGATTTATCTTGGTTCAATATCATCGGAAAGGAGATGAAATCAATGGCGAACTCGTCGTGACGGCTTCGAGTATGTCCTACGGACACTAGAAGAATCATAGACAGAATTGATTTCATCTCCGTTCGCGATCGGGAACGAGATGAAATTATCTCTTTGCGATATTATCGGAATGGAGATGAAATCAACCGCGAACTCGTTGTGATGATGTCGAGTATGTCGTATGGATAATGCACGAATAGTTGTCCGAATTGATTTCATCTCCTATCGCGATCGGGAACGAGATGAATTTATCTCGTTTCAATATCATCGGAAAAGAGATGAAATCAATGGCAAACTCGTCGTGACGGCTTCGAGTATGTCCTACGGACACTAGAAGAATCAATGACAGAATTGATTTCATCTCCGTTCGCGATTGGGAACGAGATGAAATCATCTCTTTGCGAAATTATCGGGATGGAGATGAAATCAACCGCGAACTCGTTGTGACGTTGTCAAGTATGTCCTATGGATAATGCACGAATCGTTGTCCGAATTGATTTCATTTCCTATCGCGATCGGGAACGAGATGAATTTATCTCGTTTCAATATCATCGGAAAGGAGATGAAATTAATGGCGAACTCGACGTGACGGCTACGAATATGTCCTACGGACACTAGAAGAATCATTGACAGAATGGATTTTATCTCCGTTCGCGATCGGGAACGAGATGAAATCATCTCTTTGCGATATTATCGGAATGGAGATGAAATCAACCGCGAACTTGTTGTGACGTTGTCGAGTATGTCCTATGGATAATGCACGAATCGTTGTCCGAATTGATTTCATCTCCTATCGCGATCGGGAACGAGATGAAATCATCTCTTTGCGATATTATTGGAATGGAGATGAAATCAACCGCGAACTCGTTGTGACGGTATCGAGTATGTCCTATGGATAATGCACGAATCGTTGTCCAAATTGATTTCATCTCCTATCGCGATCGGGATCGAGATGAATTTATCTCGTTTCAATATCATCGGAAAGGAGATGAAATCAATGGCGAACTCGTCGTGACGGCTTCGAGTATGTCCCACGGACACTAGAAGACTCATTGACAGAATTGATTTCATCTCCGTTCGCTATCGGGAACGAGATGAAATCATCTCTTTGCGATATTATCGGAATGGAGATGAAATCAACCGCAAACTCGTTGTGACCTTGTCGAGTATGTCGTATGGATAATGCACGAATCGTTGACTAAATTGATTTCATCTCCTATCGCGATCGAGAACGAGATGAATTTATCTCGTTTCAATATCTTCGGAAAGGAGATGAAATCAATGGCGAACTCGTCGTGACGGCTTCGAGTATGTCCTACGGACACGAGAAGAATCATTGACAGAATTGATTTCATCTCCGTTCGCGATCGGGAACGAGATGAAATTATCTCTTTGCGATATTATCGGAATGGAGATGAAATCAACCGCGAACTCGTTGTGATGTTGTCGAGTATGTCGTATGGATAATGCACGAATAGTTGTCCGAATTGATTTCATCTCCTATCGTGATCGGGAACGAGATGAATTTATCTCGTTTCAATATCATCGGAAAGGAGATTAAATCAATGGCAAACTCGTCGTGACGGCTTCGAGTATGTCCTACGGACACTAGAAGAATCATTGACAGAATTGAATTCATCTCCATTCGCGATTGGGAACGAGATGAAATCATCTCTTTGCGAAATTATTGGGATGGAGATGAAATCAACCGCGAACTCGTTGTGACGTTGTCAAGTATATCCTATGGATAATGCACAAATCGTTGTCCGAATTGATTTCATTTCCTATCGCGATCGGGAACGAGATGAATTTATCTCGTTTCAATATCATCGGAAAGGAGATGAAATTAATGGCGACCCCGTCGTGACGGCTACGAATATGTCCTACGGACACTAGAAGAATCATTGACAGAATGGATTTTATCTCCGTTCGCGATCGGGAACGAGATGAAATCATCTCATTGCGATATTATCGGAATGGAGATGAAATCAACCGCGAACTTGTTGTGACGTTGTCGAGTATGTCCTATGGATAATGCACGAATCGTTGTCCGAATTGATTTCATCTCCTATCGCGATCGGGAACGAGATGAAATAATCTCTTTGCAATATTATTGGAATGGAGATGAAATCAACCGCGAACGCGTTGTGACGTTGTCGAGTATGTCCTATGGATAATGCACGAATCGTTGTCCGAATTGATTTCATCTCCTATCGCGATCGGGAACGAGATGAATTTATCTCGTTTCAATATCATCGGAAAGGAGATGAAATTAATGGCGAACTCGTCGTGACGGCTTCGAGTATGTCCTACGGACACTAGAAGAATCATTGACAGAATTGATTTCATCTCCGTTCGCGATCGGGAACGAGATGAAATCATCTCTTTGCGATATTATTGGAATGGAGATGAAATCAACTGCAAACTCATTGTGACCTTGTCGAGTATGTCGTATGGATAATGCACGAATCGTTGACTAAATTGCTTTCATCTCGTATCGCGATCGAGAACGAGATGAATTTATCTCGGTTCAATATCTTCGGAAAGGAGATGAAATCAATGGCGAACTCGTCGTGACGGCTTCGGGTATGTCCTACGGACACGGGAAGAATCATTGACAGAATTGATTTCATCTCCGTTCGCGATTGGGAACGAGATGAAATCATCTCTTTGCGATATTATCGAAATGGAGATGAAATCAACCGCGAACTCGTTGTGACGTTGTCGAGTACGTCCTATGGATAATGCACGAATCGTTGTCCAAATTGATTTCATCTCCTATCGCGATCGGGATCGAGAAGAATTTATCTCGTTTGAATATCATCGGAAAGGAGATGAAATCAATGGCGAACTCGTCGTGACGGCTTCGAGTATGTCCTACGGACACTAGAAGACTCATTGACAGAATTGATTTCATCTCCGTTCGCGATTGGGAACGAGATGAAATCATCTCTTTGCGAAATTATCGGGATGGAGATGAAATCAACCGCGAACTCGTTGTGATGTTGTCGAGTATGTCCTATGGATAATGCACGAATCGTTGTCCGAATTGATTTCATCTCCTATCGCGATCGGGAACGAGATGAAATCATCTCTTTGCGATATTATTGGAATGGAGATGAAATCAACCGCAAACTCGGTGTGACCTTGTCGAGTATGTCGTATGGATAATGCACGAATCGTTGACTAAATTGATTTCATCTCCTATCGCGATCGAGAACGAGATCAATTTATCTCGTTTCAATATCATCGGAAAGGAGATGAAATCAATGGCGAACTCGTCGTGACGGCTTCGAGTATGTCCTACGGACACTACAAGACTCATTGACAGAATTGATTTCATCTCCGTTCGCTATCGGGAACGAGATGAAATCATCTCTTTGCGATAGTATCGGAATGGAGATGAAATCAACCGCAAACTCGTTGTGACCTTGTCGAGTATGTCGTATGGATAATGCACGAATCGTTGACTAAATTGATTTCATCTCCTATAGCGATCGAGAACGAGATGAATTTATCTCGTTTCAATATCTTCGGAAAGGAGATGAAATCAATGGCGAACTCGTCGTGACGGCTTCGAGTATGTCCTACGGACACTAGAAGAATCATTGACAGAATTGATTTCATCTCCGTTCGCGATCGGGAACGAGTTGAAATTATCTCTTTGCGATATTATCGGAATGGAGATGAAATCAACCGCGAACTCGTTGTGATGTTGTCGAGTATGTCGTATGGATAATGCACGAATAGTTGTCCGAATTGATTTCATCTCCTATGGCGATCGGGAACGAGATGAATTTATCTCGTTTCAATATCATCGGAAAGGAGATGAAATCAATGGCAAACTCATCGTGACGGCTTCGAATATGTTCTACGGACACTCGAAGAATCATTGACAGAATTGATTTCATCTCCGTTCGCGATTGGGAACGAGATGAAATCATTTCTTTGCGAAATTATCGGGATGGAGATGAAATCAACCGCGAACTCGTTGTGACGTTGTCAAGTATATCCTATGGATAATGCACGAATCGTTGTCCGAATTTATTTCATTTCCTATCGCGATCGGGAACGAGATGAATTTATCTCGTTTCAATATCATCGGAAAGGAGATGAAATTAATGGCGAACTCGTCGTGACGGCTACGAATATGTCCTACGGACACTAGAAGAATCATTGACAGAATGGATTTTATCTCCGTTCGCGATCGGGAACGAGATGAAATCATCTCATTGCGATATTATCGGAATGGAGATGAAATCAACCGCGAACTTGTTGTGACGTTGTCGAGTATGTCCTATGGATAATGCACGAATCGTTGTCCGAATTGATTTCATCTCCTATCGCGATCGGGAACGAGATGAAATCATCTCTTTGCGATATGATTGGAATGGAGATGAAATCAACCGCGAACTCGTTGTGACGTTGTCGAGTATGTCCTATGGATAATGCACGAATCGTTGTCCGAATTGATTTCATCTCCTATCGCGATCGGGAACGAGATGAATTTATCTCGTTTCAATATCATCGGAAAGGAGATGAAATTAATGGCGAACTCGTCGTGACGGCTTCGAGTATGTCCCACGGACACTAGAAGAATCATTGACAGAATTGATTTCATCTCCGTTCGCGATCGGGAACGAGATGAAATCATCTCTTTGCGATATTATCGGAATGGAGATGAAATCAACTGCAAACTCATTGTGACCTTGTCAAGTATGTCGTATGGATAACGCACGAATCGTTGACTAAATTGCTTTCATCTCGTATCGCGATCGAGAACGAGATGAATTTATCTCGTTTCAATATCTTCGGAAAGGAGATGAAATCAATGGCGAACTCGTCGTGACGGCTTCGGGTATGTCCTACGGACACGGGAAGAATCATTGACAGAATTGATTTCATCTCCGTTCGCGATTGGGAACGAGATGAAATCATCTCTTTGCGATATTATCGAAATGGAGATGAAATCAACCGCGAACTCGTTGTGACGTTGTCGAGTATATCCTATGGATAATGCACGAATCGTTGTGAGAATTGAATTCATCTCCGATCGCGATCGGGAACTAGATGATTTATCTTGGTTCAAAATCATCGGAAAGGAGATGAAATCAATGTCGAACTCGTCGTGACGGCTTCGAGTATGTCCTACGGACACTAGAAGAATCATTGACAGAATTGATTTCATCTCCGTTCGCGATCGGGAACGAGATGAAATTATCTCTTTGCGATATTATCGGAATGGAGATGAAATCAACCGCGAACTCGTTGTGACGTTGTCGAGTATGTCCTATGGATAATGCACGAATCGTTGTCCAAATTGATTTCATCTCCTATCGCGATCGGGATCGAGATGAATTTATCTCGTTTCAATATCATCGGAAAGGAGATGAAATCAATGGCGAACTCGTCGTGACGGCTTCGAGTATGTCCTACGGACACTAGAAGACTCATCGACAGAATTGATTTCATCTCCGTTCGCTATCGGGAACGAGATGAAATCATCTCTTTGCGATATAATCGGAATGGATATGAAATCAACCGCAAACTCGTTGTGACCTTGTCGAGTATGTCGTATGGATAATGCACGAATCGTTGACTAAAATGATTTCTTCTCCTATCGCGATCGAGAACGAGATGAATTTATCTCGTTTCAATATCTTCGGAAAGGAGATGAAATCAATGGCGAACTCGTCGTGACGGCTTCGAGTATGTCCTACGGACACTAGAAGAATCATTGACAGAATTGATTTCATCTCCGTTCGCGATCGGGAACGAGATGAAATTATCTCTGCGATATTATCGGAATGGAGATGAAATCAACCGCGAACTCGTTGTTATGTTGTCGAGTATGTCGTATGGATTATGCACGAATAGTTGTCCGAATTGATTTCATCTCCTATCGCGATCGGGAACGAGATGAAATCATCTCTTTGCGATATTATTGGAATGGAGATGAAATCAACCGCGAACTCGTTGTGACGTTGTCGAGTATGTCCTATGGATAATGCACGAATCGTTGTCCAAATTGATTTCGTCTCCTATAGCGATCGGGATCGAGATGAATTTATCTCGTTTCAATATCATCGGAAAGGAGATGAAATCAATGGCGAACTCGTCGTGACGGCTTCGAGTATGTCCAACGGACACTAGAAGACTCATTGACAGAATTGATTTCATCTCCGTTCGCTATCGGGAACGAGATGAAATCATCTCTTTGCGATATTATCGGAATGGAGATGAAATCAACCGCAAACTCGTTGTGACCTTGTCGAGTATGTCGTATGGATAATGCACGAATCGTTGACTAAATTGATTTCATCTCCTATCGCGATCGTGAACGAGATCAATTTATCTCGTTTCAATATCATCGGAAAGGAGATTAATTCAATGGCGAACTCGTCGTGACGGCTTCGAGTATGTCCTACGGACACTACAAGACTCATTGACAGAATTGATTTCATCTCCGTTCGCTATCGGGAACGAGATGAAATCATCTCTTTGCGATATTATCGGAATGGAGATGAAATCAACCGCAAACTCGTTGTGACCTTGTCGAGTATGTCGTATGGATAATGCACGAATCGTTGACTAAATTGATTTCATCTCCTATCGCGATCGAGAACGAGATGAATTTATCTCGTTTCAATATCTTCGGAAAGGAGATGAAATCAATGGCGAACTCGTCGTGACGGCTTCGAGTATGTCCTACGGACTCTAGAAGAATCATTGACAGAATTGATTTCATCTCCGTTCGCGATCGGGAACGAGATGAAATTATCTCTTTGCGATATTATCGGAATGGAGATGAAATCAACCGCGAACTCGTTGTGATGTTGTCGAGTATGTCGTATGGATAATGCACGAATAGTTGTCCGAATTGATTTCATCTCCTATCGCGATCGGGAACGAGATGAATTTATCTCGTATCAATATCATCGGAAGAGAGATTAAATTAATGGCGAACTCGACGTGACGGCTACGAATATGTCCTACGGACACTAGATGAATCATTGACAGAATGGATTTTATCTCCGTTCGCGATCGGGAACGAGATGAAATCATCTCTTTGCGATATTATCGGAATGGAGATGAAATCAACCGCGAACTTGTTGTGACGTTGTCGAGTATGTCCTATGGATAATGCACGAATCGTTGTCCGAATTGATTTCATCTCCTATCGCGATCGGGAACGAGATGAAATCATCTCTTTGCGATATTATTGGAATGGAGATGAAATCAACCGCGAACTCGTTGTGACGTTCTCGAGTATGTCCTATGGATAATGCACGAATCGTTGTCCAAATTGATTTCATCTCCTATCGCGATCGGGATCGAGAAGAATTTATCTCGTTTCAATATCATCGGAAAGGAGATGAAATCACTGGCGAACTCGTCGTGACGGCTTCGAGTATGTCCTACGGACACTAGAAGACTCATTGACAGAATTGATTTCATCTCCGTTCGCTATCGGGAACGAGATGAAATCATCTCTTTACGATATTATCGGAATGGAGATTAAATCAACCGCAAACTCGTTGTGACCTTGTCGAGTATGTCGTATGGATAATGCACGAATCGTTGACTAAATTGATTTCATCTCCTATCGCGATCGAGAACGAGATGAATTTATCTCGTTTCAATATCTTCGGAAAGGAGATGAAATCAATGGCGAACTCGTCGTGACGGCTTCGAGTATGTCCTACGGACACTAGAAGAATCATTGACAGAATTGATTTCATCTCCGTTCGCGATCGGGAACGAGATGAAATTATCTCTTTGCGATATTATCGGAATGGAGATGAAATCAACCGCGAACTCGTTGTGATGTTGTTGAGTATGTCGTATGGATAATGCACGAATAGTTGCCCGAATTGATTTCATCTCCTATCGCGATCGGGAACGAGATGAAGTTATCTCGTTTCAATATCATCGGAAAGGAGATGAAATCAATGGCAAACTCGTCGTGACGGCTTCGAGTATGTCCTACGGACACTAGAAAAATCATTGACAGAATTGATTTCATCTCCGTTCGCGATTGGGAACGAGATGAAATCATCTCTTTGCGAAATTATCGGGATGGAGATGAAATCAACCGCGAACTCGTTGTGACGTTGTCAAGTATATCCTATGGATAATGCACGAATCGTTGTCCGAATTGATTTCATTTCCTATCGCGATCGGGAACGAGATGAAATTATCTCTTTGCGATATTATCGGAATGGAGATGAAATCAACCGCGAACTCGTTGTGATGTTGTCGAGTATGTCGTATGGATAATGCACGAATAGTTGTCCGAATTGATTTCATCTCCTATCGCGATCGGGAACGAGATGAATTTATCTCGTTTCAATATCATCGGAAAGGAGATGAAATTAATGGCGAACTCGTCGTGACGGCTTCGAGTATATCCTACGGACACTAGAAGAATCATTGACAGAATTGATTTCATCTCCGTTCGCGATCGGGAACGAGATGAAATCATCTCATTGCGATATTATCGGAATGGAGATGAAATCAACCGCGTACTCATTGTGACCTTGTCAAGTATGTCGTATGGATAATGCACGAATCGTTGACTAAATTGCTTTCATCGCGTATCGCGATCGAGAACGAGATGAATTTATCTCGTTTCAATATCTTCGGAAAGGAGATGAAATCAATGGCGAACTCGTCGTGACGGCTTCGGGTATGTCCTACGGACACGGGAAGAATCATTGACAGAATTGATTTCATCTCCGTTCGCGATTGGGAACGAGATGAAATCATCTCTTTGCGATATTATCGAAATGGAGATGAAATCAACCGCGAACTCGTTGTGACGTTGTCGAGTATATCCTATGGATCATGCACGAATCTTTGTGAGAATTGATTTCATCTCCGATCGCGATCGGGAACGAGATGATTTATCTTGGTTCAATATAATCGGAAAGGAGATGAAATCAATGGCGAACTCGTCGTGACGGCTTCGAGTATGTCCTACGGACACTAGAAGAATCATTGACAGAATTGATTTCATCTCCGTTCGCGATCGGGAACGAGATGAAATTATCTCTTTGCGATATTATCGGAATGGAGATGAAATCAACCGCGAACTCGTTGTGATGTTGTCGAGTATGTCGTATGGATAATGCACGAATAGTTGTCCGAATTGATTTCATCTCCTATCGCGATCGGGAACGAGATGAATTTATCTCGTTTCAATATCATCGGAAAGGAGATGAAATTAATGGCGAACTCGACGTGACGGCTACGAATATGTCCTACGGACACTAGAAGAATCATTGACAGAATGGATTTTATCTCCGTTCGCGATCGGGAACGAGATGAAATCATCTCTTTGCGATATTATCGGAATGGAGATGAAATCAACCGCGAACTTGTTGTGACGTTGTCGAGTCTGTCCTATGGATAATGCACGAATCGTTGTCCGAATTGATTTCATCTCCTATCGCGATCGGGGACGAGATGAAA
Organism: Ophion obscuratus; assembly: GCA_964007375.1. Classification (NCBI taxonomy): domain Eukaryota; kingdom Metazoa; phylum Arthropoda; class Insecta; order Hymenoptera; family Ichneumonidae; genus Ophion; species Ophion obscuratus. The sequence continues at coordinate 54,223,296 of OZ023312.1, forward strand.
TCATCTCTTTGCGATATTATTGGAATGGAGATGAAATCAACCGCGAACTCGTTGTGACGTTGTCGAGTATGTCCTATGGATAATGCACGAATCGTTGTCCAAATTGATTTCATCTCCTATCGCGATCGGGATCGAGAAGAATTTATCTCGTTTCAATATCATCGGAAAGGAGATGAAATCAATGGCGAACTCGTCGTGACGGCTTCGAGTATGTCCTACGGACACTAGAAGACTCATTGACAGAATTGATTTCATCTCCGTTCGCTATCGGGAACGAGATGAAATCATCTCTTTGCGATATTAACGGAATGGAGATGAAATCAACCGCAAACTCGTTGTGACCTTGTCGAGTATGTCGTATGGATAATGCACGAATCGTTGACTAAATTGATTTCATCTCCGATCGCGATCGAGAACGAGATGAATTTATCTCGTTTCAATATCTTCGGAAAGGAGATGAAATCAATGGCGAACTCGTCGTGACGGCTTCGAGTATGTCCTACGGACACTAGAAGAATCATTGACAGAATTGATTTCATCTCCGTTCGCGATCGGGAACGAGATGAAATTATCTCTTTGCGATATTATCGGAATGGAGATGAAATCAACCGCGAACTCGTTGTGATGTTGTTGAGTATGTCGTATGGATAATGCACGAATAGTTGTCCGAATTGATTTCATCTCCTATCGCGATCGGGAACGAGATGAAGTTATCTCGTTTCAATATCATCGGAAAGGCGATGAAATCAATGGCAAACTCGTCGTGACGGCTTCGAGTATGCCCTACGGACACTAGAAAAATCATTGACAGAATTGATTTCATCTCCGTTCGCGATTGGGAACGAGATGAAATCATCTCTTTGCGAAATTATCGGGATGGAGATGAAATCAACCGCGAACTCGTTGTGACGTTGTCAAGTATATCCTATGGATAATGCACGAATCGTTGTCCGAATTGATTTCATTTCCTATCGCGATCGGGAACGAGATGAATTTATCTCGTTTCAATATCATCGGAAAGGCGATGAAATTAATGGCGAACTCGTCGTGACGGCTACGAATATGTCCTACGGACACTAGAAGAATCATTGACAGAATGGATTTTATCTCCGTTCGCGATCGGGAACGAGATGAAATCATCTCTTTGCGATATTATCGGAATGGAGATGAAATCAACCGCGAACTTGTTGTGACGTTGTCGAGTATGTCCTATGGATAATGCACGAATCGTTGTCCGAATTGATTTCATCTCCTATCGCGATCGGGAACGAGATGAAATCATCTCTTTGCGATATTATTGGAATGGAGATGAAATCAACCGCGAACTCGTTGTGACGTTGTCGAGTATGTCCTATGGATAATGCACGAATCGTTGTCCGAATGGATTTCATCTCCTATCGCGATCGGGAACGAGATGAATTTATCTCGTTTCAATATCATCGGAAAAGAGATGAAATTAATGGCGAACTCGTCGTGACGGCTTCGAGTATATCCTACGGACACTAGAAGAATCATTGACAGAATTGATTTCATCTCCGTTCGCGATCGGGAACGAGATGAAATCATCTCTTTGCGATATTATCGGAATGGAGATGAAATAAACCGCAAACTCCTTGTGACCTTGTCGAGTATGTCGTATGGATAATGCACGAATCTTTGACTAAATTGCTTTCATCTCGTATCGCGATCGAGAACGAGATGAATTTATCTCGTTTCAACATCTTCGGAAAGGAGATGAAATCAATGGCGAACTCGTCGTGACGGCTTCGGGTATGTCCTACGGACACGGGAAGAATCATTGACAGAATTGATTTCATCTCCGTTCGCGATTGAGAACGAGATGAAATCATCTCTTTGCGATATTATCGAAATGGAGATGAAATCAACCGCGAACTCGTTGTGACGTTGTCGAGTATATCCTATGGATCATGCACGAATCTTTGTGAGAATTGATTTCATCTCCGATCGCGATCGGGAACGAGATGATTTATCTTGGTTCAATTTCATCGGAAAGGAGATGAAATCAATGGCGAACTCGTCGTGACGGCTTCGAGTATGTCCTACGGACACTAGAAGAATCATTGACAGAATTGATTTCATCCCCGTTCGCGATCGGGAACGAGATGAAATTATCTCTTTGCGATATTATCGGAATGGAGATGAAATCAACCGCGAACTCGTTGTGATGTTGTCGAGTATGTCGTATGGATAATGCACGAATAGTTGTCCGAATTGATTTCATCTCCTATCGCGATCGGGAACGAGATGAATTTATCTCGTTTCAATATCGGAAAGGAGATGAAATCAATGGCAAACTCGTCGTGACGGCATCGAGTATGTCCTACGGACACTAGAAGAATCATTGACAGAATTGATTTCATCTCCGTTCGCGATTGGGAACGAGATGAAATCATCTCTTTGCGAAATTATCGGGATGGAGATGAAATCAACCGCGAACTCGTTGGGACGTTGTCAAGTATATCCTACGGATAATGCACGAATCGTTGTCCGAATTGATTTCATTTCCTATCGCGATCGGGAACGAGATGAATTTATCTCGTTTCAATATCATTGGAAAGGAGATGAAATTAATGGCGAACTCGACGTGACGGCTACGAATATGTCCTACGGTCACTAGAAGAATCATTGACAGAATGGATTTTATCTCCGTTCGCGATCGGGAACGAGATGAAATCATCTCTTTGCGATATTATCGGAATGGAGATGAAATCAACCGCGAACTTGTTGTGACGTTGTCGAGTATGTCCTATGGATAATGCACGAATCGTTGTCCGAATTGATTTCATCTCCTATCGCGATCGGGAACGAGATGAAATCATCTCTTTGCGATATTATTGGAATGGAGATGAAATCAACCGCGAACTCGTTGTGACGTTGTCGAGTATGTCCTATGGATAATGCACGAATCGTTGTCCAAATTGATTTCATCTCCTATCGCGTTCGGGATCGAGAAGAATTTATCTCGTTTCAATATCATCGGAAAGGAGATGAAATCAATGGCGAACTCGTCGTGACGGCTTCGAGTATGTCCTACGGACACTAGAAGACTCATTGACAGAATTGATTTCATCTCCGTTCGCTATCGGGAACGAGATGAAATCATCTCTTTGCGATATTAACGGAATGGAGATGAAATCAACCGCAAACTCGTTGTGACCTTGTCGAGTATGTCGTATGGATAATGCACGAATCGTTGACTAAATTGATTTCATCTCCTATCGCGATCGAGAACGAGATGAATTTATCTCGTTTCAATATCTTCGGAAAGGAGATGAAATCAATGGCGAACTCGTCGTGACGGCTTCGAGTATGTCCTACGGACACTAGAAGAATCATTGACAGAATTGATTTCATCTCCGTTCGCGATCGGGAACGAGATGAAATTATCTCTTTGCGATATTATCGGAATGGAGATGAAATCAACCGCGAACTCGTTGTGATGTTGTTGAGTATGTCGTATGGATAATGCACGAATAGGTGTCCGAATTGATTTCATCTCCTATCGCGATCGGGAACGAGATGAAGTTATCTCGTTTCAATATCATCGGAAAGGCGATGAAATCAATGGCAAACTCGTCGTGACGGCTTCGAGTATGTCCTACGGACACTAGAAAAATCATTGACAGAATTGATTTCATCTCCGTTCGCGATTGGGAACGAGATGAAATCATCTCTTTGCGAAATTATCGGGATGGAGATGAAATCAACCGCGAACTCGTTGTGACGTTGTCAAGTATATCCTATGGATAATGCACGAATCGTTGTCCGAATTGATTTCATTTCCTATCGCGATCGGGAACGAGATGAATTTATCTCGTTTCAATATCATCGGAAAGGAGATGAAATTAATGGCGAACTCGTCGTGACGGCTACGAATATGTCCTACGGACACTAGAAGAATCATTGACAGAATGGATTTTATCTCCGTTCGCGATCGGGAACGAGATGAAATCATCTCTTTGCGATATTATCGGAATGGAGATGAAATCAACCGCGAACTTGTTGTGACGTTGTCGAGTATGTCCTATGGATAATGCACGAATCGTTGTCCGAATTGATTTCATCTCCTATCGCGATCGGGAACGAGATGAATTTATCTCGTTTCAATATCATTGGAAAGGAGATGAAATTAATGGCGAACTCGACGTGACGGCTACGAATATGTCCTGCGGTCACTAGAAGAATCATTGACAGAATGGATTTTATCTCCGTTCGCGATCGGGAACGAGATGAAATCATCTCTTTGCGATATTATCGGAATGGAGATGAAATCAACCGCGAACTTGTTGTGACGTTGTCGAGTATGTCCTATGGATAATGCACGAATCGTTGTCCGAATTGATTTCATCTCCTATCGCGATCGGGAACGAGATGAAATCATCTCTTTGCGATATTATTGGAATGGAGATGAAATCAACCGCGAACTCGTTGTGACGTTGTCGAGTATGTCCTATGGATAATGCACGAATCGTTGTCCAAATTGATTTCATCTCCTATCGCGTTCGGGATCGAGAAGAATTTATCTCGTTTCAATATCATCGGAAAGGAGATGAAATCAATGGCGAACTCGTCGTGACGGCTTCGAGTATGTCCTACGGACACTAGAAGACTCATTGACAGAATTGATTTCATCTCCGTTCGCTATCGGGAACGAGATGAAATCATCTCTTTGCGATATTAACGGAATGGAGATGAAATCAACCGCAAACTCGTTGTGACCTTGTCGAGTATGTCGTATGGATAATGCACGAATCGTTGACTAAATTGATTTCATCTCCTATCGCGATCGAGAACGAGATGAATTTATCTCGTTTCAATATCTTCGGAAAGGAGATGAAATCAATGGCGAACTCGTCGTGACGGCTTCGAGTATGTCCTACGGACACTAGAAGAATCATTGACAGAATTGATTTCATCTCCGTTCGCGATCGGGAACGAGATGAAATTATCTCTTTGCGATATTATCGGAATGGCGATGAAATCAACCGCGAACTCGTTGTGATGTTGTTGAGTATGTCGTATGGATAATGCACGAATAGTTGTCCGAATGGATTTCATCTCCTATCGCGATCGGGAACGAGATGAATTTATCTCGTTTCAATATCATCGGAAAGGAGATGAAATCAATGGCAAACTCGTCGTGACGGCTTCGAGTATGTCCTACGGACACTAGAAAAATCATTGACAGAATTGATTTCATCTCCGTTCGCGATTGGGAACGAGATGAAATCATCTCTTTGCGAAATTATCGGGATGGAGATGAAATCAACCGCGAACTCGTTGTGACGTTGTCAAGTATATCCTATGGATAATGCACGAATCGTTGTCCGAATTGATTTCATTTCCTATCGCGATCGGGAACGAGATGAATTTATCTCGTTTCAATATCATCGGAAAGGAGATGAAATTAATGGCGAACTCGTCGTGACGGCTACGAATATGTCCTACGGACACTAGAAGAATCATTGACAGAATGGATTTTATCTCCGTTCGCGATCGGGAACGAGATGAAATCATCTCTTTGCGATATTATCGGAATGGAGATGAAATCAACCGCGAACTTGTTGTGACGTTGTCGAGTATGTCCTATGGATAATGCACGAATCGTTGTCCGAATTGATTTCATCTCCTATCGCGATCGGGAACGAGATGAAGTCATCTCTTTGCGATATTATTGGAATGGAGATGAAATCAACCGCGAATTCGTTGTGACGTTGTCGAGTATGTCCTATGGATAATGCACGAATCGTTGTCCGAATTGATTTCATCTCCTATCGCGATCGGGAACGAGATGAAATCATCTCTTTGCGATATTATTGGAATGGAGATGAAATCAACCGCGAACTCGTTGTGACGTTGTCGAGTATGTCCTATGGATAATGCACGAATCGTTGTCCGATTGGATTTCATCTCCTATCGCGATCGGGAACGAGATGAATTTATCTCGTTTCAATATCATCGGAAAGGAGATGAAATTAATGGCGAACTCGTCGTGACGGCTTCGAGTATATCCTACGGACACTAGAAGAATCATTGACAGAATTGATTTCATCTCCGTTCGCGATCGGGAACGAGATGAAATCATCTCTTTGCGATATTATCGGAATGGAGATGAAATCAACCGCAAACTCATTGTGACCTTGTCGAGTATGTCGTATGGATAATGCACGAATCGTTGACTAAATTGCTTTCATCTCGTATCGCGATCGAGAACGAGATGAATTTGTCTCGTTTCAATATCTTCGGAAAGGAGATGAAATCAATGGCGAACTCGTCGTGACGGCTTCGGGTATGTCCTACGGACACGGGAAGAATCATTGACAGAATTGATTTCATCTCCGTTCGCGATTGGGAACGAGATGAAATCATCTCTTTGCGAAATTATCGGGATGGAGATGAAATCAACCGCGAACTCGTTGTGACGTTGTCAAGTATATCCTACGGATAATGCACGAATCGTTGTCCGAATTGATTTCATTTCCTATCGCGATCGGGAACGAGATGAAATCATCTCTTTGCGATATTATCGGAATGGAGATGAAATCAACCGCGAACTTGTTGTGACGTTGTCGAGTATGTCCTATGGATAATGCACGAATCGTTGTCCGAATTGATTTCATCTCCTATCGCTTTCGGGAACGAGATGAAATCATCTCTTTGCGATATTATTGGAATGGAGATGAAATCAACCGCGAACTCGTTGTGACGTTGTCGAGTATGTCCTATGGATAATGCACGAATCGTTGTCCAAATTGATTTCATCTCCTATCGCGTTCGGGATCGAGAAGAATTTATCTCGTTTCAATATCATCGGAAAGGAGATGAAATCAATGGCGAACTCGTCGTGACGGCTTCGAGTATGTCCTACGGACACTAGAAGACTCATTGACAGAATTGATTTCATCTCCGTTCGCTATCGGGAACGAGATGAAATCATCTCTTTGCGATATTAACGGAATGGAGATGAAATCAACCGCAAACTCGTTGTGACCTTGTCGAGTATGTCGTATGGATAATGCACGAATCGTTGACTAAATTGATTTCATCTCCTATCGCGATCGAGAACGAGATGAATTTATGTCGTTTCAATATCTTCGGAAAGGAGATGAAATCAATGGCGAACTCGTCGTGACGGCTTCGAGTATGTCCTACGGACACTGGAAGAATCATTGACAGAATTGATTTCATCTCCGTTCGCGATCGGGAACGAGATGAAATTATCTCTTTGCGATATTATCGGAATGGCGATGACATCAACCGCGAACTCGTTGTGATGTTGTTGAATATGTCGTATGGATAATGCACGAATAGTTGTCCGAATTGATTTCATCTCCTATCGCGATCGGGAACGAGATGAATTTATCTCGTTTCAATATCATCGGAAAGGAGATGAAATCAATGGCAAACTCGTCGTGACGGCTTCGAGTATGTCCTACGGACACTAGAAAAATCATTGACAGAATTGATTTCATCTCCGTTCGCGATTGGGAACGAGATGAAATCATCTCTTTGCGAAATTATCGGGATGGAGATGCAATCAACCGCGAACTCGTTGTGACGTTCTCAAGTATATCCTATGGATAATGCACGAATCGTTGTCCGAATTGATTTCATTTCCTATCGCGATCGGGAACGAGATGAATTTATCTCGTTTCAATATCATCGGAAAGGAGATGAAATTACTGGCGAACTCGTCGTGACGGCTACGAATATGTCCTACGGACACTAGAAGAATCATTGACAGAATGGATTTTATCTCCGTTCGCGATCGGGAACGAGATGAAATCATCTCTTTGCGATATTATCGGAATGGAGATGAAATCAACCGCGAACTTGTTGTGACGTTGTCGGGTATGTCCTATGGATAATGCACGAATCGTTGTCCGAATTGATTTCATCTCCTATCGCGATCGGGAACGAGATGAAATCATCTCTTTGCGATATTATTGGAATGGAGATGAAATCAACCGCGAATTCGTTGTGACGTTGTCGAGTATGTCCTATGGATAATGCACGAATCGTTGTCCAAATTGATTTCATCTCCTATCGCGATCGGGATCGAGATGAATTTATCTGGTTTCAATATCATCGGAAAGGAGATGAAATCAATGACGAACTCGTCGTGACGGCTTCGAGTATGTCCTACGGACACTAGAAGAATCATTGACAGAATTGATTTCATCTCCGTTCGCGATTGGGAACGAGATGAATTTATCTCGTTTCAATATCATCGGAAAGGAGATAAAATCAATGGCGAACTCGTCGTAACGGCTTCGAGTATGTCCTACGGACACTAGAAGAATCATTGACAGAATTGATTTCATCTCCGTTCGCTATCGGGAACGAGATGAATTTATCTCGTTTCAATATCATCGGAAAGGAGATGAAATCAATGGCGAACTCGTCGTGACGGCTTCGAGTATGTCTTACGGACACTAGAAAAATCATTGGTAATGGCTTTTCGTAAACCGGCCGTTTTCCAAGAAAAACCTGACAACTCTTCAGAAGAAAATTTTTAAATCCCTTTTTTTACAACACTACAGCTAACCGCGTGTTTACCCAATCACCTATATGTGGCGGTAAATAAAAGGTTGGGGCGCTAAAAATTTAGAATCGACCGACATAAAATACCATTCATGAAACTGAATTGACAAATGGACTAAACATTTCCAAAGTTGAGCGCCGCGATCTTTTATTTATACATGATTTAATTATTGATTTAAAATTGATGAATTGATTTAATTAATTGACTTAATGATTTTATTATTTTTGTTATGTGTATAGTTACAATTTTTCCCGGCAAACTTCTTTTAGGACACTCGCATTTCAGGAAATATCGAGATATTTGAATGTCGAAAAACTTAATAAAAGCAAGATTCTTCGTTGAATGTTCATTAATTCTTTCTAGTGCTAACTGGTAATTTCGGCCATTCATTCTTCTTAACTTAATTTTTTGTCATTTCTCAATTTTTCCCTAGAAAAAAAACGTGTTTTTCAATCGCTTGTATCTCTGAAACTAATGAAGATATTTTCAGTTTTAAAGCGTCAAATAGAAGCTACATTCTTCTCGCTTCGAATAAACGCTGGGCGTTGAATCTTGGTCTTTGTGGGTTTTTTCTCCATTTAAAACCCACGTTAAAAATTTAAAACTTTAAGGCCTTTACCGGAACAGTAGATATTCATTGTACATTTTTTCCTTTCGCACACTTTTTAGTAATGACAAAACGCAACTTCTCCGCGCTATTACCCTAGCGCGCGAAATTTTTTTTTGGCTTGGGTGTCATCGTCTTGGAAACTTTTCCGCGTACGAAATTGCCGCTGCCAGTTGAGAAACAATTGAACGGCGATCAACAAGGCGAATTTTCTCAGTAGCTAAAGCTATCGAAGAATAGTGCGATCGATCTAGTGCGAGTGACATTTAAACGATTTTGAGAAAAGATCGAAGCCGCCATGGGAGATTATACCTCTGGGGAATACGCGGATATGATCGGGTGTTATGGAGAAAGCGGTTTCAGTGGACGGGCAGCGGCAATTTCGTACGCGGAAAAGTTTCCAAGACGACGACACCCAAGCCACAAAATAATTTCGGCAGCGTTCAACCGCTTGCGCGAAACCGGAAGCGTAATGCCGAACCGTAGTGGTGCGGGTCGGCCGCGGACGGCCCGAACCCTGCGACGGGAGGAGAACATCATGCGAGCGGTTGAGCAAGATCCGACGACAAGCACGCGCGCTGTTGCCCGAGCGCTCGCTACGAGTGCATCGACGGTGCATCGCACGCTCAAATCCGCGGAAATGCCCCCTTTCCACTACACGCGTGTGCAAGGACTGATCGGGAACGATTATGAGAGACGGCTAGAATTTTGCCGTTGGCTTATAAATGCGTACGAGGTGGACGATAATTTTTTGAGGACGATCATCTTCACGGATGAAAGTTCGTTCGGACGAAATGGGTCCTGGAACACAAAGAATTCCTACTACTGGGCCCCGAAGGACGCGAATCCACACCTTGCTATCGAAGCCCGACATCAACATCGCTTTCCTCCCTTAAATATGTGGGCTGGTATAATGGGAGGCCATTTGGTAAGATTTTTATTTGTCAACAAACTATATTAACCCCCAATCCGTGAAGGTATTTGAGGCACCTTTATTCCCCCAATCTGGGTCGTTTTTGTTTTTGCACTACCATACCAATAATTGTCTATGAAAGAAATATGGAAAAAATCATGGGAACTCTTTAGGCCGAACTTGTAAATAGTACAGTCGTGCTGTCGCTAAAAAACCCCGTAATCGGAAAAAAGTAGAAGACAGCCAGTTCTTTGACAGGTGTGTGTGTACGGGCGTGTGTGTACGTGCCTGCATGTGTGTGCGTGTGTGCGTGTGCGTGTGCGTGCGTGTGTGTGTGCGTGCGTGCGTGCGTGCGTGCGTGCGTGCGTGTGTGCGCGCGCGCGCGCGCGCGCGCGTGTGTGTGTGTGTGTGTGTGTGTGTGTGTGTGTGTGTGTGTGTGTGTGTGTGTGTGTGTGTGTACGTGCGTGTGCGTACGCGCGTGCATGTGTGTGTGTGTGTGTGTGTGTGTGTGTGTGTGTGTGTGTGTGTGTGTGTGTGTGTGTGTGTGTGTGTGTGTGTGTGTGTGAGTCCGTTAGGGCGGAGTGAAAAACGGTCATTTTTTGCGAATCGTATTGTAATAGCGCGGGAAAGTTGCATTTTGGCATTACTAAAAAGTGTGCGAAAGGAAAAAATGTACAATGAATATCTACTGTTCCGGTAAACGCATTAAAGTTTTTAATTTTTAACATGGGTTTGAAATGGAGAAAAAACCCATAAAGACCAAGATTCAACGCCCTGCGTTTATTGGGAGCGAGAAGAATGTAGCTTCTATTTGACGCTTTAAAATTGAAAATATCTTCATTAGTTTCAGAGATATAAGCGATTGAAAAACACGTCTTTTTCTCAGGAAAAATTGAGAAATGACAAAAAATTAAGTTAAGAAGAATGAATGGCCGAAATTACCAGTTAGCACTAGGAAGAATTAATGAAAAATCAACGAAGAATCTTGCTTTTATTAAATTTTTCGACATTCAAATATCTCGATATTTCCTGAAATGCGAGTGTCCTAAAAGAAGTTTGCCGGGAAAAATTGTAACTATACACATAACAAAAATACTAAAATTATTAAGTCAATTAATTAAATCAATTCATCAATTTTAAATCAATTATTAAATCAACTATAAATAAAAGGTCGCGGCGCTCAACTTTGGAAATGTTGAATCCATTTGTCAATTCAGTTTCATGAATGGTATTTTATGTCGGTCGATTCTAAATTTTTAGCGCCCCAAGCTTTTATTTACAACCACATATAGGTGATTTGGTAAACACGCGGTTAACTGTAGTGTTGTTAAAAAAAGGGATTTGAAAATTTTCTTCTGAAGAGTTGTCAGGTTTTTTTTGGAAAACGGCCGGTTTACGAAAAGCCAGCATCGTACGGCGTAAGTGGAAAACTATGTAATTTGGTAAATTTAGTTTACGGAGTGAGGAGTTGTATTTTCTTACTTCGGGGAAACTAATTTTTTTTTCGAGCTTTTTTCCGAAATCTAAAGGCAACGACATTAACATTCACAAAATTAACATTCTCAAAAATGTTAAAATTAGTATTTCGTTATTTTGATGTCACTAAACCATTTTTAGATTTGTTTCACCATTCCTCCGTATCGCTATTTTTGGTTAATAGCCGGCGATTTTTCTCATGAATTTATTGCCATTACATCGAAACAAAGATGTTCTAATGCCAATATCAAGAGGGGAAAAGGTACATCATTTAATTTTTAACGCATTCGAATTGAATTGAAACACATTATTTAAATAAAAAAAGTAATCATGGGAGAGGTGTAATTATTGAAACATCACGGTTGATATTACTTTTCAATAAAGAACAATTTCGAATAAGAATTGTGATAAAATTCTAATGCATGTAAAATACAATTGTCTACCTTTTCTCCTCTTGATACTTCCACGAAAACATTTTTGTTTCAAAGTTACGGCAATAAATTAATGAGACAAATCGTCGACTATTAACCAAAAAAAGCGATACAAAGAAATTGCGGAAATAAATATTTACAAAATGTACTCCAAAATAACAAAATACAACTTTCAACATATTTGAAAATGAGAATACATAGTACAGGCTTGGCCAAAGGTATTAGCCACCCCGTCATTTTTCTCTCTGGCCAAAAAATTGAATATATCGGCGAAAAAAAATCGCTAATTAACCGAACGGCTTTTTGAAGAGGACAAAGCCAAGTTCCGTTTGCTTTTTCATTTTTGCGATTTTTTTGTAGTCATTTTGAAAATGCCGTTTGTTTTTACTATTTTAGCGATCAGCAAGATCGCGTGCTGGACTCTGAAAAGTAGTAATTTCACCATTTAATGACAAGATCTTTGAAGAGGACATCATTTCCCTTAGTTCCGTTTAAAAAAAAATTGCAATGCTTTTTTCGCCGTGTTATCGGGGGTTCTTTTTTTAATGCAGATTTCCGAGAAGCCGGCATCGTCCGGCGTAACTTGACAACAATGAGGTTTGGAATATTTAGTCTGAGAAGTAAAAAGTTGTATTTTGTTATTTTAGAGTCACTGAATTTCTTTGCATCGCTATTTTTTCAAATTAATAGTTGATAAAAATAGCGGTACAACGAATCTTCGAAAAAACAATCTATAAAAAATGTAGTTGCTCCAAAATAACAAAGTACAACTTTTTACTTCTTCGACTGAGTATTTTAAACCTCATTGTTTTCAAGGTACGCCGCACGATGCCGGATGTCCGAGAACCGGCCATTTATTTAAGAAAAAACTAAATAGCTGTGCGAAAACAACCGCAAATATGAAGAGAAAAAAAATGGATCTAAAGCTAACAGTGTCACTTTCGAAGATATTATCGCTAAATGGCGAAATCACTATTTTTAAAGTTCACCAGGCGATTTTGCTAAGTACGAAAAGCGTGGAAAAACCGGCATTCTCGAAATATCGTACTGGCTACGAAAAAAACTCGCAAAAATAAAAAGCAAAATGAAGCTGGCTTTATACTCTTCCAAACGCCGTTCGGTAAATTGGTGTACGATTTTTTTTCGCCGAGATATGCCATTTTTGCCCGGATAGAAAAATTACAGGGTGCCTAATCCTTTCGGACAAGGCTGTACATTCATGAGAATTTACATTCCTCAATCGAGACAAATAAACTGGACGACAAACAAAAATTCAACAAAACGATCATGCGATATTGTTCCTTCCAGATTGGACCCTTGCAGTTTGCGGGAAATTTGGGAAGTGTGCAGTACGCACACTTCATCAATACGCATTTACTGCGACTGTGCAGGCGTGCGGGTATAGGGGACGTAGCGATAGGAAATGCCGTATTCCAGCACGACGGTGCACCGGCACACACAAGCCGAATTGCGAGACAGGCGGTGGCCGAAATATTCGGTGAACGATTTATCGGTCGAGGGGGGATGCGCGACTGGCCAGCGCGATCCCCCGATTTGAACCCATTGGATTTTTTTCTATGGGGCCATGTCAAATCTCAGGTATATCGCCAAGCCTCGCGTAATCGGGCCGACCTGGAGACTCGTTTCGAAGGAGCGGTCCGTACCGTCACTCCAGATATGCTGGAAAATTGCCTGGAAAGCCTTTTGCGCCGAGCCCGTTGCTGCATCCAGGCAAATGGAGGCCATTTCGAACATTTGCTGTAATTAAGTTGGCGGTAAGTTTTAATGACGTACACGTAGCCGTTGGCAAAAAATAAACGCAAACTTTATAAATGATTAGCGACGATTCTTATTGTAAATGCGTCCAGGTAGCTCCGGTGGTTATGATGGCGGCACTAGCTTCCGGAAACGGCTCCTGACCTCAAAATAAACGCTTAAATTAAGGACATGTAGAAGATACACATAACCTCACGAATTTTCGGACCCAGCTTTTTCATCTACATTAAAAAAATTTTGTCGTACCAAGCATCAGGATCTGTAGAATTGGTAGACGCGGAGGTTGGTTGTTTTATTTAACCTTAAAAATGTTTCATCTTTAAGAAATCGCGATCACACAATTGCAGCTATCTCCCTCGCACTCACATGCCACATGGTACGGCTTCTACTTCGCCTTTATGGCCACCGAGAACCAGGAACACCCTAGACAACCACAACACCCAGTTGTCTCATCCTGCATTGAACCGTATTTATCAACAGAAAGTGGAGAAGTACGGGTTCGAACAATCGCTCTTCGCTCGGATACACAACGCCGTCGTTAAAAAAGAGAAGAAAAGAGTCCGATAATTCGATTGGAAATGCAGTATGGATTATCCTGGCCGATAGCTCAATGGCCGAATCGATTTTTCTACGGCGGAGCGTTGAAGAACGCTGAAAATTTTCAAAATTATCCGCTTTACTTTTACAAGGTCATTAATCTCGATTTCACTCAGGACGACGAGAAATATTCCAACACGGATGAAGCAAAATTCTTGGCCAATGTCTTCTACACGATATCGGCACGTTCGAAGCTGGGCAAAGCTCAATCACCCGTTCGGGTCGGCATAGTAACGCCTCGCCAAAAGAAACACCAATGAAAAGCAAAATTCGGGATCGGCAAGGTTCTTTGTTTGAAGAAATAGCGGAAAAAAATACAATGAAACCTCGATTATACGTTTTTCTCTTATACGTTTTTCTAACTTATACGTCAAGTTTCTGTAGCCGCGGGAGATTCCGTTCATAAAGACAGTACATTCATTTCTACGTTATTCTCATGTATGCGTCATAAACTGATGTACCCATTGAAAAAAGTATAACTGAAGTTTCGCGGTACCAAATTATAAGGGTCTTGGAATAGGAAAGTAATGACGGAAGGAATTTTGATTTTTTTTCCAGTATCAACATTTCGCCGGAAAACATCAAGACAAAGGTAGTCTGTGAAGTCAACGTCGTCGATAGCTTCCAGGGTCAGGAACGCGAAGTCATCATCATGTCTTGATGTCTCAATTCTCTGACCCCGACATATTCCGTTCATAAAGATACATTAGTATATTCTCTTCTACGTTATTCTCATTTATACATTATATTTGATGCATCCCTTGAAAAACGTACAACTGAAGTCTCTTTTAATTTTTATAAAGCAGATGCGCGCGCACCGGCCATTTACGCACGCACAAATATAATCGTACAATACCGATGCGGGCTTCATATATTACCCACTATGGCCTTACGTTTTTTAAAAATTTGACATGTATTGAATTTTTTTGTACATTTAAAACGTCTCAAACACTATGGTTGACCGTAACTATGCATCGTTCTATTAATAATTGAATGTAATAATATGATTGCGTTTATTGTAATTGTATGCTCCGTTTTGTAATCATATGATATTCTTCAACAATAATCGACGCCTGACAATGCTGTCATAAAGAATAAATTATGATGGTCGACGAAAATGATATGCTGATGTTATATTATTTTGACATCAATTCGATTTTCTATATTGAGAATATCGATATAATGGAGGATGTTGTCGAAATACAAAATTGAATAAACTTCCAATTTTACCCCCATGAGGATTGCAATAGCTGAAATTCGTCATTTTTCATTTCCTCGTTTATTCCTGGTTATTTCCCGATCAATTTCCCTACAACCTTGCTGATCATTTGCTGCTTATTCACATGCACGTTTCTGATTATTTCCACATAAAAGAAATGGCGGATTCGGGACTACCCTTACACCCGTTACGAGTGTGGAATGTTCTGAAGTGTTGAAGAATTTTCGTGGGAAAAGGTCCCTCAGAAATTCGGCCGAATATTACAAGATCTCAAGATTGAGTAGACGGATCGAAAAATGCCCCAAACGAAATCGATAGGAAAAAATCGCATCATCGGGCTCGCCGAATAAAGCGTACTGGAGGCTCTTTATTCTTACATATTTACATTTTAAGTACGTTTGATTGTCTTCATGTTTTACTGTTCCTCTTTTTCTAATAAATTTTTCAGGCCCTCCAGCGCTGCGCACCTTCCCGTTTCAGAAAAACCTGCGAACTGAAAGAGAATTATACTTTTCGTAGCGATACGTAGGAATTCGGAGTCATGATCCCAGACCACAGATTCGTTTAAGGCGATAACGTTAATAAACTTCCGTTCAAAATGTTTAAAAATGGCTCCGTTATGCACGGAGGCAACAATACGCGCGGTCGTTGTCCCAGGTGTTACCCGGTCATGTCACATCCGAAAAAAAAAATCAGCTCATTCGTGAGTAGTGTCGGTACAATGTAGCGTAGCGGTTTTTTTCGACCATTAAAAAAATTATTGTGACCCGAAGAAAAAAAATTGTATTTTTCATCGAAATTATGGCCCACAATAATTTTTTTAATGGTCGAAAAAAAAACGCTACGTCACATTGTAGCGACACTACTCACGAATGAGCTGATTTTTTTTTTCAGATGTGACATGACCGGGTAACAGCTGGGACAACGACCGCGCGTATCGTGCGGAGGACCTCCGCGTCAATGTGCATAACGGCGCCATTTTTTAAATATTTTGAACGGAAATTTATTAACGTTATTATTAAAATCCTTTCTGACGTTGTGTAAAAAAAAAATAAAAAAATTTCGGCCCATACTTTTGAGTTTATTATTTTTTTTCGAATATACCCATTTTTCGATCGGCCAAGGTGGCCAGACGCCTCAATCGCTCTAGGGCAAATTACGTTTCGTGTGCTCACCAGTTCGCCATCAATCTCCGATCCTATCCCCAACTGTTCCTCTTCGTTGCAACGAACAGCTATCCCATTGTGACTAAAATCACAGGTACGAGAGAAAAGTGTAAGTATTTCTTAGTTATACACTGACACAAAAAAATTAAGGAGCAAGAAAAGTTGACCATTTTATCGTGTTTTTCGAAAGGCTGTAACAAAAATGGTCGTACAAAAAAAAAAGGATTTTGCAGCTTGAAGTTTCTAGTTTTCAGTTCTGATGATGATTTTTTTTAGAATCACTGATTGCGCGATCGGAAGAAATATCACGACAAGAAAAAATTTTGCAAATTTTACGTTTTTCAAAGTTCTGCACGGGTTTCGGAGTTTTTTTCCGGACTTAACCTATATCAAAGCCATTGAGCGCATTAAACTCACTTCGATTTGCTTTTTTTCAAATCTCCCCCGACCATTTTTCGCTGAGATATCGGCCTTTGAATGAAAAAACGTCCTTTTGTCTTCAGTCATCGATATCTCAGGAACTAATGGTCGTACAGGAATTCGACCGGCAGTTTTGGAAACGTGAATACATACTCTACAAGCTCTGATTATTATTGTAGTGAAAAAAAAATATCTTTGCCATCAGATTGAAAAAGTACTTTAAAAGTAATTTAAAAACTTTTCTTTACTTTTCGCACAATTGGGTATTGAGTACGAATTAAATGTTGGAAAAAAAACATAAAATTCATGTTGCTTAAAAAATTTCGAAAAAAAAAATTTTTAATAAAAAAAATGTTGAAATTTTTTTTTTAATAAAAAAATCAATTTAGAGTTTTTTAATGTTGACATTTTTTTCAAATCAACGTTATTTGAGTTTGTTTGGGTTGTTTGGAAAATGAGTAGTAGCTTTGACTGTTTAGACGTTTCAAAACTGTCGAAGAAAGAATATTTAGTATCTGTAAATTGTAATGATTATGATATGAAAACTCATATTCTTAAGTAATCATGGTGAGACGATATTTAACTGACGCTCAAGAGTCGAGAGTGGTACGCTTTGGGTAATTCTAATGCTGGCGGTACAATGTTGATTCGAAAAAAAATGTCAACATTAAAAAAAAATTTTAATCGAAGTGGATTTTTTATAAAAAAAAATCTGAACATTATTTTTTTTTTTTTTTTATTAAAATGTTCTCTTTTCAAACATTTTTAGTCAATATAATTTCCAGGGTTTTTTTTCCAACATTTGATGCGTACTCAATACCCAATTGTACGAAAAGTATGGAATTTTTTCCTCTTAATAATCATGAAATGATGTCTGCGAGGGAGGAAACTTGTTCCTTCACATTTTTTTCAAATTTTGGTCAATCGGGCAAGAAAGACCGATGAACGGATCAATTTGGAATTTTGCATGGCTCTTGGGGACATATTGAGCTGAATGACCGTCCATAAACATTAGTGTTTATCGCAATATTTGCAAAGTAGCGGTGGATTTTATAAAAACCAAGAATTCATCGTTTTTTTGTACTTTTTTAAAACTGATGGCAAAAATATAAATTTTCACTACAATAATAATCAGAGCTGGTAGAGTATGTATTCACGTTTCCAAATCTGCCGGTCGAATTCCCGTACGACCATTCATTCCTGAGATATCGATGCATGAAGACTCATCAGGACGTTGTTTCATTTAAAGGCGATATGGCAGCGAAAAATGGTCGTACGGAGATAAAAAAAAAAGCAAATTGACGTGAATTGAATGGGCTCAATGACCTTGATATAGGTTGAGTCCGAAAAAAATCTCCGAAACCTGTGCAGAACTTTGAAAAACGTATAAATTTTTTTTGTCGTAATATTTCTTCCGACCGCGCAATCAGCGATTATAAAAAAAATCACTGTCATAACTGAAAACTAGAAAGTTCAGGCTTCAAAATCCTTCTTTTATGTACGGCCATTTTTGGCGAAGATAAAGCCTTTTGAAAAACACGAAAAAAATTATCAACTTTTTTTGTTCCTTAATTTTTTTGTGTCAGTGTATTATATGTACACATGAATTCTTATCATAAAATCGTCAACAAATAAATAAATACCTTTCTGACACACGATCTGTTTCCGGGCCATCCAAAATGACGCGGCGCATTGCCTGTCCGACTTCTTCGAAACTGCAACTGTAAAAAATTTTTCTTCGTCATTCAAAATCATCTAAATTTATTTCCTTATTTCTTCGTTTATACCAAAACAAATGTATAAAGAAGACATTGTTCTATGATCATATGATTGGAACCGCAAAATGAATGTTTTAGGAAGTAGCATAGATTTTTAAAGAATTATTTAATGTATTAAGGGGCGATATAAAAAACGACAGGGCTTGAAATACCCAGGTTCACGGACTACGGAAGGTACCGAAAAAACGTTTACAGACGAAGTGTTAATTGTACTTACAATTTTGACCCTTCTGAAGTTTCTCGCCGAATCTTGTGCACGCCGATAAAATAGGTGATGGTGCGACGATGTCGGTTCAAAAAATTTCGGATGTATTGTACTCTTTTTTTGTTTGCCGAAATCGCGTATGTTTCACTGCAAATTTTGTTTAAAATTTCGGCCGAAACACCTTTTGCAGCAAAATCGATGCTGTTAGCGAAGGCAATTACGATACGGCCTAAGACTTCCTCGTTCGTCAGAATGTTCTTCGGGAAATTCTTTACGTTTTTTCGGGCATACAAAGCCGCGCGCGAAGGCATGGTACTGCAACGACGGATGTGTCAGTACTGAAGATAGCAAATGTCACCGCCTTCAAGACGGACTTCCAAACAGCAGAATAATGATATTTCAGTATCGAAACGATGCGTTGCTTTGAAAAAGAGAGGGAATAATTATTATATCCAGTTATCTTTTTTCTTAAAAAAAAAAATTGTTTTCACGATTTAGCTTGTTCTGAAAAAAAGAACGTCGGATAAAAATGTGGATGTGTGTGGGTGTGTTTTCGGATTCTGACTTGCCATTCACAACGTGCACAAATGGTCTTATTGAAATGGAAACATAGCATTTTCAAGCTTGAAGTCTCTAGTTATCAAGCCTTGCAGTCAATTTTTTTTCAAGCTTTCTTCAAGGTGTAGACAAATGAAATATGCCAAAAGCAAAAAGTACGACATTTTTTTATTATTTTGAACGAGTGCACGGAATTGACATTTTTTTCAAAGTTCTCAATACCAGGGCCAGAAAAGCTGATTAAATGGCTTTGATTTGATTTTTGTATTGGCACGGTTTGTTCTGGAGATGTCGATGATTGAGTGGAAAAATATTAAATTTTTTTCTCAACCATCTCGAAAAGAGCGAAACTTTCAGGTTTAAATGTTCCGGAAGGAACTTATATTTTTTCGCAATCTTTTTAAATGCATTTTATCCGTAAAAAAAAGAACAGGCTTGTTTCGAAACTAATCGTTATTAAGAACACACGTGAGCTCGACTTCGTTCGCTAGGCAATGTGTGGCAATCGTCCAATTTCCGTTTCAGTGATGGTTTCATCCACGTTTTGAACATCGTTTACTGAACCAGACACGAAATTAATAGAGTGTATGATGAGTATGACGAGATTATGTGGAAAACTGTTTGAAAGTATCGATCGCCCCATGTCATCATTGACACGTCTGTCATCACGTACTGAGAGGAGAAATCGTTGTATTAAAAAAATTATTAAGGGAATCGATTTAACCTCTGATCGGTAGGAACTGAGTGGCAATCGTCCGAGCTCCGTTTCGGCGATCGACCATCCACGTATTCGGCATCGTTTACTGTCTCAGAGATAAAATCGATGCAGTTTATGACGAGTATAACGGGGTTATGGTGACAACTATCCGAATGTACCAATCGATCCGTTCATGTCATTTTTTACACGTACGCAAAGGAGCTATCGCATTCGCAGCTTATACGTCTGCTTACATGATCCACTCTCCCCGAACGGGACCGAGATGAAATCAACGAAAAGCTCGACGGGACGGTTTCAAGGTTGTGTAATGGATGCTAGAAAAATGATTGAGAGAATCCATTTCACCTCTGTTCGCTAGGAACTGAGTGGCAATCGTCCGAGCTCCGTTTCGGCGATGGACCATCCACATCTTCGGCATTGTTTACTGAACCAGAGTTTAAATCGATGCAGCTAATAACGAGTTAACGGGGTTATGCCGACAACTACCCGAATGTACCAACCAAGCCGTTGATTTAATCTTTAACACGTGCTCAAAGGAAATATCGTTGTATTCGCAGCTTTAACCTCTGCTTACATGATCCACTCTCCCGATCAAGAACGAGATGAAATCACCGACAAACTCGACGGGATCGTTCCGAGAATGTGATACGGATACTAGAAAAATGATTGAGAGAATCGATTTCACCTCTGTTCGCTAGGAACTGAGTGGCAACCGTCCGAGCTCCGATTAGGCGACAGACCATCCACGTCTTCGGCATCGTTTACTGAACCGGAGATGGAATCGATGCAGCTCATAACGAGTATGAGGGGGTTATGGCGACGACCCGATCGCGATAGGAGATGAAATCAATTTGGACGACGATTCGTGTATTATGCATACGACATACTCGACAACGTCACAACGAGTTCGCGGTTGATTTCATCTCCATTCCGATAATATCGCAAACAGATGATTTCATCTCGTTCCCGATCGCGAACGGAGATGAAATCAATTCTGTCAATGATTCTTCCCGTGTCCGTAGGACATACTCGAAGCCGTCACGACGAGTTCGCCATTGATTTCATCTCCTTTCCGATGATATTGAAACGAGATAAATTTATCTCGTTTCCGATCGCGATAGGAGATGAAATCAATTCGGACAACGATTCGTCCATTATCCATAGGACATACTCGACAACGTCACAACGAGTTTGCCATTGATTTCATCTCCTTTCCGATGATATTGAAACGAGATAAATTCATCTCGTTCCCGATCGCGATAGGAGATGAAATCAATTCGGACAACTATTCGTGCATTATCCATACGACATACTCGACAACATCACAACGAGTTCGCGGTTGATTTCATCTCCATTCCGATAATATCGCAAAGGGATAATTTCATCTCGTTCTCGATCGCGAACGGAGATGAAATCAAGTCTGTCAATGATTCTTCTAGTGTCGGTAGGACATACTCGAAGCCGTCACGACGAGTTCGCCATTGATTTAATCTCCTTTCTCACGATATTGAACCGAGATAAATTCATCTCGTTCCCGATCGCGATCGGAGATGAAATTAATTCGGACAACGATTCGTGCATTATCCATAGGATATACTCGACAACGTCACAACGAGTTTGTGGTTGATTTCATTTCCATTTCGATAATATCGCAAAGAGATGATTTCATCTCGTTTCCAATCGTGAACGGAGATGAAATCAATTCGGATAACGATTCGTGCATTATCCATAGGACATACTCGACAACGTCACAACGAGTTCGCGGTTGATTTCATCTCCATTCCGATAATATCGCAAAGAGATGATTTCATCTCGTTCCCGATCGCGAACGGAGATAAAATCAATTCTGTCAATGATTCTTCTAGTGTCCGTATGACATACTCGTAGCCGTCACGACGAGTTTGCCATTAATTTCATCTCCTTTCCGAAGATATCGAAACGAGATAGATTCATCTCGTTCCCGATCGCGATAGGAGATGAAATCAATTCGGACAACGATTCGTGCATTATCCATACGACATACTCGACAAGGTCACAACAAGTTCGCGGACGATTTCATCTCCATTCCGATAATATTGCGACGAGATGAATTCATCCCGTTCCCGATCGCGAACGGAGATGAAATCAATTGTGTCAGTGATTCGCACAGTATCCATCGGTTACAATCGATAATTACTCGATACACTCGTTATTGGATAATGGAGTCTGACGATGCTGCGCAAACGACGGGAGGAGCATTGTTTATTTAACAAAGATAAAATCGGTACTCGGAATGGTTCTCGGAGCCTCGATCGGACAGTCCCGATATTACTGCCCCGAATTCGTCTCCAATTTTATCTTACTTCCGGACAGATTGGGTCGAGAAGTCTATCGATTCCGCGAGAACGACGGTAGGAGCTTTGTTTATTTAGCAAAGATAAACTCGGTGCTCCGAATGGTTCTCGGAGCCTTGATCGGACATTCCCGATATTACTGCCCCGTGGGAAGTGGGAAGTGGGTGTAATATCGATTTTCCGTTTCGCATCTAACACCAAGTCAAGTTAAATAAAACCTTGTAAAAAACTAAACAAAAAGAACGTACTGTACCTTGGTACTTGAAACTCCAGACATATTGGGTTGGGTCCGAATCTGTTAATTTTTATTTATTGAGATAACAATCATAACAGAAACTCTCATTGAATAATATCATCGGGCGTGATAATTGTTATCACTGCTGCAACAACTAAGAATGGAAAATTTGATCAAAATCGTTATGAAAATTGAACAATTTATTCGTGATTCGATATGGAAACGTCCGCTTCGAGTCTTTACGATAACGGCAATACGAAAAGAAAAAAAAACATTCGCTTGTTGCCTCCAAATTTGAAAAACACCAAATTATTGACCGTTCTGTGCTTTATTTCTCTCAAAAGTAAAGATTAGAAATGCATTGGACAATCTTATTTCCTATCATCATCGCTCGCGGGTAGAATTACAAGTCTTCGGAATGTCGGCAACCTTCACGCCTTAGCCCGGACTCACGAAGCGGCAGAAGCCGAAGCGAGAAATGTCACATCCGTCGGCCTGTCACGCCGACGCGAATGATACGCAAAACGTCAAATCGTCCGTGCCGTCATCTGTCAAACGGTGCGTTCCTCAAGCCGTGCAAGTTCAGAGCGCGCGTTACCTGTCAAACGCACGCTCTGAACTTGCGTACCCAAGATGACAGAAAATAATAGCAGACGATACAAGAAACGTCAAACTGACCGGGCAACCGAGACAGATGCCTAGCTACCTTGCTCGCTGCCTGCTATGCGTCTCGCGCTCAGACTTAGCACTCGAGTGGCGTCGTTGCTAAGGGCAGGCTTCAAGTCCTACAACAATCGGTCGAACGCCAAAATTCTAATCGCTCTCATTTGAAAACTATTTGACGGAAAAATAAACGCCTTGGCAGATTTACTCGGGGTACCCCCCTAAACCCGCCAGTTCCCGATGGGTCACTTAATATGAAACACCCTGTATATATATATATATAGATGACTTTGAAGGCATTCCACTTCGAGGACCGGCCTGTCTCTGAAATGAACGATAGGTACGTTGAAAACAACTACGGATATGTATATACGAGGGTGGGGTGAGAAGTTTCCGGCCTGACCAAGAAAAACGATGTTTAAAAATTTTTTTTGCTTTATTTTTCAACATAATCTCCATCAACACTGATACATTTCTCATAACGGTGTTCTAATTTCGTTATACCAGTTTTAAACGTAGATTCGTCAAGCTCCTCAAAATACTGATTTAAAGCTTCGATAACTTCTTCGTTGCTCTTAAATCTTTTTCCGCCAAGCCATTTTTTGAGGTTAGGAAACAGGTAATAGTCGCTGGGGACTAAGTCTGGAGAGTAGGGAGGATGCGGCATCAATTCAAACTTCAATTCGTGGAATTTGGACATGGCAACAATCGACGAATGCGCTGGTGCGTTATCGTGATGAAACAAAACTTTTTTTTCGCGAAATGACGTCGTTTAATTTGCACCTCGTGCTTCAAACGTTGCAATAACTCTGCGTAGTATTGACCAGTGATAGTCTTACCCTTTTCAAGGTAATCAATGTACATAATTCCTCTCGCATCCCAAAAAACAGTAGCCATAACCTTGTTTGCCGATAAAATTGTTTTTGCCTTCTTTGGGGTTGCTTCCCCTTTTCCAACCCAGTGTTTTGACTGTTCTTTATTTTCAGGAGTGTAGTGGTGGACCCATGTCTCATCAACAGTTATGAATCGACGCAAAAATTCGTTTGGATTACGCCTATACAGCGCCAAATTGTCGGTAGAAATGGTTTTTCGAAGCAGTTTTTGATCGAGCGTTAGCAAACGCGGCACCCACCTTGCACACAGCGTTTCCATGTTCAAATGGTTGTACAAAATATTTCGCACACATTCAGCTGACATCCTACAGGTCTCAGCTATCTCATGCACTTTCAACCTGCGGTCTTCCAACACTATTTTATGGATTATTTCAATCATCTCTGAAGTTGTGACTTCAACTTGAGTCTTGAGCGAGGCTCGTCAGAGGCGCTCACACGACCCATTTTAAATTCAGTAACCCACTGCTTAATAGTTGAATATGATGGGGAGAAGTCTCCTAGTGTTGAATCCATCTCTTCTTTTATTTGTTTTGGTGTAAAACCTTTCAAATGGAAGTATTTGATGACAGCACGTTTTTCCAATTTTTCCATTTTTACGAAAACAACGGAAGCGTCTCGCGCAATGTGCTCTCAAACGCAAACTAACGTAGCGATTGGGCTGAAACTGTACATACAAGCTCGGTAGGAATGGTACTGTAGTGTAAAACTAGACCTAGTGGCACCATCTCTTGGTCAGGCCGGAAACTTTTCACCCCACCCTCGTATATACATATACACACTTATATATATTCGTGGAAATTCGTTGACTCGCTTCGACATTCTGTAAAAATGTTTATAAGATTTTCTCTTTTGTGACCAGGGTGAAGAGGTCTTTATATAAAAATCTATCAACGTCTTCCCTTAAAATTTGCATTAATCGATAATTTGCAGGATGTTGTAGGTATACCAAACTGTTCGAATTCAGTATTTGCAAATATAGCAAACATAAATATATATCCACGACAATGCAATGGTAGACCGGATAACCGTCATCGGGAGAGGAAAGGGGGCACAAGCTCGAGCCAGGAATGTAATCATAGGATTCCCTTGCGAAACCTTTGGGATACCGGGTCAGCCGTGTTGGATTCTTAGTCTCCTAATTCTCCGGAAGCTCGAGAAGCTTCTACGTTCATATCTCCCCTGGCCACCACCACCTACCCGGGACGTATAGATACCACTGCTTATATACTGTTCATTAGACGTTGAGACTGACATCTCGAACAATCTCGCGATTGCCCCAAAGATTTGGTCGTTTCCTTAGTTCCACGAGAATCAACCAGCAATCCTCCCTGGAGTGTGCCAGCGTTGTGAGGAACCGAATTTGCCTCGAAAATGTTGTTTTCAAGTAATCCGCAGGAATTTTGGATTCATATTGTGTTCGTATGTCCTTCTACGGGGCCTCGAAGAAGAAATTATGAGATCGATGCAAAAATCAATAAACGGAGATATAAACAATAAACGTTGCTAATAAAGCTCTTTGGTAGTAAACAGCCACATAATGAATTCATAAATAGTTTATTTTGACAGGAATAGTTTATAAGAAGTCAATTGAAAATAAATGTGCACGATAACAAATCAATGCGTAAAAAATTAATACATATTTATAAATTCATAACGAAAAAATGCATAATGAATCAAGCGATGAGAAATTGAGCCTTAAATTAAAAAATACATCAAACATTAAATCTAAATAAATATGATCGCTTGTTCCAAATGAATAATTAATGTGACCTTGCTATGCCTCGGAAAGGGTCATTTTTAAGGCATTTGAGGAGATATGGCCTTTATCTTTAATTAGTTTTAACATTAACACTGCGTTTAGATACATACTCAATAAGGAAAAGGTTGCTCACAACGCTCTTTGGCAACTAGACTCTACATAATAAATCGATACATAGGGAAATGAATTAATTAATTAAATACTTTATATAACTTATATACTCATAACTTATATACTTTATTATAACTTTGAAGAAGTTACTTAAAATAAAGAAAAATGACATCTTAACGATCATATAAAGAAATAAATCATGTTTGTCCCGTCGTTAGAGACACTGTCCGAAGCCTTATGGATTCTCGAAAGAAAAGAATTGTAAGCTTCTACAAGAATTACGAATTACGATGAAATTCGGAATTTCAAGATGCCTCACGTGTTACGGGGCGATCACGAAGACCAAGGAGGCCTAGCGTTATCCTCGCCACGTCCGAGTCCCTCATTCTCCACAGTGTGCTGTCCGGACTATCTACCTTTTTGCGTTCTCTCGAAGGGAATCATGGGACGAGAGATGGAAGAAGGGTCGCGTGACTCTCGCGGCTGAGAGTGGTCGCAGGATCCTTTTGCATCGGCTACTCAAGACGTATGTTATTTTTTTTTGTTATTGAAAAAAAAATGTCGGTTTTATTTCATTTTATTCTGAATACCAACTATTTTTTAATTCCATTGTCCTTGTATTTTTGTTTTCGAACATGTGGTATGGATCAATATAGTTCTTTTTCATTTGTCGAGCACACTTTTTTCAGTCTCAGAGTGGGAGAAGGGGCTAATACGAATAAGTTACAAGACCTAGGCTAGTAATGTTTTCAATTAATAAAACATATAAACAAGTCCGGATACTTAACAACTGATATTTGCATAGATCTATACTGACCTACCTACCTTCCATTCACCGACCTATCTTTCCCTCTAAACCTATACGGACTCGATTGAGAATGGGAAGTACAAGGAACCAATATCCCAAATTACATTTTTAGCAAACATTTTTCGGAAACTTTTTGATTTGCGCCTTTTTTCTTTCCATGTCAGAATCATCGTGCGACGTACGTCCCGCTCACTAGCTGGATTAAAAAAAACATGTTATATTTATGTATGTATGCACAATGTCATAGCGGTCTAGTAGACTCTCGCATCGGCTGAGAAACGAGCAGTAATAAATACGTGTCCGTCCGGCAAGTGGGTCGTGAAAAAATGAGATTTATGTGACTCGAAACGGTCTCTCGCGGTTTATACCGCCATACGACTCAGTCAACGAGTACACTCAAATATATATACGTATGTACTATGGAATTTCGTGCGAAGTCTTCCGTGCTGGATCGGACTTGCCACCGAGCGATCTACGTCGACGACGACGAGGAAAGGCCCGATATAATAACGTTTCTTTCGTTGCATTCTACAGACGGCTGATGCGTATGGACAATACAGGTGAATATAGCTGCGCATCGACGTTTTAATAGTAAGTTTTATAACTGACACTAGTAGATGGATGGTCGGGATTCGGCTCTGGTGGTACTTCGAATTAAGCAGCATTGTGCGTAGCCAATACTCGGAGCGGTGACCGCTTATCCGTCAACTGACTGGCGCATCAACCGGCGAGTGGAAGGCCGATACTTCTGATACCATGGTGTAGATAGGGTAAGCTGGTATAGGAGTACGCATCTAAGCTTCAAAGCGGTGAAAAAAACAAACAAATACATATTACGAATCAATTTTTGTTTTAATTGAAAGAATATGTAGTATTCTATTTAAATTATGAGCGACAATTGGGAATCTTAATTTTATTAAAATAACACATTAAGAACTACGAAACGGGATTTGCGAACTCTTAGACATACGAGCGTTTAAGAGTGCGCACGCATCGATACGTTTCGATAAGAGTACGCAAGCATCAATCGACACATAAATCGCAATTGAAGTTGCCCGCATTTGTATGAGCGGTTCATTTCTCATACCACCAAGCTTCAAATACTCGATCCATTACTCACATATTGGTTTTCTGTATATTTCTTTGTATACTTGTAAAACAATATATGCTATATATATATGTGTGTGTGTGTGTGTGTGTGTGTGTGTGTGTGTGTGTGTGTGTGTGTGTGTGTGTGTGTGTGTGTGTGCATGCGTGCCTGTGTCTGTGTGTGTATGTGTGCGTGCGTGTGTGTGTGTGTGTTTGTTTGGTTGTGTGTGGGGGGGGGGGGGGGGGGGCATTCCACGCCATTTCACCTAGCCCGTGACCCTAATCATTTTTGGTTTTCCTGATTTTTTTTGTAAAATTGTACCCCATGAAAGGAATATCCACGCCAATTTTTAGATTATTATCTTTCCTCTTTTAAGAGTTACAGTTTTCCAAAAAAATGTCGATTTCGGAAGGTTTGGAAACGTTTAAACGCTCATAACTGCTAAGCTAATTGAGATATCGACAAACGTCACTATGTCATTTTTTTGTTTATTTTGAAGCCTACTTTTGCTAGATAATTTAAAAAATTATCAATTATCAACGTCAACATTTTTTTGCTTCTAAAATGAAAACTATTTTTTTTTAATAGAGTGACCCATTCTATGATTTTTAAGGCTAGTCT
Source organism: Ophion obscuratus (assembly GCA_964007375.1). Classification (NCBI taxonomy): domain Eukaryota; kingdom Metazoa; phylum Arthropoda; class Insecta; order Hymenoptera; family Ichneumonidae; genus Ophion; species Ophion obscuratus. The sequence continues at coordinate 54,252,239 of OZ023312.1, forward strand.
CATCGTAGATCCATTTTTCCTTCTATTTTTTTCTCGAATGAACCACATCTTTTTCAGTAGACTTTTATCATTTTAATCTTCAATAATGCTATTGATGATTTGGTGATTTCCAATTGGGCTTCGCCAGGCCTGAAACGGTTTATTTTCAATTTGTGCGGAATTTAACAAAAAAAAAATTGTTATTTATTCAAAATAATGTTTTTGTTAAATTCTGCACAAACTGAAAATAAACTGTCTCAGGCCTGATGAAGCCGAATTGGAAGTCATAAAATCATTAATAGCATTATTGGAGATAGAAATGATAAAGTTGTTAAAAAAAAATCAGAAAGAGATCGACATTTTTTTGGAAAATTATAACTTCTAAAAGAAAAGAGATAAAAACCGAAAAATTGGTGTGGATATTCGTTTCATGGGATATAATCTTACAAAAAAATCAGGAAAATCAAAAATGGTCGGGGTCACAGGTTAGGTAAAATGGTGTAGAATGTCCCATATATGAGGCATTCTTCATCAACTGGGCCACTTTATTTCAACCCCTCCAATTTTTTTCAAAATCTGCCAGTTTGAAATATTAGTCAAAAGGAACGTCTGTGATTTTTTAGATTTTTTAGGCGTCCGTTCAGGATTTTTAATTTTTCATTACGAACACTGTATCCGAAAAAATATTCATCAAACAAAAAAACATTTTTTTATTTTTTCCCCTTTATCGAAAACAATCAAAATCATAATTTTTCTGCATTGAAAAAATTGAAATTTGGCAAAAAATGAGAATAACATTTTTTCAATCCTAATAACACACTTTTCATTTCCAGGAAAATGATCGATGTCTCGCACACGAGCCAGCCACTGCCATCGCAGACCCACACCGGCCTGCGGACGTTGCTTTAAAGGTCACAAACTTTTTTCTCCTTATTCTAGATGGTTCAAAGCATCTCTTTAGTCAAGTACAAAAATCAATGTTTAAAAAATTCTACAGTGGTGTGACCCCTTAGATCGGCGTACACGGTAATGATTGTTCGTCGCGTCTCTTTGAACGAGCGCCCCGCCCCTCTTTTTTCTTCGCAAGTTTCGTCCGCTCACTGCTGCGAGCTTGAATCTTCTATTCGTCAATAAAATTCAAAAATAGGACAAGACAATGATTGCCAAAGAATCGAGTGGTTTTTTTTCGAACCAAACAATCCTATTGTTTTTTCTGATCTACCTGCGGTCATTCGGATGAACTTCCGAAATTAAAACGCGTCATCTATTGCTAACTCATGTTGAAGATCATTTGAAAAAGTAAAAAAAGAACGCCAAGCAAAAAAATTCTTTCGCAAACATTATCGCTTGTTTTAGCATGTTAAAAATTCTGATTTATCTTAGAATATTTCTTTTATTTAAACAATGTTTCGATTATATATTCTCAATTTAAATATAGAAAAAGTGAAATAACTTTTTTTAAATAGCCAAGCAAGTTTACTAAAAATTTTGTAAACAAAATTATTAAACCTTAGGAATGATATTTTGCGTATTATTTTACTTTTACTTTGAAAAATCATCTTACTGTTGTCATATCAAATTGGTGTCACCATTATATATTGGGAGTACAAATAAGTCTCCGCCGTATGATAAAAGATGGCCCCACCAGGAGGTTATGGTTGAAATTGTCAGATGTAAAACGTCATATCGTAAGGTTGGACGTTTTACATCTGTAATAATAATAATCTGTAATAATAGCGATTTTGTATCAGCATCACATAATTTCTTTGTTCCGAAAATGTCGAGTTTTGGGTCGAATAAGCGGGACTCAATAATTTGATATGGTTTATTAAAGAAAAACTAATTTTTTTGTTGCCCCATAGTTTGTAGTTTCCTTTATGCCATACTCGTTACTGCAAATTTATAATAAACATGACAGCAACCATGACAACAAAGACTGATTAATGAATGTTAATAATTATAATAAAGTTGGTTAGCAGTGTATGAATAGCTGCGGATTCTACTCCTATAAGAATAAAAAAATACAAATTTGAGTTCATTCAATATTATACTAATCCTTGAAAACCATGCGTTCCTTTCTGCAACTGTACGGCCGCACTCAGAGTAAAGTGAAACCCTAGAAACTTTAACAAACAAGAAAAACGCCAAGTAATAAAAAAAGACCCGTCGGAACATTATTGGCTTCTTCACTTTGATATATTTTTTCTTTTATTTCAAACCATGGTTTTTTTATATTATTACTTTTTCCATTTGAACGAACAAAATAATTGAAATTACTTTTTATGAAAAGGCCAAGCAAGTTTCCTAGTAATAAAATCGCCGCTACAATCTTCGAGGATTAATGCGGGCCCAGATCTGGGTAGACTCATAATAAACCTATATCACAGTGATATAATGTGTTAAGATTGGCCGAATGTGTGGCCTAAGCTGGATATAATGTCGACGGCACAATTTTACCTAGATACTTCTATTTTGAATGCCACCATTCGATCATGTATTGTTCGGTAATGCCGGAATGTTATATATCATGTTTCAAATAGCATGCTATCCCAGTGCTCCGCCGAACCCTAATATAATTAAAGACACTTTCATGGCATGCCTAATGTAAACATTTTTACATACATGGGCCCAGTCATGGTCCAGGCATCCTAGCCAACGCTGAGCTGACGAGTGTTTGCCAAGCAAGCTCGATGCTCAACCAGCGCTGGGTCGTTGTTCAATTTTGACATGGGCAAAACAGTCGCAGTCCAGGAATTGTAGCCAACATTTGGCTGCCGAGTGTCAGCCAGGTCTGGTCCAAGCATTTTTGCCGAGCGTCGGCCAAGCAAGTGCGGTACTCAGCCAGCGCTGGGTCGATGGTCAATTTCGACACGGGCCCAGTCGCGGTCCAGGCATCGTAGCCAATACTTGGGTGCCGAATGTCCGCCAGGCGTCACATTTTCAGGCCTGGGCCAAGCATTTTTGCCGAGCGTCGGCCAAGCAAGTTCGGTACTCAGCCAGCGCTGGGTCGATAGTCAATTTCGACATAGGCCTAGTCGCGGTCTAGGCATCGTAGCTAACACTTGGCTGCCGAGCATCAGCCAGGCCTGGGCTAAGCATTTTTGCCGAGCGTCGGCCAAGCAATTTCGGTACTCAGCTAGCGCTGGGTCGTTGGTCAAATTCGAGATGGACCCGGTCGCGGTCCAGGCATCGTAGCCATCACTTGGCTGCCTCAAGTGTCAGCCAGGCGTCACATTTCCAGGCCTGGGCCACGCATTTTTTCCGAGCGTCAGCCAAGCAAGTTCGGTACTCAGCCAGCGCTGGGCCAATGGTCAATTTCTGCTTGGAATTTGCCTTTTTATTCCAAATATATTCTCTAACGATGCCCAAAATATGTTTACCAATAACACGCAAAAAGTATTTTCGTTTTGAAATAACATATGCCGTTATGCGATTTCGCAGGGTTTTTTTTTCATCCTCACCGTTGCAGGTACCATTCTGAATGTTTTTCGCAGTTTCGTTACCCATTGACAGACATCCTGTAAAATATGTACCGAAATCGAAAGTGTGTTATTAGGTTTAAAAAAATGATATTCTTTTTTTTTTGCCAAATTTCAATTTCTTCAATGCAGAAAAATTTTGATTTTGATTTTTTTCGATAAAGCTGAAAAAATGAAACGTTTTAATTCTTATGATTTTTTTTGCTTAATGAATAATTCTTTTAATACAGTGTTCGTAATGAAAAATTGAAAATCCTGAACGGACGCCTAAAAAAATCTAAAAAAATTACAAAAATTCCTTTTGACTAATATTTCAAACTAGCAGATTTTGGAAAAAATTGGAGAAGTGGAAAAAAATGGCCCAGTTGATAAAGAATGCCTCATATATAAGATATTGTAATGTCGGTTCGATAGGTTTGGTTGGTTTTTATTTTGAACGAGCTGTCTGACTCGCTACAGAACTCGGTTTTAGGACGGAACAACTCGGTTAATACAAGGTTGAGCTACTTGAGACGCGTTTATTCAAATGATCGTCGAACAGAGATTCGGTGTGATACAAATTCGATGACTAACTGACTAACTTAGCTTAGATTCGTCGCATTTTATAGAAGTAGGGCCTGAGAAAATTGAGGTAGTGGGAGGAAGGGCCGACGTGATGCTTGGGTCGTCGTTCGAGAATTTTCCATTGGAGGGAAGGGCCTACGTGATGTTTGGAGTGTTGTCTGAAAGAGTTTCCGAGAAGTGCAGCTGCATCGAGCGGAAATAGTCTAACACGATCGTTGGAAGAAAAATATGGCCCTCGCATCTTTGAGTCGGACTCTTCGTAGGGATGTAGGCGGATGCAAAACATTTGGGAGATCAAGTCAGACCGTGAGAAAAGGAAAAGTGAAAAGTTCCCAGAGTATGTTAAGCCTCCCCCCTAATTTAAGAAAATTCACACCAAAAAAAAGTGAATTTTCGTTAAGCTTTAAGGTTAGTAGATCGACGGCGACCTGTTGGTTTTGCAATATGTTTGGTATTACGGTTTCCAGTAAATTCTAACATGGAGCATTCTTCCCTGTCGTATTTAACGTGGTAGTCTACGTGTTCGTTATTCTGATGAAAACAGTTATTGTAAACGTTAATGCAAGGGGAGAACGTTGTTCTGAACATTTTGGTAATGAGATTGTATAAACATTCACATAATCCGCATCTGAACATAAGGTACAAGAGGACAACGGCAGTGCAACTGTAACCGAGATATCTGATGCCTTCGTAAGTAGTTTCAACAAATGTTTTAGTCCGTTTACGTTGTCCAGTTTTTTCTGCTTGGTCTGAAATCTCGTCTAAAGTTTGTCCAAGAGCTTTGAGTTGAGTAAGGTCAACGTGTGTAGGCCATCCTAATGTCGTCAGCTGAATGTCTTCAAGAAACACTGAATGGTTCCGGAGGACCTCTTCAAGATTAGGAACTTTGAGTGTCTTATTGAGGATGATGTCAGTCGCTTGAGTGATCTTCTTGTCGTAGCTAGGTCTTACAAAGATATGTTCAGTATGCCCAACACAATTACCAGTCATCGTCATTTTGTTAGTACCGCGCAGTAGTGCTTGATGTGTTTCATAATCGTCACAGCTAATGTAGAGCGTTTCGTCATATGGGGATGTGACGATCCAAGAATTTCCTGATTTCAACTGAATCCACAAGGATTTGACTAAATTTATGTAAAGTATTTGACATTGAGCGTCGGATATGTCTGTCGGTTTTTGGAGGATTACTGCTTCGCAGCTATTTGGATCGTGCACAAAATAGTCGGGATTTGTACGTTTGCACAAACGTCTTGGCCCGACTTCCTTACAGTGATCGAGATTTTCTTCATTACTTGAAGTGAACATTGTTCGGGCTGCACTGATAATTACTAACGTGTCAGGAGGGTTCACATAGTAAAAGGTGCTTGAGGTTCCCTTCCGCTTAGGGATGGGTATAATGCGGAAAACGTCAAGCAGGTTATTTTCTATCACTGGTACCTTAATTACATAAGTAAAACTATTATCTTTTAGCATAACGCTTACATCGCTAATTCCAATAATTGCCGCAAAAGCAGACTCTTCTAGAGGTACAGGTGGAACGTTACTGGATGAGACTTGTTCCCGAATTGTTTTTCGTGCTTCGATCAAGTCGGCAGGATTGAGGATTTGGGGATGGATTATCCCTTGTTTGCCATCATTTACTGCATTCAAGACATTATTAATGCATTCACTATATTCGTCTGTAAGAGTCTCTAGGAGGGGAACTTGTGCGCTAATTTTGATATCTCTGGTATTATCAGCTACCGCAAAATTTACTTTTGCATACGAATTGAACAGTTGTTGATTTTCAGTGCACTTCCATAGCTTTAGAAAGTGTAAATGATATTTCTTTAACTATTGCTGTTTGATTGCTAATTAGGGTACTCATTTTTTTATTATCAGCGTGAAGCTTATCGATCTCATCATTGTAATTTTCGGCGTCGGAATTTCCTAAAGTTCCAAACAGGATTCTACTTATATCCCCATTAAAGTTAAATACACCTCTTTTGAATCGGGGTTTGTATTTAACCTCTGTCTCTATTCTATTCTATTTAACCTCTGTCGAAGTATTTCAATTGATGTGAATTCCGAGCAGTTCTTTTTTTCCTTGGCTCCGTTGCAGATCGTCGATAAGCTCAGCGCAGCTCGCATCAGCTCTTCCCGTTGTAGGTTTATGTCGGTGAGGTCGACGTAGTTGACTACTGTCCAGGTTTGATGGTAGATTACGACGTTTCCTAAGTTTTCCATGTATACGGCGCCTTCAAGTGGTTCCACCCTTAATGCGTCTGTTTTGACGGACGTTACGAAGAGGGGAAGAAGCACCAGCGACATAATTCCTGTACAGAGTTTTTTTTATTAGTTTCTATGATAAGGTTTTAATTTGTTAACGTGGATTAATTTTTTTCTGTTGTTCAATAGTATTTTGTAGTTGACGTCTGATATTTGCTCTAGTATGATGGCAAGTCCTTCTCACTTTGGGGCAAGGGGTGTCTTGTCTTTCTCTTGAGCAACGAGGACTTCGGCGCCCTTTGTGAAAATAGATACAGGACGGTGTATGCGAGCGTCCTGGACTGCCTTGTAGTGTTCGTTAGCAGCGATTAGATTGTCGCGTCCTCTTTTTACGATACTTTCGTGATTAGCGCGTAGTCCTTCGAAGTATTGGTCGATTGTTACACTGGTCCTTTGAACTGGCAGGTTATTTGGGATGTTGGGTTTCCTTCCAAATTGCATTTCGAACGGTGTTAATCCCGTTCCTTCGTGTTTTGCTGTATTTTACGCCATAGAAACAAATTTCAACTTTTTATCCCATTCTCCTTGACGATCGTGGATCAATGCTTTGATTTGTTCCTTAATTGGAGCATGTGCTCGTTCAAGGCTTCCGTTACTCTGAGGATGGAACGTTGCCATTGTCATGTGTGAGATCTTGAAAAGTTTTTCCAGATGTTTGAACGTCTGGCTAATAAAGTTTCGTCCACCATCAGTTAGGATAATCTTTGGGGCTCCGTGAATGTAAATGAAATTATCCACCAATGCAGTTACCGTGGTTTGAGCGTCCTGTGATTTTACAGGGATCAGCGTAATGTATTTCGTCAGCTGATCTTATACAGAGAGGATGTACTTGTGCCCCTCATAAGTTTCAGGTAGCGGACCCGCAAGGTCTAATGCGATTTTTCATTAGGTTTTTCCGGTGTATCTGTAATTATTGCTTCTGCTCGCGGTTTTATTCGCACGAGCTTGATCCTCTGGCACGTGTCTCATGTACGGATGTAATCTTCGATGTCCCTTTGAAGGTTCGGCCAGGTAGCAACAGCCTTCACTCGATCGAGCGTTTTTGCTACTCCGAAATGACCTGTGGCATTTGTCCCATGGTGTTGTTTTATGATGTCCATCCGTTCGTCTTCTGTACCTGGCTCGTAGATTTCCGTGTCATAAAGGTAGAGAAAGGGTCGCTCTGTTTTCTTCGACCAAATAAATGAGATCATCTGCTTAATTACCATTTCTGTAACTGGATTTTCGCTTAGTTGTTAGCACCCTAAATAAATCTTCGTAGGTCCATTGATCATTGATAGTTTTTCGGCTAATGAGTTGTACCATTCGATCTCATCTGCTGTGAAATCAAGGTGCAATTCGTCTTCACTGTCTCCAGGCTGACTTGTGATTTTGATCCTTGATATGTTCCTGGGTGAGGTCTCCTCCAAAATTTCGGAAAAGTAAAAAAAGAACGCCAAGTAACAAAATACCCCCGAAAACATTATTGCTTGTTTGATCATATACAAAATTCTGATTTATCTTGAAATATTTTTTAATTTTATTTAACGAATGCTTTTATTATATTTTTTCAATTAAAATGTACAAAAAAGTGAAATAACTTTTTATAAAGTAGCCAAGCAAGTTTACTAAAAACGTAAACAAAATTGTTAAACCTTAGAACGAATGTTTTCCTAAATATTTTATTTTTATTTTAAAAATCACATTACTATTATAACAAAAAATTGGTATTACCATTATATAAAAATACAACGTATTTACCACATAAGTACACTGGAAATGCTGTGCAACGACTTGGCGTGCATGGTTAAGAGAAATAGCTCGGGAAGATACACAATATATATATAACCTGTAACAACGCATCAACTGCCAGTGTTATTAACAATGCGATTTCCTGCACCTTGCGCTAGTGTGATTCGGACAAGATAACATTGATATGTAGTGTTATCGGTGTATATATCGGTTCACACAATTCACGTGACCGTGTCAGAGCTACGTTATATCCACTATTGACGAATATTCGACTGTACTCGGAAAAACCATCGAATCTAGCGCAATGAGTATCAGGAGAGATACTCAGATATTTCGTTTTTCATCAGCAAGACGACGGCACCGTAATTCGAATTTTAAAATTGCCGATGCTGTGGCTTAGAGACGGATACAATACACAAACAGACGAATCAATACATAAAAGTATATACGAAATATATTTCATGTAATGTATGAAGTTGTCTGATAGAGGAGAAAGAATATACTTTTATATATCGTATTAAATTATGCATAAAAAAAAAGATTTAACGTATCGTGTCGTCTAGGGGAACATCACTGATTTGATCCATACTTTGCGGGATCACGAAATTTGATTTCCAGTTGCATAACAAATTGCAGCAGTCTATGTTTTTTCAACCTGAGAGTTAAGTAGTCGGAAAGACGAAATCCTTCGCCGAGCTATTTTTCTTAACCATGCACGCCAAGTCGTTGCACAGCATTTCCAGTGTACTTATGTGGTAAATACGTTGTATTTTTATATAATGGTAATACCAATTTTATGTTATAATAGTAATGTGATTTTTAAAATAAAAATAAAATATTTAGGAAAACATTCGTTCTAAGGTTTAACAATTTTGTTTACGTTTTTAGTAAATTTGCTTGGCTACTTTATAAAAAGTTATTTCACTTTTTTTGTACATTTTAATTGAAAAAATATAATAAAAGCATTCGTTAAATAAAATTAAAAAATATTTCAAGATAAATCAGAATTTTGTATATGATTAAACAAGCAATAATGTTTAATTATTGCTTGTTTAATCATTTAAATGATTTAAATGATTTTGTTACTTGGTAACAAAATGGGGTATTTTGTTACTTGGCGTTCTTTTTTTACTTTTAAAAGTTTTTAAAGGGGATTTCATATCTTTTTGAAAGGGGAAAAATCTTTTTTTCGTTCTGCGCCAGTTCAAAGAGGAGTGAATTCAAATATCTTTTCATTGCTTGGTATTATTTTTTTTCACTTTTTCAAAGATTCTAAAAGGGTAAGATTTAAACAGATAGTTAAAAAAACAGGACACGTCGTTTCTGAAAACTTGTATATTACCAAATGCTATAAATATTTTTTTTTAAGTCTTCAGTCCCTTCCACTATTAAATCGACATATTTGCAGGGTTATTTACAAACGCCTATTAGTGAAATATTTATTCGTAGTTCGCTTATTTGTATTCACATGCATGCATACAAATACAATTGTATTTACAAATATTCTGAACGTGTACAAATAAATTCACAGAAAAAAATTGGGAATACAGTAGAACCTCGATTATTCGAACCTCGATTATCCGAACCCTCAATTATCCGAACGATGGCTTAGTTTATCCGAACGCTCAATTATCCGAACGTTGGCGCGAAAGATACATTGTTGCTCGCTGCCACTGCCGTGAGCAACAATGAGCAACCCAACGCAACTTCTTCTCAAACGGCTGCGAGACTTAGCCGCTCAAAAACGCGTTACGGCCGTTCGTTAATTAAAAATGGACGATTTTATAACAAAAATATTAAAAGAGGCATTCGACTTTTTTCAGGTGTTTAGTCCTTAGTGTGCATTAGGGGTCAGGCTGACCCCAAATTTTTTTTCTCACGTGAATAGCGTTTACGGGTAAGCGTCCCCGGGATTAAATACCTAGTATGAAGGAACCGTCATCCCTTCCCTAAAAGTGGGGACCATAGGCAGTCTAGCTGCTGCTTTAGTTTGTGCGTGACAGCCGTACGAAACAGACGTGGGGTCAAATTGACCGCCAGTGTACACAGTAAAGGTGTTTTAGTGATTTTTGATTACACGTAAATTTTATCATCTTGCATTACAGGTAAGCAAATTTAAACGTGAAATGTGTCCAGAATTTTTTCTGCAAACTAATACAAGATATAAATAGAAATAGCGTATAATTTACGGCCGCGGAGCGTTGGAGAAGCGCTTCTGGAAGAGGAACCAGAAAATGATGATTTCGGTGGTGCATCAAGCGACGAAAATCATGATTCCGTTGAAGAAATGTCGGAGGAGGAGACTGATGGAGTTTCAAGTGACGAAATATCAGAGGCCGAAGCCGTTGAAGTATCAGCGCAGCGACGAAAAAGGCAATCACAGGAAGCGCGAGGAAGACCTTTATCGACTATGAGGGGAAAAAATGGTTTTGTGAGGAAGATTAAACCGCCCGAGCGACTGTCAGGTAAGGATATTCAAACGTATTTACCTCTGCGTGCCATTCTATTGTATTTGATTCCTTTCGAATGTATGTATGTGTATATATATATATATATATATATATATATATATATATATATATATATATATATATATATATATATACATTCGAAGGTAAACAGAGATGTGTGTGTATATATATACATTTTCAAATATACATATATTTTTTTTAGCCCGGTGTTCATCGGTCCAAATTCATATACCTGGTCCAACAAAGGACGCCCTGCTATGTGAGGAAATTTTCGAATTTTGGGAGACGTTATTCACCGTTGAAATGCGCGAATTGATCGTGAAATATACCAATATGAAAATTGAGTCAACACAACGCGCTATAACCGACAGGGGTGGCGTCCTCCAAACTTATCATCATTCAACAAATTTGATTGAAATAAACGGTTTCATTGGATTACTTTACTATTCTGGTATTTGGAAATGCAATCATATCGGCGTCAAAGAGCTATGGGCGAATACCGAAGGGAATAATTTTTATCGAGCTACAATGCCTTGCAGGCGGTTTATTTTTCTATCGGAATCAATCCGGTTCGATGATAAGTCACAAAGACCAAAAGACAACAAGTTCGCCTGCATCGAAGAGTTGTGGAACATGTTTATGGAGAGATGCAGAACAAATTATAAACCTCACAATTACTGCACCGTTGATGAACAGCTGCTGTCTTTTCGAGGAAATTGTGGCTTTCGTGTTTACATAAAAAGTAAACCAGACCGATATGGTCTCAAAATCGTTACATTGAACGATGCAAAAACATTTTACCTGATAAATGCTATTCCGTACACGGGAAAAATAACCGTCGAGAAAGGATTATCTGTTCCTGAACATTTGTTTTTGAAAGTGACCGAACCGATTCATGGAACGGATCGTAGCGTAACTTGTGACAATTGGTACACTTCGATCCCGTTGATTGAAAAAGCACTGAGTGATCCGTATAAGCTGAAAATAACGGGCACTATCAGGAAGAACAAACGCGAAATTCCACTCGAAATGAAAATAGCAGGAGACGAGGAAAGTGCAAAGTACTGTTTTCAAGACGATATCGCACTACTCTCTTGGACACCAAAGAAGAACAAAATTGTTTTGGTAGCATCTTCATTTACAAGGTCGACGAAAATTGATGCTAGATCGGGGAAACCCGAGATAATCCACCACTACAACGACACTAAAGGAGGCACGGATGTTTTCGACAAATTGTGTCACTCTTATAGTGTCGCGCGAGGCACAAAACGTTGGCCACTAAGATTTTTCTTTGGAATGCTCAATCAAGCAGCGGTTAATAGTCGCATTCTTCATACGTGTCATACGATGCAACATGAAGAGAAGATAGAACAGAGAATACTTGGACGAGAAAGCCAGAAGCAAATTGCTTTACACCTTGTCACTCCGTTACTGCAACGCCGTTTACGAGAAACACCATCGCTGCGAAGGGGCATCCGGAAAAGCATTGAAATGATATTGGCTATCGATCCGGTGCCACCTCCACAGATCGAACGTCTGACTTTTGAAAAAAGAGTTCGATGCGCTCTCTGTACTCGATCCATGGACCACAAGACAAAATTAAAGTGTCCTTCCTGCCTTCGACCGATGTGCGACGACCATCGCGCATATTTGTGTACCGATTGCGGCGCAACGGAGTGATAATTTTGGCACATTTTTAACAAAATAAACGAAGTACAAGCTGTAAATAAAAAAACAAAGTGCATTTAAGATGATTACACTTGAAACAGTTGTTGCGATCTCTCATTTTCCATCTTTCACGAAACCTGAAAAATGTCCAATTTCATACTCCATAATAAATATACTTTTTAAAACGGCTGCAAAGCGGACTATTTTTTCCTTAAAACATAGGCCCTTATCTGTAAAACCCTAAAAGCATTTCTTTCAAAACTCAAACGTGAAGTTTTTATGAGAATTTTTACCAAAACTACTTTTTTGCGTACCTTCAACTTTAAGCACGTTTTTTAACTATTATAAAATATTTTTTTGGAAATCTAGCTTTACAGCCTTAAAGTTTGACCAATTCCCTACAAAAAGTGTCCTAGACTTTTTTCCGGAAAGCGCAAGTTACCGAGATATTCGAGGTCAAAAATGGCCTGGGGTCAAATTGACCCCATGTGCACGAAATGATTCGCTGCGAAGGTGTGCACACTAAGGGTTAATATATACAGTAGAACCTCAATTATCCGAACCTCGATTATACGAATCCTCAATTATCCGAACGATAGCTTAGTTTATCCGAACGCTCAATTATCCGAACGTTGGGGCGAAAGATACATTGTTGCTCGCTGCCACTGCCGTGAGCAACAATGAGCAACCCAACGCAACTTCTCCTTCTCAAACGGCTGCGAGACTTAGCCGCTCAAAAACGCGTTACGGCCGTTTGTCAATTAAAAATGGACGATTTTATAAAAAATATATTAAAAAAGGTATTCGACTTTTTTCAGCTGTTTAATATATATATATATATATATATATATATATATATATATATATATATATATATATATATATATATATCAACACCTGATATATGTATGTACATAAAAACAGTACATACATATATATTAAAATTTGACATGTACTGTACTGTTTTTATGTAAAAGGTTGTTGTTTATGATCTCGTCCCAAATAACCCACGTTTCGATTATCCGAACTAGTCTCGGTCCCAATTGGTTCGGATAATCGAGGTTCTACTGTATTCACAAAAAATGTGAATATTTACAAGAAATCCTGTGAATTAAAAAAAATTCAAATCAATATCTATGAATGCAAATGTATTCACAAAAAATTGTAAATACAAAAAAATTCACAAAATAAGTTGAGAATTTTTTCGTATTTAAGACAAATTAAAATCAAATTCACAATGATTAGATTAAAATTTACACCAAACGTGAGTTCTTACGTATTTTGAGAGAAAACATTGCGTCGAGGCGAAGAAATTTTTGCAAAAAAAGTGAGTTCCAAATATTACATCACAAATATGAAAAAATTCACAAAATGAGTTGTGAATTTCCTCAAGTTGAAGAAAATTAAAATCGAATTCACGACAATTATATTAAAATTTACGCCACAAGTGAGTTCTTATGTATTTTGAGAGAAACCATTGTGTTGAGGCAAAGAAATTTTCGCACAAAAAGTTTTGTGCAAAAATTTCTTTGCCTCGAGGCAATGTTTTCTCTCAAAATGCGTACGAACTCACTAATGGTGTAAATTTTAATCTAATTATTGTGAATTTGATTTTAATTTGTCTTAAATATGAAAAAATTCACAACTTATTTTGTGAATTTTTTTGTATTCACAATTTTTTCTGTGAATCTATTTGTATGTTCAGAATATTTGTGAATACAATTGTATTTGTATGCATGCATGTGAATACAAAATGTGAAGTATGAATACATTTGTATTTATATTCACATGAAAATCACGATGTGAATAAATTCATATTCGTATTTATAAATAGAATTACGCCCAAGTCTGTACCTCTTAATGTTTTATTTTTTGAGATACCGTCTCCATGTTTCATGAATTGCGCTTTGTTTGTTGCAGCAGAAGAAAACTTTTAATTAAAAAAACTAGAGATCAATAAAAATATTTTGCGAAAATCCAACTTCATTGCGTTATTTTATTTGCGTGTTCAGCGAGTGGAATGCAAATCGATTTGTTCATTGTAAACAAAAACCGGATGCACTTGGATAACGCGTCACATTTACCCTGCTGGAGGCTGCTCAAGAATACACGTCTTTCCTTATATCGTTAAGAAGCTTCGGGTCAAATGATTAAATGTTACCATTTGTTCAAATTTATATAGTGGATTCGTTACATATACTGAATGCACCCTTCAAATTTTAATATTTGATTTTAATAATTTTGAATTGATTTTTAATTTCATAATTTAATTTTAAATTTGAATTCAACAAACAGTTTTTACATAAGAAGATGCCTAGACTCATGCCGATCGGCAGTTTTACACACGGAATAGTGTAAAAAATGTTAAGGGTGTTATGAAAAAATGTCAAATCATTCAGTATATTACCAAAATTGTCACCCAAAAATTAAATGATCCGTCTACGGCATTTATTAAATATTGACTTTTATGTAAATGAAGACGTTAGTTTTTCTCCCGGCGACGAAACGGAGAGGTGGAGCGAGCCAACGTCGCATGAAGGCTTAATGGCACGCATGTCTCAATGCCAATGGTCACCGTGGCCGGGCCATACTTTCAATAAAGCTCATTTTCAAAGAGAACTCATCTTTTTTTTCTTTCTTTTAGACAATTGACATTTATCGTTCAAAATGAATCCGGTTGAATAAAGGAATGTAAACACCGTGTAAAAATAATAGACGAAAATCAGTTATTTGTTAAATATTCGGGTTCGTGAAAGAAATACCTTAAAGTGCAGAACCATATATTTTCGAAACGCGGTTTTTCTTTTTTTTTTTCATTTAACACAGTCAGATTGGTACGGAAAATTTGTATATAAAAAAAACTTTTCTTTTAAACAAGCTTTTATTTAATGTACTAAAAAGTGTAAAATATTTTTTTTACCCAGTCACCTATATGTGACTATAAATAAAAGTTTGAGGGTCCCTACGTTTCAAATGTTTGATAAATGTAATCAATTGAGTTTCATTAACCATATTTAATTTGGCACAACAGAAATTAGAGAAATTATTATCACACATTTATACTCAGTTTCAGGATTTTTATTCAAGAAATCTTAGGTTGTTTTACAGTAAATTAAAACTAAAGCTGGTCTGACAAAAAAAAGGTTTCGTTGACAATCATCTTATTTTAAATTTACATAATAGCCGATAATCATGTAACACATAAAATATGGAGCTTCAATCACACTTTCATGTTAACATTAAAAAGCGCACAATCATTCACAATCTGGCCTTCCTTGGCCAGATGGCACAATAGTCCTAAGGCCTTTTCATTTTATGAAAAATGCTAAAATTCATGTTTTAATCATTTTTATGTTATGTCAAGCTGGAAAAATGTCAAAAGGTTTCGTTGTCGCTCTCCGTACCGGAAAAGGGTTTCATGCCCAAATGTTGCTCGATTCGAGGCATCGAGCGACATGGAGTATCTGAAGTTTGGCTTTCCATAGTATTTGACACATTGAGTGCACTTGGGACGATAAACTTCAAGGCGTTGAACAACATAACCAAGGAAAGTCTTCGATGCAGGTGTGGCACTCGAAGATTTCTCGGAGATGGCAGACTATCATCGTTCCATGTAGACGTAGATTGTGCAGCCGCAACAATGAAATATGGTGATCACCACAGTATGAAAAGAATGGCGAGGCATATGAAAGCGCTGTCAGGCTTGAGTCTGTGAGATCAAGCCAAACATTAGGTGTTGTCCTAGAACACGATTACGCGACAATCACAGGTTCGCACCAATTTTATTCGTATGAACCCGTGATCAAATATACAGGTGTCGATTGCATCGCATGTATGTTAATTAGGCTGCCTATTCGATACCTGTATGTTTGATCACGGGTTCGTATGAACAAAATTCGCAAGAACTTGGAATGGTCGTGTAATGGCGTTCTATTTTACATGTTCTATTGGACGCCGTAGGGGATCTAGGTTTATATATCGTGTTGCACAAAGCCTTTATTTCTCATGAGAGATTTTTCTGCGATGAATAATATTTCAGGCAAAATAATTGTCAAGCTCTGCGTCAATATAAATTCTACAGAGCCGAATGCATTTTCTACAAAAAAAAACTTCATCGTCTATGACAAGATTCTGTTCAGAAAATTTTGAAGATATGTTCATAAAATGTTAATGGAACGAGGTTATGAACACACAAATTGGTAATGACATATAGAAGCTAGGTTATGCTCTCAGGGCACACAAAAGCTACACATGCACGTCTGTCTGCGAATTTTTTAATGATTTTATATAAGCAAGTGAAAGAAATGAGCACATTCTTGAATTTTTAACTTACTCTGTATCTATTTGCGTATCGTCCTCGCTGTTTCTCCGACGGTTTCCGCGCGAGCGCCACGGCTAATATACGCATGTTAGGATCAAATAAATAATCCACACCTAAATTTGAACGACGTGAACCTTTGTTAAATAAATTTTTGGCTCTGATAAGAGCCGTTTGTTTTCTTTTTTCATATCCACGCTCGACTAACCGTGTTTGGTTACTCGAGCTGTCAAAGCGACTGTTAGAATACATATATATATATATATATATATATATATATATATATATATATATATATATTGCAAGCAGGGTGTAGTTCGAGTCGTGCCGTTCGAGAGAGCGGTGGCGTTGCTGTGCCTGTTGCGCTAAAGTGTTAATGAATTCACAGAACGGCGTATGTGTTATGTTTACGATATGAGCCAACGACTTTATTTCATTCAATGAAAGGCAATGGACGAGTGTGGAAGAATTTTTCGGGTAAAAAGTCACCCGAAAATTCGGCCGTAAATTATGAGATCCCGAGATTGAGTGGACAAATCGAAAAAATAGCCCGAACAAAATCGATAGGAAAAAATCACATTACATTGGTAAACTGTCATTAGATTTTCGATTTGTTGCCGCGTTTTCGCGTAATATCGGAACAAAGTTAAAACGTCGTCTGCTAGAGCCCATCTTACTGTATAAAGAGTCGCGGTGTGTCCTCAGTCGGTCAGTGGCGTCGAGATCGGTGGCATCGATCAGTGGCGTCAAATTTTTTTTTTTATTACTTGGCGTTAAGACGCTGCCGCGTCTCTTGATTTTGCGTGTCTTGATCATTATTTCTCTCCGCTGCGTTGTTAATTTTTTCTGCAATGACGATTTCTTCTCGATTTCTTAACTGCTCATTTGTGGGATTGTTGCATTTTTCGGATATACCCGTGTAGTTACCGGGTATATCCGCGATAAGGCGTCGGCGTTAGTGTTTAACGTCCCTTTCTTATAAACTGCATCGTAATCATATTCCTCGAGTTTCAAGCGAAGTCTCATTAGGCGACTATTTGTTGGGGGACTCGAGGTTCTGGGAATCCATATCAGCGGCTTGTGATCCGTAACGATTTGAAATTATTTTCCATACAAATACTGTCAGAAATTTTCTTTCTCCGTAGTGGAATAGCGTTGTTTAGCCTTGTTGAGAGTGCGTGATGCGTAGGCGACTGGTCGATCCTTTCCGAGGGATCCTTGAGATAGGACAGCGCCTATCGCATGGTTACTAGCGTCGGTGGTGAGCACTAAAGTTTCCTTGAAATCTGGCTACAGAAGGACAGGTGACGATACGAGTGCTGTACGTAGTAAATTGAAAGCCTGTTCTTGTTTATCAGTCCATGCCCATGTTGTTTCGTTCTTCAGAAGCTCCGTAAGGGGCTTTGCTATTTTGCTGAAATCTTTTATAAATTTTCGGTAATATCCGGCCAACCGCAAGAACTGTTTGATTTGCTTTTGGTCTCGTGGTTTCGGGAATTTCTCTACCGCATCTGTTTTCTTCGGGTTTGGTTTTACTCCTTCTTCGGAGATGATGTGTCCCAGAAATTCCAATTCTGGTCGCAGGAATTCGCATTTATCAGGCTGTAGTTTTAAATCCGATGCGCGGAGGCGAGTTAAAACATCTATCAGTTTTTTTTGTGTTCCTCGATTGTTTGCTCGTAAATTATTATGTCATCGAGGTATACGAAGCATGTGTTTCCGATTAGTCCTCGCAACGCATTATTCATCATGCGTTGGAACGTTACGGGTGCGTTCTTTAATCCAAATGGCATTCTGTTGTAATGGTAGTGGCCCGATGGTGTAGAAAAGGCTGTCGTTTGCTTATCACGTTCGTCCATTGGAATTTGGTGAAATCCTGACGCTAGATCAAAAGCGGAGAAATATTTTGCTTGGCCTAATTGATCCAATATTTCGTCGATGCATGGGAGAGGATAGGCATCGTGAGTAGTTTTTTCGTTTAATTTTCGGAAGTCAATCACGATTCTCCATTTTTGTTTTCCTGAGGCATCAGATTTCTTTGGTACAACCCAAATAGGTGAGTTGTATGGCGAGTCACTCGGCTTTACTAACTCTTTCTCCAGCATCTCGTTTACCTGCCTGTCAATTTCTTCGTTGCGAACCGGCGGGTACCTGCATTGTTTAATGTTCACGGGCATATCGTCGCTCGTGATGATGCGATGTTTGACCATCTTTGTACCTGGGAGTGGGTCTCCAGGTAGGGCAAATACATCGGGAAAACTAGAAACGATGTCCCAAACCTTTTCTGCTTGATCAGGCAGGACGTGCTCGAGTCGAACGTTTTTTTTTCAATGTGTGAATGCGTTCGGCGGAATTATTAATTTCTATAGCATTGACACGAGCTACATCCTTCGGTACATCTTGGTGCTCCTCCTCAGGCGAACAGGCGGTTTCCCCAAAAGGAATGCCCTGCAGCTGGTCAATCGTAATCATGATCGGTTCTTCCGAGTCATTCATAAGTGGTACTCGGGCTTCGTAATTCTTGGCTTGGAAGACGCAAGGCACTACTGCTTCTGGATTGTTCTCATCTGTGAAGGCTACTCCATTTTCGATATTTGTATGAACCGTGATGAAATAGATGGTTCGTGGCGGAATCGTGACGGATACCTTCTCGAATTCGAACCGTTGGTCGTCGAACATCAAATAATTTTCTCTTTCGATACCGATACTCGTTTGGTAATTTTCCATGAATGGAATGCCGATCAAACCATCCTCGTCTAATGGGAAGTCGTTGAGAACAACGTGAAAGATGTGAGTCTTTCCTCGAAATTCTTGTTTGGCAGCGAACAATGATTCATGTCGTTCATTGCCCATAGAAAATGGTGTTTTGATATATCGATTTATCTGCGATCCTTTCGTTAATATGCTGATGTTTATTAAATTTATCGCAGATCCGGTATCTAGGAGAAAACTGCCTATTCTGCTGGCTATTCGTGTGGGAAGTTTGACCTCTCGTTTAGTAGATCCGATGGCATTGACTCGTGGGATATTTCTTGAGTCGCGATAGTTGCTTTCTCTCCTGGTATGTGATTCACAGTTCGTATAGGTGGGTGGTTGTGTATTTGTCCATTTCGAAAACCCGATTGTTGTTGCCATGCCTTTGGCGAAGATTGTGTATCGTACAATTTTTTCGGCCGTATCGGCAAACAACTGGTGGACGTTGCGTACTGGGCAAGGTTCTTAGAATTTTTTGGAAGGGTGTCTTGTGGGTGTCCGAGCTACCTGCGCCTTTGTCCGTCAGGGTAAGGTTACGTGTCATCATTTCCCGAGTATAATCGTAAGCCTCTGCGGCTTGCGCTCGAGCAATTGCCATACGAATATTGTCAGGCCTTTACGCACGTACTTCAGTGGATATTTCTTTCTTTAATCCTAACAGGTACTGGTCTAACCCTTGTTGCCGTTCATACTCTACAATGAAACGCCTTTGTGTTTCATCTGGCGTTGAATTAGCTAATACCGTGAGCAGCTGATTTTGTACTTCCAAAAATCGGTTTGTGAACTTTGAAACGGTTTCGGTTTTCTGTTGGAACATTCGCGATCTTTTACCTCGCCAAACACTGACAGGTTGCAAGTTTCCGAAGGGGATTCGTAGACACTCGTAGAGTTATTCGTAAGTGTTCGTTTCGTATTCTTGAATTTCTCTTGCCGCGTCTATTATTTTTTTTGTAATTATCAAACGGCGGAGGTAATCCGATCGGCTGACTTGCGATCTTACATCTTCGATTGACGCAATAAAAGTTTCGACTCCCAAGGATTTACCATCAAATTCGCGGATTAATTCGAGAGCTTCTTTTGGTGTTAGTTCTTCAAAAGAATCTTCGGATATTGTCGGCGTATTACGCATGGCATTGTCTTCCATTTCGACTTGCGAGTCCGAGTCTTTTATTCGATTAAACGCCGTTTTGATGGCTGCGTTTACGTTCGATAGCGACATTTCGCTCTGATCTATTGAGTCAGTCTCGGAATCGGTCATTATAACCTTTGATACACGGTAACGAGTAAATGAGTCTTTACTCACCGATTCCTTTTGTGAATCCAGTTTCAGATGTGGCCTCTCATAGACTCGGCGTGTCGTCGATCGGTCCTATGTTCCCAGCGTTAATAGTCAGGCAACCCCACACTTAGCATCAATTGTAATGTCGGTTCGATGGGTTTGGTTGTTTTTTATTTTGAACGAGCTGTCTGACTCGCTACAGAACTCGGTTTTAGGACGGAACAACTCGGTTAACACAAGGTTGAGCTACTTGAGACGCGTTTATTCAAATGATCATCGAACAGAGATTCGGTGTGATACAAATTCGATGAATTACTGACTAACTTAGCTTAGATTCGTCGCATTTTATAGAAGTAGGGCCTGAGAAAATTGAGGTAGTGGGAGGAAGGGCCGACGTGACGCTTGGGTCGTCGTTCGAGAATTTTCCATTGGAGGGAAGGGCCTACGTGGTGTTTGGAGTGTTGTCCGAAAGAGATTCCGAGAAGTGCAGCTGCATCGAGCGGAAATAGTCTAACACGATCATTGGAAGAAAAATATAGCCCTTCAATCTTAGAGTCGGACTCTTCGTAGGGATGTAGGCGGATGCAATAAATTTGGGAGATCAAGTCAGACCGTGAGAAAAGGAAAAGTGAAAAATTCCCAGAGTTTATTACAATATATATATATATATATATATTGTAACGGGTCACCCCTAGTTGCATTAAATTTATGAGGATTCGGGGCACGATAAGGGAGTAAATTAATGTAAACCTTTATGTCTCAACAAATAGACGAAGATTTATTCAGATTTCACTTTATCTCATGGTAGAAACAAATTTTGAATCGCCCTGTATCTTGATTTCGCGCGCTCGGTCGATTTGGCTGTCGCGGCTCTCGCGTACCGAGGAGGCGGGGCTTACTACGTCTCGAAATTTCGCGAGTCTCCGTTTCCCGGGTAGCGAGTCACTCGTTTTCTATAATGGCTGCTGTTTCGTGTTTGCATACGTTTGATGTATATACATCGTTGGTTTGTATGTATTTCACATTACTTTCGAAATTTTAAATGTTCCTATAACCCAGTCGAAATAGGATTTCACCTGGAATTAATTCGGGGCTTCAATTTTTTTTTCATACTTAGGGGGGGGGGGGGGGTGGTAGTGTAAATCCCGATTTTCGGGAAAATCCCCCCCGGTGCATTTGCCGCCATCTTGATTTAAAGCGGGATTTTTTTATTTTTCGAATAACTTGCTTAGTTTCAACCTTAGAGTGAAAATGACGGTATTCAAAGTTGTGGCAAATCTAATTCCTCATAAGTTTGGTAATTATAATTTTTACCCTAGGATCGATATTTATAGAGTTAAACTGCTAAAAGGGGTAAACAATTTTTTTTTTAACTTATCTCGTTTATTATCAAGTTTATGGTGAAAATGATAATAAATAATCACAAATTTTATTTCCTTCAACTTTAGTTATTAGCATTTTTATCCTCAGATCAATATTTTCGGACTTATACTTAATTTAGGGGTGACCTTTTTTATGTTCAGTTATTTCGTTTATTATCAAGTTTATCGTAAAAATGGTAAGAAGTAATCGGGCAGAAAATTTTATTTTCTTCAACTTTGGTTAGTACCATTTTTACCCTGCGATCAATATTTTCGGACTTATACTTAATTTAGGGGTCAACTTTTCATTTATGTTCAGTTATTTCGTTTATTATCAAATTTATCGCAAAAATAGTAATGAATAGTCAGGTAGGGAATTTTATTTCCTTCAATTTTGGTTATTAGCATTTTTACCCTACGACCGTATAATTAAATTAACTAATCAGGTGATAAAATCCACAGGTTTCTACTTGCTGGAATGGTTTATTGCGACGAGAGAACACAGCCAAAGTCGAAAAAGTTTGAAATACGTACGGTTGTCTATCACTTTTTATAACAAATTCAATAATAAATAGAAGAAAAAAATGTAAAAAATTACACCCCTATTTTAATTATAACTCCTAAAATATTGATCCTAGGGTAAAAATGGTACTAACGAAAGTTGAAGAAAATAAAATTTCCTACCCGATTATTTATTACCTATTTTACGATAAACTAGATAATAAACGAAATAACTAAACACAAAAGAAATGTTCACCTCTAAATTGAGTATGTCTGAAAATATTGATCCGAGAGTAAAAATGCCAATAACCAAAGTTGAAGGAAATAAAATTGCCTACGTGATTATTTATTACCATTTTTACAATAAACTTGATAAAAAACGAGATAAGTTGAAAAAAACGTTTTTTACGCCTTTTAGCAGTCTAACTCTATAAATTACTAACTCTATAAATTACTAACTCTATAAATATCGCTCCTAGGGTAAAAATTACAATCACCAAATTTGTGGGGAATTACATTTCATACAACTTTTGATATGATCATTTTCACTCTAAGGTTCAAGATAAGCGAGTTATTCGAAAAAGAAAAAAACCCTCTTTAAATCAAGATGGCGGCAAACGCACCGGGAGGATTTTCTCGAAAATCGAAATTTACACTACGAACCACCCCCCCCCCCCCCCTTCCATAAGTATAAAAAAAGAAAATCGAAGCCCCAAATTAATTCCAGGTGAACCGAATTTTAGACCAATCTCGACTGGACTACTATTGTCTATGTGTGTCGCGCGGTCTTCGCGATTTCGCCGGTTCAGCCTTGCTCGGCCACTGCCCCCTTTGTTGTTGTTCCTTCTCCCTTGCTCTCGTTACATGTTTTCATGTAGGCTTCCAGCTGGCTGTCAGCTTTAATATTCTGACGCTTATTCACGTGGGGTGCTTATTTGTTTAGAGTTTGGTGATTTTATGCTCTCTCCTTTAAATTACCGAAATTTCTCTTTCGAATATCTACGAGATTCTTGATTTCATTCTTTTTTTCTGATTGTCGCACTTTTTCTAATCGGATGGTGCCAATTCTTTCTTTTCTGTACTTGCTCCTCTTTGCCACTTTCCTTGTTCAGTCGCCTTCCTTGCCTTTCGGGCTCGGACGTGCGCTTATTTCACTACTAATGGCCAAGTCCACGTTCCATAGTCGTGAAAGGCTGGCATCTCCGATCGAGACTCGTGTGAAAATCGTTTGAAAAAATATTCCCAAAAATTCTCTTTTTACCTTCTCTTTTATTATTTCCGCTCCTTTCCTCAACGGTCACTTTCCCCGCTACAATCAGTGGGTACTTGCGTCCGGTACTAAGGCCTTCACAATAAAAGAGATTCTCAAATTTTGTCGTGCACACTTGCTTCGTCTTGTCCAATGCTTTCCCTAGTTCAATATTTTCCACGCTTAAAAAGCCTGTACTAGTATCTCGTTGCGGTATTCGCTCTGAAGCTGAATTGAAACAAGTAGGCCTTTCCTCTCTCGAGGTGGTCCGTCTATACCCCTCATTTCCCGCTTTTTTCTTCCCTTTCCAAGCATCCTTTGTTAAATAAATGTTGCTTTAATATTTACTCAATTTTTCTTTTCTTTTTGTCTCTATCTTTTCCGCGTTCCGAGGGATGGCGCCACTTGGCCCTTTTCTTGGTCTATTCTTTTCCCGAATACCACCTAGAGGCAGTGACCGCGCTTGTCAAAATCGCTCTCTTCGAATAAGTGGTGGGCGGGATTTACGCCTGAGACGGACCTATACGTCTATATATATATAGATGTATAGGTCTATATATATATTAGGGTGTGCGGAAAAAAATCGATACTTTTTTTTTCGGTTGCATCCACCAAAAAAAGATGAATTTAGGTAAAAAATGAAGAATCCTCGAAGGAGAGCTCACAAAAAAATTATTTCGAATGGCGCATTGCATTTGAATATTTTCCATAAGAATAACCCAGGAAAATATTGGGATTTCTGAATGTGGTAGTGCAACTCGTCAGGAAAAAATCACACAAAGATGTCATTAACATATTCTCATGGAGAACCGAATTTCCAACAAAAAAGTTTTTACGAAAAATTAGCTCAGAACAACCGTTTAAGTGGAATCGCTGTCTGAAATTGAATTAATAGAAAACAAATAATTCGAAAGGCTGTAAAAATCGAATTTTTCGCTTTACGAAAAAACTCTTTGGGGTTTTTTTTGTAGAGAATGTTCTGCTCTAACATACAAATTGCATGGAATCGTTCTCAAAATATTTCTCTGGTACAAAAAAGAATCAAGTACAACAAGAAATATAAAAGAAACGACGTCCATCATTGATCGTGTTTCAAAAAGTTTTATTCAATTAATTTGGTTTAATAAGATAAAATAATTTGTTTTTACATTATAATGCTTGATAATCATCGTTCCTTTTCTTAAGAGTCTGTTTGTTGCAATTAGGGTATTTCTGTCGATGATTTTGCACTACGCCCAATAAATATTGTAGCTGCTCTTCGTTTTTTGTTAATGAACCGTTATATGCTTCTATCAAAGTGACACGACGTTCGGCTACGATATTAACGACTGTTGGGTTAAAAAATCTAAGCAACTTAAATAAATGGCATTTTCCGGCCATAATTCAATATTTACTCTCAAAAAATCATGAGGTAAATTGAATTGCTGGAAAAGAAATAAGGATTCTTGAGTGAAGAAATCGCTTATGTCTTTTTTCAGCACCATTTCCCAATCATTTTTTTTAACAATTACTCACTCGGAAGGATTTTTGGATTTTTCTCGAGATTGCAGAGCTTGTACCATTTTTGCCTTCACACTTATTGGCACAGCATTGTCAAAAAACGACAAAGCAACAATTTTCTCGTTAAAGTACCATAAGTGACTAGCTAATTTTTTCGAGGCAGCCTCCCCTACTACAGGATTCATTTTGCAATAACGAATGAAATTTTGTAGCAGTGACAGATCTTGATTCGAGGCCAAAATGAGGGGAAAATGTAGCGGTTTCCCGTTCGTGGCCTTAGTGTGAAGCTTGTGATTTTGCACTACGAGTGCAAAATCACTCGCAGCGTGTGCCATGGCGCGCACGTCGCTTAAATAAAAAAATTAATTTCAGACAGCGATACCACTTGAACGGTTGTTCTAAGCTAATTGTTCGTAGGAACTTTTTTTGTAGGAAATTCAATTCTCTATCAGAATATCTTAATGACATTTTTGTGAGATTTTTTTCGGAACAGTTTTACTACGATGTTTAGAAGTGCCAATATTTTCCTGTGTTATTCTTATGGAAAGTATTCAAATGCAATGCGCCGTTCGAAATAATTTTTTTTTTGAGCTCTCCTTCGAGGATTCTTCTTTTTTTACCTTAATTCACCTTTTTTGGTGGATGCAACCGAAAAAAAAAGTATCGATTTTTTTCCGCACACCCTAATATATATATATATATATATATATATATATATATATATATATATATATACAGGGTGTCCCAGAACTCAACGTCAAGCCGAAACGGGGTGACAGGATTGATTGTAACCATCATGAGAAAAATCCGAAAAAAATCTATCCCATGCAGTTTGAAAATTATGGGCATTTAAGAAAAACCTAGAAATTTGGTCAAACTGTAACCATTTTTCGGTTATTGTGAAACAAACCCAAACAAACTCAAGTTTCCTAGAATTAAGACTATTTGTTAAATTATGAATTTAAACTTTTCAAAATTTGTCTACTTTGAAAGGCCCTGCTTTATTTTTTTCTGCTTTATCTTTTTTCTGATTTTTCTCATGATGGTTACAATCAATCCTGTCACCCCGTTTCGGCTTGACGTTGAGTTCTGGGACACCCTGTATATATATATATATATATATATATACATACTTTTTGTACTTGGAAATAAAAAATTAACAGTCGTGTAAAGTACGCGCATACTCCTGTAGTCCCAAGCACTGTGTACTCTTATACCACCTGCACATTTTAAACAAACATGACTGTTACGCCCATTTATTAATGAGATGCGGAATTACTTTCATTTTGAACAATAACCTTAGTAAACCGGCGTACGAAATTAATAGTTGTTTTTGATAAAAGTAAATTGTTTGTCGTACTTGTAATGCTTGAAAATGTCAAAAATAAATAAGAAGTTGCAACCAAAACTTTAAACTTATCTAGCCTACCTGTTTTATTACACTTTGAATGTTTTTGTCATAAACCCTTACTCCGTGAGGCGGTCTAAACACATCAGAAGTTAGCGTCAATTAGCAAACCGTTTCGTGATTAGCTTAACTGCGTATTTTTATCGCCTGCGTACTCTTATACCAGCTTACCCTACTTGAGTTTTGGTCTTTGTACCAGAGAATTAGATGAATATAGGGCCGTCTATACCGGTACGGGCTTTCCACAGTTTTTCCGTAACCTCAGCAAATGCGGTGTAGTGTAGCTTGAGACAGCTGGAGCATAACGGAAGTTAGGTTAGATTAGCGAACTGCGGATCGGGAGTCATAGGAAAGGGTTCAAATGGAAAGGGGTAAACGTAAAAACCCGCAAGAGTATACGTTGGAACTTAGGAATTATATGAGACCTCAATGAAATAAAATAAAATTTAATATAAAATATTGAGCTATATACTGCACCATTAAAAAAGGTAATAAGGAAAATTTTAATATGATGGAAGATTACGGTGATTCGGGAGGCGATAATACCCTGTTTGGTCAATAACTGTTATGGAAATTTAGAAATCGTTTTGAAAGAAGAAAATTACGCAACTTCGATTCCGCGAAATGTATAGAAAAACGAATCCAAGTAAAACTTTAAATACGCTTTCCAACATAACAAGGCGGCACACTAAGTCTTTTAATTTTTTGAAAATGTTTATTGCAAGAAGATTTATTCATTTTCCACAAAAATTGTTGGTGACATATATACATCAAGCAACACTTTGGTACTTTTCTCCGGGTTTAATACTAAAGATTTTTTGAAATCTAACTCCAGGTGACACCATTTCGCATTGAAAAATATATCTTAAGCATTGTTTGTGTTCTTTTTTATGTATATTTTGAGGAACCATGTATAAATTTTCAATCAAGGTCATTATTTTTTTTCTTCAATTAACGTCAATGTCGTCATATTAATTTTCGACCTAACATTATGGTTTCACCCCTCAACTAAATTTACAAGATTCAAATTCAGTAGATTTATAAGCTTATGACATATTAGGTGCGCAACTAAGTGTCCGGGTTTTTTTTTACCAATAAAAAATTGAAAATTTTAAGACAAATAGAAAAAATGCTTCATTTGAAGTATTGTCCCTCGCTATTTGCACATTTTTTCCATCTCTCTGGCAATACATAAATATCGAGATGATAAAAAGACGCGTCTTTGGACTCAAACCATTCGTCCAAACAATTTTGTACTGCATCGTAATTGGCCAAGTATAGCCCACCCAAGCCATGCGCCATCGTCCGGAACAAGTGATAGTCTGAAGGGGCCAGGTCTGGCGAATACGGCGGGTGCGGTAGCAGATCCCATTTCAGTGTTTTCGTGGTGTCCTGGGCGATGGAACTGCGATGACACGTTATCGTGGTGCAATATCACACGTTCGTGTCTCGTGTCCCATTCTAGCCGTTTTCGAGCAATGCGTGGTTCAAATTGATTAGTTGTTGTCGGTAGCAATGCCCATTGACAGTTTCGCCCGGTTTCAGCAGCTCATGGTACACGATTGATTTCTGGTCCCACCAAACGCAGAGCATTGTCTTTTTTCCGAAGCGATTTGGCCGTGCCGTCGATGTTGACGCTTCGCCAAGTAAAAGCCAGGATTTTCTGCGTTTAGGATTCTCGAAATATATCCACTTTTCATCGCCAGTAACAATTCGATGCAGGAAACTCTTTCAGTTCTGTCGCAAAAGCAAAATTTCGGACGTGGCTCTTCTATTTTCCATTTGTCTCTCAGTCAACTCATGCGGCATCCACTTTCCTTCCTTATGATTGTTTCCCATGGCGTGCAAACGATTCGAAATACATTGCCGAGCCACATTTAATGCCTCGGCAAGTTGATCGTCTGTTTGAGTGTCATCTTCATCCAATAAAGCTTGCAGATCAGCGTCCGCAAATGTTTGCGGTCTTCCCGAGCGTTCCTTGTCCCTAGTCTCAAAATCGCCACTTCTGAACCGCTTGAACCAATCTTCACACTTTTTGATGGTATATGTTCGCCGTAGGCCTCCTCAAGTAACCGACGTGCTTCACTGCTGTTTTTTTTAGGTTGAAGCAGAAAAGCAATGCTTCTCGCAAAAGCTGGTTATTTGGCACAAACTTTGACATTTTCGAGGTTTGAAAAAACATCGTTGTGTTGCGATATTTGTTTATATTGCGACTGGGTATTCTCAACAGATGTCCAAGCTATAGACACCCAGTTTCAGACCTGTATGCCGACTACATGTGTCGCTAGCCCCATCCATGTGTGAAACCCGGGAACTTAGTTGCGCACCTAGTACTTTCGAGAAAAACGCATTGGAAGTTTTATCAGCCGTTCGATCGTTCTACATAAGTTTACCTTCAGAATGCGATTCCTGCACCACATGTTGGACCTTTCTCTTCAATTTAAGTTGCTTCAAGCGACGAACGAGTGTTCGTCATGTCCACAGCCTAACCCCTTAAAATGCTTAAAAATAATTATTTTCGGAACTCGTGGAATACCAAAAAATTATTGTAGGGATTCCACGAGAAATACATATGTGTACGTATATGAATTACCCGTACTTTCTGCACACATAAACAGGATGTCCCGAGGGCGTTTGGGAGCTTGACTTGTTGAGAATCGTACGTAGTTACGTTGCTTATATATATGTTCTCTTATTTGTTGCCCGAAAAACATGAGTCTCGACAGCTTGGAATTCTGGAATTCCCTTGTACACTCCCGCAAATATGCAGCTTTGAATTCCACTTCGCATCGTCTACTGTCTCTCCCTCCGTCCCTCGCTCTTTATCTCTGCCTTGACGTCGCTTCCCCTTGACACTTTCTTTTGTTATTATGCACATTAACGCTGAGAATTTGTATCTGTGAGAGATAAGTACGTGATCTCTTGTCGTCTCAACGAGACCGCGAGGTCTCGTATGGTATTCTAGTGGAAAGTTATTTTGGACAAGCAAAAGGCATATCAATTTCACCCCGTTGCTGCCTCATCGTATAGGGTAATGGCATGAACTTGAAAATTAATTAATATATCTAAAATTGTTTCGTTATCAATCAACAAAAATATACTGTTTTTCTACAGCTTGCAGTTTTCGTAATTCTTCAAATCTCGCATAGTATCCGGTCATACGAAACTTGTATTATCATACAAAAAATACATTTTCTTATTGGTCATTCCAAATCACTCTGGTTTCCTGAACCACCAACACCGATTAGCCATGCAGCAACGGTGGTACTCCGCTTAAATAATAATAATAACTTCGTTGCTTATCAATATTTTTCAATGAAAAAAATTCAAACTTGTAAAATGCTGACCTCATCATCCCAATACTGTCATAAGGAATAAATATTGAAAATCGATCTTTTTAGGGCCCAAGCTTATGCAAAGCCGTTATTTGAACCAATTTATCATGGAGAATAGCCATTTGAGTTAAGATTTGATTGTTACTGAGCACTGTGAATATGTCAGCTATATATATATATATATTAGACTGATTAAAAAAAAAAAAATATTTTTTTTCCTTCAGGATTCTCGTGCTATTGTTGGGCACTAATAAAAGAAAATTTCTCTAAAAAGATGGGTGCGGTCACTCAATTTTTAGAGGTGGCTATCTCGACTTTTTTGTATTTGAATTTTTTTAACGAACGTATTGCATTTAAGCATAGTCATGGCTTCGGATTACGGATAAAAATCACATCCAGCAGCTATTTCGTAACAAAAATAAACTCTAACAATTTGAAAAGATTGCAATATTCACCATTCAAATCCAGGTAGATCAATAATGGCGTCTATACTACTCTCGTTATTCATGTAGATTTATTTATACGCATTAACATTTCGCACTTTTTACGAAAAATTAAATTATAAGCTTTTATTCATAAATCATATATTTACATTTTCAAAATGCTACGCTTATATTATCTTCAAACTCATTTATATTTCTTCCCAGCCACTGTGCATAACATCGCGCATGCCACTGCGCATACCACTGCGCATGCCACTGCGCATACCACTGCGCAAGTCACTGCGCATCCGTGGCGCCATTTTGTATTTGTAACAAATACAGCGCATTTGTAAGTGGTGTTGTTTTTTTTCCATGTGACTCAAGTAAAGACAATTTTAAACAATGGCTCGGAAAAACGAAGACAACACAATTTGGCTAATCGGCAAGAAAATTCCGAAAATAAGTACCCGTCATTTACCGTCAAATCGGAAAGTTTTGAGTTTGTTCTTTTACAAACATAAGAGAGAAAAACTGACCATACGTCGAAGTGCACACGAAACGATGAAAGAAGTTTTCGAACAATGGAAATGTGCTGAAATTCCAACGCGTCGATTGAATGACGCAATTGTGAAATTAATAAAACTCCATCTAGTCTGGAAAAAACTTTTAAAAAATCGGGTTAAAAAGAATTTGCCGTCACAAATATTGAAGGAGCGTAAATTTAAGATTTGGACAAACTGTTCAACGTTGCACATTTTCGTTCTGCCCAATATGTTAACGAACTTGAGCGATTATTTTTGCATCACACGTTTCGATTATTTCTCCGTTGTGACGGCAAATGCTTTTTAACCCGATTTTTTAAAAGTTTTTTCCAGACTAGATGAAGTTTTATTAATTTCAAGATTGCGTTATTCAATCGACGCGTTGGAATTTCAGCATATTTCCATTGTTCGAAAACTTCTTTCATCCTTTCGTGTGCACTTCGACGTATGGTCAGTTTTTCTCTGTTATGTTTGTAAAAGAACAAACTCAAAACTTTCCGATTTGACGGTAAATGACGGGGACTTATTTTCGGAATTTCCTTGCCGATTAGCCAAATTGTGTTGTCTTCGTTTTTCCGAGCCACTGTTTAAAATTGTCTTTAATTGAGTCACATTGAAAAAAAACAACACCACTTACAAATGCGCTGCGCCAGTACAAAATGGCGCCGCGGATGCGCAGTGACATGCGCAGTGGTATGCGCAGTGGCATGCGCGATGTTATGCACAGTGGCTGGGAAGAAATACAAATGAGTTTGAAGATAATATAAGTGTAGCATTTTGAAAATGTAAATACATGATTTATGAATAAAAGCTTATAATTTAATTTTTCGTAAGAAGTGCGAAATGTTAATGCGTATAAATAAATCTACATGAATAACGAGAGTAGTATAGGCGCCATTATTGATCTACCTGGATTTGAATTGTGAATATTTCAATATTTTCAAATTGTTAGAGTTTATTTTTGTTACGAAATAGCTGCTGGATGTGATTTTTATCCGTAATCCGAAACCGTAACTATGCTTAAATGCAATACGTTGGTTAAAAAAAATTCAAATACAAAAAAGTCGAGATAGTCACCTCTAAAAATTGAGTGACCGCGCCCATCTTTTTTGAGAAATTTTCTTTTATTAGTGCCCAACAATAGCACGAGAATCCAGAAGGAAAAAAAAAAATTTTTTTTTTTCGAATCAGTCTAATATATATATGGCTACTGTTAAATTCACAATTTTCCATGCGAAACTGTGTTAAGTTGCTTGAATCCAATTTATTTCTCTGCTGCTCGAAAATGATATAATGGAATTCATTGAAACTTCGAAGTTGAATTTTACATTCGCCGTATCTACGTCTGAAAAAACCAGTATCCTATGATATTTATTGGTCAACCGCTCTAACCTCGTTAAACCCACCTATAGTGTTTTCTCCAACCCAAACATACGACTCGAAAACGAATTTCTTTCGGACCCTTGGTATTTCTAGGAGTATTTATTACAAGGAAACAATATGATATCCCAAAGAAACCGCATTTGTATTCTCGGCAAAGATTCCTTTCGTGTATATTTGCAATAAATATCGGTATAAACTAAAAGAAAAGTATGGCTATACGGATATATATAAAAGGAAGTGCGTGAGAAGATACAGCATTTTTCGATTGAAACAATGCACAGGGTTGTACTCATCAATCAAGCATCGCCGTTCTATGACGAGACCAGAACGAGATGTGATTTCGATGTGTGTATGTATATATATTAGACTGATTCAAAAAAAAAATTTCCTTCTGGATTCTCGTGCTATTGTTGAGCACTGATAAAACAAAATTTCTCTAAAAAGATGGGCGGGGTCACTCAATTTTTAGAGGTGGCTATCTCGACTTTTTTGTATTTGAATTTTTTTTTAACGAACGTATTGCATTTAAGCATATTCATGGCTTCGGATTACGGATAAAAATCACATCCAGCAGCTTTTTCGTAACAAAAATAAACTCTAACAATTTGGAAAGGGTGCAATATTCACAATTCAAATTCAGGTAGATCAATAATGGCGTCTATACTACTCTCGTTATTCATGTAGATTTATTTATACGCATTAACATTTCGCACTTTTTACGAAAAATTAAATTATAAGCTTTTATTCATAAATCGTATATTTACATTTTCAAAATGCTACGCTTATATTATCTTCAAACTCATTTACATTTCTTCCCAGCCATTCTTGAGTTCGTTAACATTTTGGGCAGAACGAAAATGTGCAACGTTGAACAGTTTGTCCAAATCTCTCGTAAATTTACGCTCCTTCGATATTTGTGACGGCAAATTCGTTTTAACTCGATTTTTTTAAAGTTGTTTCCAGACTAGATGGAGTTTTATTGATTTCAAGATTGCGTTATTCAATCGACGCGTTGGAATTTCAACACATTTCCATTGTTCGAAAATTTCTTTCATCGTTTCGTGTGCACTTCGACGTATGGTCAGTTTTTCTCTGTTATGTTTGTAAAAGAACAAACTCAAAACTTTTCCGATTTTTATCCGTAATCCGAAGCCATGACTATGCTTAAATGCAATACGTTCGTTAAAAAAAATTCAAATACAAAAAAGTCGAGATAGCCACCTCTAAAAATTGAGTGACCGCGCCCATCTTTTTAGAGAAATTTTGTTTTATCAGTGCCCAACAATAGCACGAGAATCCAGAAGAAATTTTTTTTTTTGAATCAGTCTAATATATATATATATATATATATGAGGCATTCCATGCGAAACCAACCAATCCGTAACCTCGACCATTTTTTACTTTGTTGAACTTTTCTTGTACCTACTGGAAGCTGTCTTTCGGAATTTTTTTTCAGATTTTTGTCTTCACCCGTCTAAGCACAATAAATGTTTCAAAATTCTACACAATTTTTTTTCAAACGTTTATAGCTTTGTCTAAACTAGAGATATCAAAATAAAATACTAGACCTTTTTTGCGTTTTCAGTTGTAGATGCAAAAAAAAAAAGAAATTTATTTTCATATGTTTTTTTTCAGCTTCAAATCCAAAATGTTTTCTTTTTCAAACCTTGGACAATTTAATTTTTTTGAAAAAAATAATCGCTTCTAAGAAGACATATTTACAAGTACTAAAAAATTGGTAGCTTGTAATATTCATAACTTGTATTTTTTTTACATTTTTCACCTCGTGTCAAGGAGTGTCAAGAGTCGTGTTTCCTTCTTGAATTAATAACGCATGTAGAGTGATTCGATTCCGAACTATTCTTTTTCATTTTATTGAAGTGGTTTGTACGCATTTACATTTTTGCGTGAATATTGGAGTAGTATAGTATTCGTTTCCGGTGCATATTGTTGTGCTGATTCCAAGCTTTAATATTTTTTAACTGGAGTACTTTTTCACTACTATACTGCCATTATTTTGAAGGATAACGCAATAAAAATGTTCGTATTGCGGGAATCGGCTTAGCATTGTTAAAACGGTTTGTCAACTCAAGTTTTATTGCCTCATAATGCTCTTGAGAGGAAAATTTAATTGTGATATTTGGAAAAATTTTCGAAACCCATGCATACAGCTCTTTTGCATTAATTATTTGTTTATCAGGAGATAACTGCAAACTGGCTCGAGCTGCCATTTTCTTTCCGGTGCCGCCAAGCCCATCACATGGCTGGTTGCCGTGAGCGGTTGCGAAAAAATTCCACTCAATTTTTACTTTGCGCTTTTAATAGTGGTTTCTGGCGTAGTGGAGTAGACAGCCGTGGAGTAGACAGCCATTGCGTATAGCGTATTTCGTCGATTTCATTGTTTTCTATGACTTCGATCACTCAATCACGGAGAACTTCAATTCCAGGACAGTTTGGACAGTTATTAAAATAGCACTGAGGTGTAGGGGCTGAGCAAATAATTGCGTCAATGCAATCACCATACCCTATTAGTTGCGATTCCGAACTTTCAGTTAATGCAGACAGTTTACTGTATACAATAAAAAAAAATAGTATGTAAAAAAAGTTAATTATTGATGTGATTTATTTTTCAATGACCTAACATCATGAGCTTTGTATTTTGGTGTATAAAGCAAACGCAAATAGTGTGCGTGCCAGATCCGCCAGCTAACACACAATGCTTTGGGCGTAAAGATGCAAATGCGGAAAATCCAATTTTTGTTTCTGGATATGGATATTGGAAAAATCTGTGAAACTCTTGTAAATTACTGAGAATTAATTTTCCGCCCACTTCCCCCTCTGTATCGTATTCACTCTCCCATGGGTATAGGGAAACTGCGGAAAACCTATACCGATACAGCCAGTCACAAGTTCACTCCCCAGTCATGGAACTAGTTGTCTTTCGCCGAAAAATGTCGATGAAAAACATTTCCCGACGATAGTACGCGACTGGGTTTCGAACCCGCGACCTCCCGATCGGCCAGCCAGCACGCTAACCACTAGACCAACGCACCGGTTCATCCGGCTTGTATTTTCGTTATGATATTTTTCTTCTGATCTTGTAGTCATATCCAAAGTGTCGTTTGCCACTGAACACATGCGGAGTTGTATGTTCTTCAGAAATTCCAAGTGCCTTCTTTTAATTAACCGTGACTTGATCGGCTTTATTTTTAAGATAAACATCACTAGTCCTTTTTTAGTGGGCATCGGAGACTCGTTCAGTAATGAAAAAGCGTCATTCATAGTCGGTAGCATAGTTCCCAGACCTAATTGAGACAGCGAGCTAGTTTGTTGCGTTATCAACTCATTAGATTGACAATCTGAGTCTATATAAACAAATTTTTTTCTTCAAATAATGCAGTTCCAAAAGAAGAGGATAAACCTCTACATCTCAAAATATCTAGACTATTTATCAAATATATATTTCCAATAGGATATTTACCAGTTAAAATATCGACGTCGCCATCAGAATGATCAATTGAAATACTTTCATCACGACCGGAGATTTTACCATCATCAGGATTTTCGCTTTCATCGCTGGTTTCCGTGCCATGCTTTGATGAACTTTCTCCGCAACTCAGAGTGACAATTTGGGGATGGCCACCTATTTTTAAGTCCATTTGGGCGGCCATTTTGAATCAGTTGAGGTGTGCTTTTAGGATAGTTTTTCCGGAACTTTTCGAAAAAAAATATAGGGATCATGTGAAAAAAAAAATTGAAAAAAAAATAAAAATGGCATCCGGGCCGACCGAAGCGAAGTCGATTCGATTTTGATCACGGAAGATCCGAATAGAAGTCGTTCGAAAAATGTTATCACTGAGAAAAACAATTTCAAAATTTCGAAATCAAACGATAGTTGAAACGTTGAGTTTGTCTTCCGTAGTATCTCGGGAACGGGGGAACCTGCGAACGGATTCAGCGGAGTGAGTAGGCACTGGAGCTTCGGCTACTGGTTCGCATCAGGGCTGTCATGGGGCCGCAAACGTCACCGAGAAACGTCAAGCCGCAGCTGACGTTTCGAGAAGGAAAAATGTGCTCACAAAAAATCACCGTAACAAGCAATTTTTCGATTTTTATTCACTTTCAACTTCAATATTGTTTTTTTTTTAGCAATAATGCGTAATTTATTTATTCAAAGACATCAATTACCAAGAAAAAATTTTAAAAACAATTTTCGAAAAAAAAATTCAAATAAAAAAATTCCGAATTTTTAGGGTAGTTTTGAAAACAACTGTTTTTTGTGTTTATTAAGAAAGTGTATTTCAACGATTGGAGCTGCAAAAAAATTAAAAGTTTGAGATTCGTGTGAAGAGAATCAGTCGACCGTAGTAAGGGGGGTATATCAACTTAAAAAAAATTTTTTTTTTAAATTGACATTGAAAACAAAGGTGATTGACTGGTAAAAAAAATTGACCAAATTTTGTTTGACAAGAGGAGATTATCTTTAATACGTGAATTTTTTTTTTGAAAAATTTGTTTATTGTTTTATTTAAAAAAAGTGTAATAAAAAAAAATTGCGAATTTTTTTTTCAAATTTTTTTCTTGGTAATTGATGTCTTTGAATAGAAAAATTACGCATTATTGCTAAAATCCCATTTTTAAGTCGAAAAAATGAATAAAAATCGAAAGATTGCTTGTTGCGGTGATTTTTGACAGAAACTATCAATTTAATCTTCGGGGCATTAAGAAAAAAAAAATCGCAGCGCTTTACAACTTGGAGGGTTTTTTGGGGACACTTCGAGGTTAAAAAATTACCGACGATATCCTTCGTTCATGCATTATATCCAAACTTATACCAAATTTTCCAAATATCCTTAAACTCGCAAATTTTCAACGTTTTTTCAGTCAACATCATCACTTCGAAAAAAATGTATACACAGTCACTAATTGCATATCATAGAGAATGTTTTGCAGTTCCGAGAACCCTACTTTCATTTTCTGTATGATCATTAGTTCCCGAGTAATTGATTGCTAAAGTTAAAATAGACTTTTTTGCTTTGATCGACGATCACTCCGCGCCAAATCATCGTACGGAGCTCGTTAAAAGGTCAAATTGAAGCTGATTATATTGTCTAAAAGAGTTTTATGGTCGCATGTTAAAACTTTTTTTTTTAAGTCCACAGACCGATTTAAAGACGCGCAAAGATTTGTAAAAAAATTGTTCATTGGTTTTCGGATGAATACTTGAAAACCGTCCACGCTAAAAAAATTTACCGTCCAGATCTGAAAACGCATTATTGAAGCTACAATTTCTTTTTTGTTCATTTTCTGTACGGCCATTTTTCTCCAAGTTAACCCTTGTTGAAAATCAGCCAAAAATTTGGAATTTTTTTAATATCCCTTAATTTGTATGAGTAGTACATCTATTATGTCTAGGTTAGGAATTCTCGGTTTTCCAACAACCTTAGTACGCAACTTTATTCCTATATAACAATCTTCCAACACGCGAGCAACAAAACCATGATCACCGCACTTTCGCTCAGCCATCTCCTGAAGAGCACGGCCTCACTACCTTGAAGGGCTTCACTACCTTGAAGTGGTCGAATTTGCAACTTTATTATGAAAAAACTGACTGCTCAATATATCTAAAATTTTCAAAGCGGTGCATAACGTATTCCTCAACACCGAATACAAATTGCTGGCCCGAAAGATGGATTCTTCTTAACCCTCCGCGGTTGCTCTAAGTCGCTGAAGACCACATCGAACATTCACATGGACGTTTTCTCTCAGACAGGTCTATTTACAGCGTAAAAATACTAGGTTGTGGGCTTTAATGAACATTGATTAACATTGTACAAGCATTGAGGAGTAGTCAGAATTTTTTTTTACATTTTTTTAAGCAATTCAACTCGTTGAAAATTGTACTCGTACGACATACGACCCAGTGAACCCGCGGAACCATCAGAATTACAGTGCGACCGCGGAAGGTTAATGATCTTACCTCCTTAATGAAGATGTTAAAATATTTTTGGCCTGTTATTGTATTTTTCTAAGAAAGATGCTTTCATATAAATCCGTGAAGAAGCATTTCGATACGAAAATAGTAGTGTTACGAGTAGCCTTAAACATGAAACATGAAAAAATATTGAATAGCAGCTTACAGGAATGGTTTTGATCAATGAATACATTTTAAAGACAGGAAACACGACCGTGATAAAAAATGTATGTAAGGAGGTGGTTTACCTCCTTAAGCCTGCTATCTGGAAGAAAGGTAAAATACGTAAACTTGAGTTTTGTGTCTTCTTTCAAGTGATACCTCGTGATAACGGTCGATTTCTATATCAGAATCGATAGAATATGTGAAAACCATTTGGAGCATCGGTGTGATCTTTTTTCTCTTGATATCGAGAAATAATGACTAAGGCTCTTTTTTAGTAATGCATCTCAAAATTGTCAGAGCTTATTACCGCAAAATTAAGATAAATCCATCAATTCAATAAAAAGTATAGTCGAAAGAGAGTTGAACTCAGGCCGTAACATCAAGCAATACGTTCTTTTCGTTCTTGGCGCGTAAAGAATGATTATATGATTAAACTTGTAGCATCGAGTAGAGGACAAATGGTCTATTAAGGCGTTACCCCCACTTGTAACGCAAAAAAGGCCTTTTTCATGAATTTTTTTAAAGAAAACTACAAAACTTTTTTAATCGATCAATATACCATCTTAAAGAACACATCTTGAAGAACTTTCAGTAATTTTTTTTATTGAAAAATATTACATTGTTTAGTGGCAAATGGCCGTCAATGAAATAATGTTTTTATATACACGGTTTGCGGTGACCAACATTGCGGCAAAGTGGATCATCTGAAAAAAAATGCGGATGGATTTAGTCAAATATAAGTATAAACTAGTCTTAAATCGAAGGATTTTAAAAAATATTCATTTTTCACAAAATGGCGGACAGTCAAAGTTAATGGTTCGATTTTAACGAAAAAAAACGGCCTTTTTTTGGCTATAAAACGGCCATTGTTTTCGAAAAAAAAATCGAACGATTAAAGACTACATTTTTATGTATTAAATAAGCCTGCAAAATTTCAAGAAGATCGGTTCATTAGTGTTCGAGTAATCTTGGTCACCGACTTCAGAAATGCCATTTTGAGAAAAACGCGGTTAGTTTCAATTTCAGTTTATGCGAAGAAAATATTTTTTTTTGTAAACTTACATAGAGTCATCTATTCCGGGCCCGTACAGAAGTTCTTCCGCCGACGATGCCGATTGCAAAACGGAAATTTGGTGTTGCCTTCGTAACATTCTTCCTTCACGAGTGCTCTCGGCCGCACGTCTCTCTGCCAGTGCAATCCGTGCTTCGTCCATTTTATCAGCGTATTCGTGCGCGTTGTGTCCACAGCTCACTCCGATTGAGTTCAAATAAAATAATAATGATTTTGAACCTTCGTTGAATAGTCCAACGGCAATATAAGCTGCTAAATTTACAACGATTGCTCCACTCGAGACGATTTTTGGGCTGATTTTCCAAATAAGTTGGTTGAAGCTTTCGTTGTTATTTTGATTGAAGCCACCGACGCATTTTTCGAGTAAAGTTTCCTTACTCAGATCGTTATATATAGGTCTGATGGCATCCAATACATTTGATGGAAGTGGTTTGTAATCGTGTTGGAAAGCCTCGTTTCTCGCCTGAGCTCGTTGATACGAACACCACGATTCTTCACCGGTTGGACATCTCTCATGGTGTAGATTTGCATCGGTTGAACTGTAATGATCAAAGATCGCCTATATTGCCTCATGCATATCGTGAACAGAAGCAGAATGGCGTCGAATAGCAAGTCCATAGTACACAGTGAGCTCGTCAATAATTTTTCCTGTCAGCTGTCCTTTACCACCAAGCTTTTTGTTTTTTTTACTAAATTACGAAGGCGGGATCCCATACGCTTTTGGACGTGACCGATGCATTCTTTTTTTATAACTTCTACGTCGTCATAAGGATGAGAATTTACTAGCCCCCTGTACGTTTTCGAATCTCCGTCTCCAATATAGTAACGGTATAGGACATAATATTTTTCTATTGAACGCTTGAAGATTTCGATAATGGAGTCCACCTCCATTTTTCCCGAGGAGCCTTCATGATTTGCACTGCAGTTATCTTCGTGTGTTTCGTACCATTCTTCGTATTCCGCATCATTTAGCTTATGTTTCCACGATTCACACATTTTACAATACGCACTTTTTACCACAAGCCTAGTCCTCTTGCACTTGCCGTTTCAAATGTAATATTTCCATTACACGTTTTGCACTTCACTACATTTGAAATAGCAGCAAACACAACCCAATAGTTCAAAATCCGATATTCAATATTAGGACTTTGATTCACAGTCATATCAATATTATTTTTCAGTTTCTTTGCAGACGTGCTGAAACTTTCAGTTTCCGCTTCGGTCAGGTTGGGGTTAAAAACACCCTTCCTTTTTTTGGTCGAGATTTCCGTAAATTATCACTGCTTCTTGTTTGTCGCGAACCTTTTTTTCGATCCATTTTTGAATGTAAACTGAATAAAAACTGCGCTTACAATATTATGAACGGCGGAATATACGTTTTATATAGTCGAACTTTCGAGCTACACTGACGAGTTTAGACCATAACAGACAACGAAAATACGTTTTTATAAATTCCAGTCTATTATATGAACGTTGTGAATGCCAGGTATACGACCCTTTTCATCGAACAATGCATTGAAGGTCGGAGGGAGGGTCGAGCGCGCCAGACGGCAGGCTAGCCGGTCGTTTACATAACGTATTTTTCTCTTTCAACGCTCATATCTCAGTCAATTTTGTTCGGATCGACTGGAAATTTTCAGGACATATTCTCAGATACTTATACTTCAAAAAAATGCAATAAAAAAATCGATTTCTTCAAAATCGCATGTGGGGGTAACCCCTTAAATATTGTGGAAGTATGACAAAAGCGGGGGCAAATTAAAAGTCGATCATATCAAGAATGTCCGATTGAGGCCCACATAACCATCGCGAGCACCGCTTCTATTTCTGTGTATAAACCCTTTGACTGTCAGTGATACACATATGGCAAAAATAAAAAGTCGTGCCATTTTTGTGTCATGACAAACATGTGGGCATTTGAAATAAAACATACTTCTACTACAGCGATTTGACTATAATTTAGTAAATTATAGGTTTTGAGGTCGCTGAATCCGAATTTGAAATCAAATTTCCAAAATTCTAAATGGCGGATCCAATATGGCGGACGCAAATTCGAGAAGAGTTAGATTTCGACACAAATTAGTATCTTTAGGGTCTTTATGGTCGGATATTTCGAATTAGAGTCCTATCTTCAAGTGTCTAATACTTGGATGCAATATGATGAATTAAAACTTAGCAAATCATGTATGACAATCTACCCATAGTAACATATGTAAAAAAATACTCGTTTGGTTTTATATCCCACTCTCTACCGAACGCAGAGTCACGGACCGAGGACGTGACGGTCATTGGCTACGATTTTGTATTTTTTTGTACTTTTTGTATTTTTTTTCTGTGCTTTTTGTATTTTCAATTTTTTTCTGTGATATTCGTATTTTTCAAATTTCTTGTCACTATTCATATTTTCATTTTTTTTTTTTTTCGTATTTCTCGTATTCAATTTCTTTTTGTATTTTGGCAACTTCAAAAGTTCATATTTCTTTCGAATTTTCTTTTTTCTCGATTTTCATTTCATTATTTTTCGTTGTTGTCTGTATCGATAGTTAAGTTTTCATTCTTCGTAGTTTTTTTCATTAATTCATATCTCTTATTTCATGTTTGGACAAGAAATGAAAAATAATTTCGATATTTCACCTGATCATACCGTTATTCGTTTTATTGACAGTGTTTAGATGATCCAAACCAAAGCAAACCCAAACGAATTGTCACATCCGGAAGGGATGAGAGCATAATATTTTCGTTTCCCTCTTTGTTGCCTACGCCTAGCGCAATAGCACGGGATGAGCGTAAAAAGGGGTAGTGCGTAGGAAAGAATAGAATTAAGGAATTGACGCGATATTTCGGTATTGAGGAATAACTCGACAGAATTGGTGTACGATTGACAATATGTTATTTATTATAAGATTACTAGACGGGTTAAAGCGATCAGGTCTATGATGAATGCAGAATATTGCATGTTGAATATTGAATATTGAAGAATGAATGCAGAAAAAAAAGGCATGGTTAGCTTACATTGGTTGTGTTTGACGCTCGGTCGCTCACTCGCTCGCTTGCGTGGATATTTGTTGTCGCTCGCGTTACAAGGACCTTCGGTCTTGGCCTGGTGCGCGAGACCGGATGTCTTATTATTTAGTCGGAGTTATAAGTTCGTCGGAGCCGTCTAGTTTATATTATGTTTAAATAATCTAGAGTCGAGGCTTTCTTGGTTCTCATGCGGTTGAGCCGGCGTAGGATTTTTGGAGTCTGTTGATCGAGCTGATGGTTGGTTTTTCGTTCGACAGCTCTTCTTGGAATATGCGCCTAAGATATTGTTCTTGTTGACGGCCAATGGCATAGGAAGAGTCGATAACTGGCGGTGCTGCTATCGTGCCACAGTAGGAGAAAAGCCCAAAAACCTGGCCAAAACCTCAAATGACCTTTGACGGGAATGAAAATTGGCTTACAGGGGTTTTCAAGGTCGCTGATTACGAATCTGAAAGCCAAATTATCGTAAACAAAATGGCCGATCCAATATGGCTGACATGAATGTTAAAAAGTTGCCAGATGTCGACAAAAATAGGTATTTACGGGTTTTCAAGGTCGCTGATTACGAATCCGCAAGCCAAATTATCGTAAAAAAAATGGCCGATCCAATATGGCCGACATGAACGTTAAAAAGTTACCAGATGTTGACAAAAATTGGTATATACGGGTTTTCAAGGTCGCTGATTACCAATCCGATATCTATTGTTTATAACTTGCAACAAAGAGCTTACAGCAAATTGTTATAAACAAAATGGCCGAGTATCCTGCTAAATAGATAAATTAATATATTTAAAAAAATCATCATAATAAAATAAACGTGAACAGTGTATTCTACGCAATTATTATTTTTATTTCCAAAATACATACGGAACGTTTCAAAAATAGAAAATTTTATTCTTAATCAAAATCGTAATCGGAGTCGGAGTTGGAGTCAGAATCATTATCCGAGTTTGTATCTATTACAACTCCCGGCACGGCTTCAATCTCGGCGCAAAATTCGTCTGCTGCAGCAGTCACTTTAGGAGCGATCAACATCGCTACAGCTTCCGGCGACAAACTCTTCAACTTCTTCTGTGGTAGTCTTCTGACACTTGAAATGTACGGATCAGAAGTAACTAAGAGCCGATGAAAAACATCTTCCATAGTTTTAACCCTGGAACTTTTTCGCGCAAAATCTTCTCGATATCGTTTGATGTCTTTGTTTCGAGCTTCCTGAGCATCTTCGGATAATTGGCCGATTGGTAATAGAGCAAGAGTTATTATCACTGGACCATGAATTAATAGTTTGTGCACCGAAGTAGGCATGGAGTACCAAGGGTATAATGCAACGGTCTTTCTTGCCGTTTCAATAGCATACTGTTCAAATCTTTCACAGTTTATCTCGTGGCCACACGATATAACTTGTAGGATTACGTACAAGCGTTTAATAACTTCTTCGTTGACCCCCGTTATCGCAGCGGAAACCGTCGAATTTTCAAAGAATCGCCGAGCTGTGTTGCCATCATTGCTGCTGCCGTATCCAGGCTTTGGGCGATCGATATTTAGACCCAATTGCTTCTTGAATCCTTCTTGAATGGCCCTCTTGCGTTCCTGGGTAATTTTTTTTTCTTTGGCACTTCGAGCTTGCCATTTTTTAATGCCGAGTTTGTAAGACACGTGTAAGCAATACTCGAAGCACCGTATCCACGCATGCAGCGTCGACAATCCGAACTTCAAATTTGTTTCATTGATTTCCCTTTGCAATACAGTGTCGATGGCATTAAAATCTTTGCTGGTTGCTCCACACAAATAGCACCGTTGAGCAGATTTCGTCAATGATACAGCGTTGCAAACTTTACCATCTACCATGGTGAACAACAACTTGTACATTACGGAGATTTCTTTTCCATCTATTACACTTTCGAATGGACGAAGTGACTTTATTTGTTCTGCAACAATTTGGACTTCATTAAGTGTTGACTCTGTGTCTTCGCGTAGAAACAGTAGTCTAAGCGGTCTACAAAATCGTGGAGACGAGGGTCTGGGGTTCTTCCAAACAACTATTTCTTCCTTCGATTGTTGATCATAACACACGAGTTGTAATGGCACGACTGAAGTAAAGAATACATGCGCATCAGATTTGCTGTCATCACTGAACGTCTGCTTATATTCACTTTGCCCAGAACTTCCATCGCAACCCCACTTGCAAATCAAGTCCATTTTACGAACATTATCTGGAGTCAATCTTTGAATGAGTACATTTTGGACGAGTAAAATACGTTCAACTGTATGATCTAATAGTGCCTGTAGTTGGACTTCTGCACTACTCTCTGTAATCCTGATTGCATCACGTGGTGGATAACAACGCTTTTTTGCTTTCATCACTTTTTCGTAAGACGGATATAGCTTACAGTTATTTTCCTTCCCTAATCTTCTCATTCCCTGGTAAGTACTCTTGGAGAATTTATATTCAATCATAG
Source organism: Ophion obscuratus (assembly GCA_964007375.1). NCBI lineage: Eukaryota > Metazoa > Arthropoda > Insecta > Hymenoptera > Ichneumonidae > Ophion > Ophion obscuratus. The sequence goes on from OZ023312.1 coordinate 54,297,145, forward strand.
CGGAAAGTGCAGCCTCTTCGGATAAAGTAATTTCATCCGTTGCTGAGTAAGCTTTACGATACTTGGAAGCTCTTAAAGGACTCGTCATTGTTACGTCCTTAATAACTTTTGCGGCGTCGGATTGTCCTGAAGAGCGAAGGCTCATCTGAGTAGCGTATGCTAACTCGACCGAGTTGAACGATGTACGAATATCTTGGGTCTTCCTTCGTTTAGATCTTTCACTGGACATTGTAAACTCAAGGGACGGGCGGCCGCCCGTATTACCCGGGCTTGTTACTACAGTGTCTGTAGGTGCGGCAAAACATACCTGCTTGCTAAGCCATTCACCGTTATTCTTGAAAAATACACAGGATTTTCTGTGAGCTTGTTGCCACCTCGTTCTCATTTGATTGAAGAGTATCGAAAAAGTCTGTTTCGAGTCCTCAGGCACTACAGCTGTACGTCCGGTGTCCTTGGAAATTTTTTCTACCATAAATTCGATCAAGGAAGCGAATTTATCGGATAAATGCTCGCTGATTATCAGAAATACTTCTTTCCTTGTCAGCACCAATTCTTTGTAACCGGATCCTGTAATAAAGACATAAAATTGTAGAAAATTGGTGTTAAAGGAAAAGATAAAATTTTCAATTAATACAAAAACTTGAACAATGTACATTATTTTACCAAATAAATAACCGCAATAATTGAAATAATTTAAAAAAAATTAGACAGAAAATATTGACATGGATTTGGTTAAAAGAAAGCTTTGCTTACTATATAATATATATATATTCAAATATTTTATTTGAATGTTATAACATGTCATTCATATTTAAGAAATTTGTATGTGGTTGATTTTAATATGTATATATATATATATTGAGACGGAGAGATCCGTCTCACGCGCGCGTACGAAACAAACCGAACGAAGGGCAATAATGTGTCAAGCGCGGCCACGGCCGTCTCTTTCTCTGGTGGAGAAATTTGCTAGAAACGGCACAAGTGGTGCCATCCCTCGGGGAAACCCCGAAGGATGGCATCATGTCAATAGAAAAAGAAAAAGAACGGAGATAGCATTAAAACAATATTAGTTGGAAAAAGGCGCTTGGGAAGGGGAAAGAATTGGCGGGAAACCAGGTGTATAAAAGGGCCTCCCTGAGGATAGGAAGGCACTTCTTGTTTGAAGTCCAACTCAGACGCGAGTCCGGAGACGAACATAGATCCAAGCTGACAGAAGCAAAGATCATGTTTGGCAGAAGGATATGCTGAGAGTGGACCAAGAGAAACCAAGTTTTTGGCCCTCTGAATAAGTACCCGAGTGTCCGGAGTAGCGAATATATCCAAGCTGAAGAAAGTAAGGAAAATATTCGTGAAAGGATGGGATCGGGACTGAAAAGAAAAGGCAATAACGAATAAGGAGCGAGGATCGGTGGAAAAAGGACGATGAGAAAAATGTATAAAGTCAAAAATTAAAGCCGAGAAGTCTCAGCTGACCAAGCGCCTCGAAAGAGATTATCGGTCTTTAAAGCCCAACGATAAAGGCAAGAAAAATAAGGAGCATTCCCCACGAGAGAAAGAGAGAAGGAAGGAAAACAAAAGGGTTAGCGGCCGAGCGAGGCCGGACGCGAAGATTCAAAATCTCACATATACAACAAATCGAGGCGTTACACCTATAAAAGAAATTGGAGCGAAAGATCCCGCGATACACACACACCAACTAACTGTACAGAAAATAAATTCAAAGCGAGCGGCACCAAAACAACGTCTCGGTGACAGACGTCAAAGCGACAGTACAGGGATACGCAACTGCGAAGAAAGGAAATGTACAGGGTGATTCACATCTGATGTGCCTGATCAAGTAAAGAAATAGCAAATAAAATTCGATTCTTTTGCCAAATAAAAAGGTCTAAATTAATTTACTCCCTAGTCGAGTCCCGAACCCAAATAAATTTAATGTAATAAGGGGTTACCCGTTACAATATGCATACGTATATATCATAATTAAATCACAGAAAATTTATATATATATATACACATACATATATATTAAAATAATTTATTTCAAGCGTATAACAGCCGTCTTGTCCGTTATGATGCTACTTCACCCATTCTCAGGTAGAGGCGCAGAGGCTGCTCAATAGTGCCGCGTGCACGCTCGGCTACCGCACGATGCGAAAAAAATCATAACGGACAAGACGCACGTTTTCCGCAGGTAACTCTTGTAAATTTCGAAAGCTTATACATTAAACTAAAGGCCGAGACTAGGAGCTTTGCAAAATGTCACAAAATATATAACTTTTCGGACCGTTGAAAATATAAGTTTTCAAAATTATTCAATTTTATTTATGCCGAAGGCTATACTACATTTCAATCATTTATACATAAACTTTAGATTCAACCGATGTAAAAACATGTTCTACATACCTCCAGAAGTCGTATCCATGTTGCAGAATTGAAATTAAACCCGTCACTTTAAAGTTATGGGTTTTTGAAGTCAGCGTTATTTTCGTCTGTTCAGCGCGTGACACGTACACTCTTCACGAACACTAACTGCCAACTGACGCTGCGGCGCAGGTATACACTTAAAGGGCTTTCCCTTCCACAATAGAATGCAGTTACTAGTCCTCTACCTGAATGACTACTCAACTGACCCTATTTCGAAAATTTATTTTTTGGGGTTTTGGCCAGGTTTTTGGGCTTTTCTCCTACTGTGCGTGCGTATATCGCTGTGGGTTGAATATGCGTGCGAAACGTCTTATTACTAGATTTATACATTTAATTATAAGCTTATAACGGCAAATGAGGATATTGGGAATAACCGAGAGACGGCACATTCGCTAGGATGTGACAGAATTAACGTATTCATACTAAAACTGACGACCTTTGAGCCAGACTGAGCTCTGGGGGCATCGAACATTCACGATGTGACGGCACCGACTACGCTCTCGCTTTCACCTTATTTCAGGTCATTTTACGTTAATAAATACAACGATTCCCCGAGAACTATGACTGGAGCATTTGTTAATAAAGAAAGATAAAAGCGTCTTTCGGGATGGTTCCAGAGGCCTCCATCGGACATTAACGATGTGACGGCACGGAGTTTGCTCTCGCTTTTATCTTATTTCCGGTAATAGTACGTCAAGAAGTGTAAGGATACCGCGATACCGATGGCAGGAGCATTTATAAACCCCTTCGCAGTGACGGGAAATTTAGAGTTTCGTGCCACTTTTGTATTGGAAAAAAATCTTCACAGATGTGCCCTACAATTTCAGTTCCAAGGGTTTTCGAGGTCGCTGGATCTGAATCTGAATCTGAAATGGAATTTTCACAATTCAATATGGTGGCTCCAATACGACAGGAAAGGTCTTCAGTTTTAGTATGATTACGTTGATTCGTTTGGGTTTGCTTGGGTTTGGATCATCTAAACACTGGCAATATAACGAATAAAGGTATGATCAGGTGAAATATGGAAATTCTTTTTCATGTCTTGTCCAAACATGAAATAAGAGATATGAATTAATGAAAAATAAACTACAAAGGATGAGAACTAAACTATAGATACAGACAACACCGAAAAATAATGAAATCAAAATCGAAAAAACAGAAAACTCGAAAGAAATATTATTTTTTGAAGTTGCCAAAATACAAAAAGAAATTGAATACGAGAAATACGAAGAAAAAAATGACAATATGAATAGTAACAAGAAGTTTGAAAAATACGAAAATCACAGAAAAAATTGAAAATACAAAAAGCACAACAAAAAAAATACAAAATCGTAGGCAATGACCGCCACGTCCTCGGTCCGTGACTCTGGGTTCGGCAGAGAGCGGGATATACCAGGTGTGTAAGTATGAAGCCGGAATTTGCCCATAGGTGGCGCTAGATGTCGATGCAGTTACCGACACATCACCTCAGCGGTGTCTTGTTATGGTATTGATATCCGACAAAGATTTCCAACTCACAATAACACGAGTTTCATTCAGTAGCATTAGTTTATTAGAGATAAACATGTCGAGTTTTGTGCCAACAAATTACGATTTGCCGACAACACTACTTTTCTGTTTTCATCTGAAGAAAACCGCAGCCGAATCGCATCGAATGCTTGTGGAGGCGTTTGGTGAGCATGCTCTCGGTAAAACACAGTGTTTCGAGTGGTTCAAACGGTTCAAAAGTGGCGATTTTGACGTGAGGAACGAAGAACGTGGAAGACCACCGAAAAAGTTTGAAGACGCTGACCTGCAAGCCTTGTTGGACGAAGACGACGCTCAAACACAACAACAACTGGCGGATGTACCTACGGTAATGATATGATACTTTGTATCATATCATTACAATAAACGTGTTTTTTCTGTACAAAAATTCCGGTTTCATACTTACACACCTGGTAAAACCAGATGAGTATTTTTTTACCTATGTTACTATGGATAGATTGCCATACATGATTTGCTAAGTTTTAATTCATCATATTGTATCCAAGCATTAGACACTTGAAGTTAGGACTCTAATTCGAAATTCCCGACTGTTTAGATTTGGGTTAACTCGGAATTCTGGTTGGAAGTGAACGAGTGGGAAATGGGTGACTTATTTGTGAGAATGGAGGAACGCGCCGGAAAATGAAGAGTCGAAAATGCACTCGCGTTAAATAAAGAATATAGGTTTATTTTACACACTATTTTACTTATTTTGACTATTATACTAATAAATGACTTGAAGAGTCCCGAGGTGACCGTTGCCGCGGGAGCTAACGCGGGCGTAAATCGCGTTAGTCCGTTGGCATTAAGAAGGGGGGAAAAGACCGAAGCTAACCGTTTAGCGAAGACACTTGTGATTGATATCGAAGTCCTGAACGAAGTGAAGAAAAGAAGGGTCGATGCGATAATATAACGTTGAAATTAGGGGGAGAAAATCCCTGCGCCCGGACACTGTCCGAGTCAAGCGCGCGACCGGCCAAGAGACGTCGACCTCTGGCGGGGTCTCCCGAAATTAGGGAGTCGTAGATGGAGTTTCCGAAACATTCTCCCCGCCTTCGGCGACAGTCGTCGACGAAGAGTCCACTGGAAGGACGGCCAACTTGGCAGTCGGTCGCTTGAAGGTGGACGTGGCCGTGTGAAATGTCACCACCCTGGTTAGACCATCCGACCCGGGGTGAAGTTCGACCACTCGTGCTAGTGGCCATCGTGAAGGTGGGAGTCGTTCGTCCGTGATTAGCATGAGTGAGCCGATTTTAATTTCATGTGAAGGGTGTCGCCATTTTGAGATCGACAAGCTTCGCTGAAGGTACTCCGAAGACCATCTCTGCCAGAAGTGCCGTAATTTTGCCTGAAGGAATTGCCACCGTGAAATTCGAGTTTCTGGACTTGAAGTGAGAGATGGTTCGGGCACTGTGGTAAGTGCCTCGCCGATGGTGAAGTGACCCGGTGTGAGGGGAGAAATGTCCTCGGGGTCGTCCGATAAGGGACAAAGTAGCCTGGAATTTAAGACAGCCTCCACTTGCGCAAGAAGAGTCGTAAATTCTTCGTACGTAAATGAGGCTTCTCCGATTACCCCACGAAGGTGATATTTCGCGGATTTTACCGCAGCCTCCCATTTTCCACCCATGTGAGGTGCGGCCGGAGGGTTGAAGGACCAGTTCGTCCCAAGGTTGGTCAGCGATATGATCGTAGAATTCATTTCGGCTGATCCAGCCTTGAAGAGAGCACGAAGTGCAGTATCGGCGCCGATGAAGTTGGTCCCGCAATCACTATAAATAGTGTGACTGATTCCTCGTTGTCCGGAAAACCGCCGATAGGCGGCAACGAAGGCCTCTGAAGTATAATCCGTGACGAGTTCAAGGTGGACCGCGGAAGTAGTGAAGCAAACAAAAACGGCAAGATAAGCCTTGAACGTTTTTGTTCCTCGTCCACGCCAGGTCTTGACGGTGAAGGGTCCTGCATAGTCAATGCCGGTGTGGAGGAAGGCCCGTGAAGGTGTGACTCGCGCAGTCGGAAGTTGACCCATAAGTTGTTGAGCTTGAAGTCCTCGAAATCTGGCACACGTGGTGCACCGAAGGATGTACGATCGAATTGGAGCCCGGCCACCTGGAATCCAGTACGATCGACGGAGGAAGCTTAAGGTGGATTGGGTACCACTGTGAAGCGTTCGAAAGTGCGAATCAGCGATGATCAGTGAAGTGAGCAGAGAGGTCCGGGGCAATATTGGCGGATGTTTTGCCTCGGGCTGTAGAAGGGCGTTCGTCAGCCGGCCGCCAACTCGAAGGGTCCCTAGTTGGTCGACAAAGGGGTTGAGGGCGGCAAGGGAGTGACCCCGATTGAGGGTCGCTCCGCTCGAAATCATCTGAAGTTCAGCCGAGAAGTGAGTGCGTTGAATGAGGCGTATCCAGAAGAACCTTGCCTCTTCCAAATCTCCCGTGTTCAGCGGGTAGGTTATTGAGGCGTGCGGGAGCCGTTTGAAGCGAGCCACCGCCCTCTGACACACTGCCGTAATCCGAAGAAGGCGAGTGAGCGAGGAGTACCGTTGCAGAAGGTCCCAAGTGTTAGGACTATTCTCGGAGGTGGTGGTGAAGGCGAGACCTGATCGTTGTTCGAGGTCGCCATCCGGTGGAAGTTCGGCTGAAGAGACTGGCCATGAAGATGGCGGTCACGGGAGCCACTCAGGCCCTGGTCACCAAGGATGGTGCTTGGACAGTTGTCGGGGAGTCTGCCCTCGCGACGCACAGTCGGCCGGGTTCTCCTTACCCGCAATGAACCGCCATGTTGTGTGGGAAGAGAAATTTTGGATCGAGGTGACCCGATTTCGGATGAAATCTTTCCATCGGGCCGGATTTGAAGTAATCCGTGTCAACGCAACTGAAGATTCCGTCCAGAGAGAGACTGGGACTTGCGTTAAGTCTAGGGTTCTCTGAACGTGAGAGGCCAGCCTTGAAAGAAGTAGAGCCGCCGATAACTCGAGCCGTGGAATTGTGAGTCGTTTGAGGAGGGCTACTTTCGTCTTCGAGCAGACGAGGGTGACCGGTGTAGCCCCGTCGACTGAAGTTGATCGGAGGTGGATCACGGCTGACATGGCGAGTTGGGAGGCGTCCGAGAATCCATGTAGCTCGACAGTCGAAGAAGGCGAAAGGTGAAGCGTAGCCATTTTTCCTGAAGTCGTTGAAGTTTGACCCCGGTATGAAGAGTGTCTTTGATCGACACACCGTTCGCAGATTTGAAGGAACCGTTGAAGACGACACGAAGTTCCGTAGTGGCGCTATGGGCCCGAAAGACACCGTGATGTGGGAGAAAAAACCGTGGTCTCGAAGACGCTGCCGTTGGAGCACGAGGCATGTGAAACAGGTTCTCGTATTCTTGGAGGAAGGCGTTGTAGAGACCGCGATACGACTCATTTGTCGAGAGTCGCCGTAGACGTTGAAGAAGGCAGCGTTTCGCACCCGAATACGAATCTCCGAGTAGCGAAGAAGGATTCTTGAAGGGGAGCCGTACGATATATCGGCCCGTGTGGTCCCTCGTATGAGTGTCCTTGAAGTGTTGTTCGCAAGTGGATTCGTCCGGGTCGGTTGTAGGGGCCGAGTCCGGAGGAATTTCCTCTTGTTCCCAAAACTTCGCTGGTAAAGAGTGACCTCGTCTTCGATGGAGGCATGTTGAATGCGAACCGAATTTGAGGTGGAACCGTTGACGGGACCGAGTATAATCTATCCGAGAAGCGTGCGCTGAGCGATGGGATTGATGGCCCGAACCTTGACGACGTCTGACTCAACCAGAAGACCGTACGCGTCAGCTCCGTTGATGACGTCGATTGGTCCCGGTTTCAGAGAGTTCGGGTCTGCCAGAGGAAGTCCATGAAGATGGTCCCATTGCGCCGAAGTAGCGAACGAGGGAAGGGTTGAAGTTAATACGTGTAGAATACATGCCGTCACAATGAAATTTGAGGTTGGATCGTGTATTGAAGATACTGTGATGGTGATAGCTCCCCGCGTCCGTCCCGCTGGCTGGCCTCCGATTCCGAGGATGTTGATGGACACGGTCATCCTGTGTGTTCGAAGGAGCTGGACCGTGCGTTCGGAAATGAACGAAAGTTCCGCGCCCGGGTCCATGAGGAGTCTCGCCCGATGCGAGATGCCCGATGAGGAGGTCAGAGTGGCTTGGCTCGTAGCTAGCAGGACTGACGGTCGAATGGCCAGAGCATTTGAAGAGTCCTTTGTTTATGCGGAGGATTACCCGAGGTGTTGAAGAAGTCCGAGGCGAGCGAAGAAAGGAGGTGGATCGAGTGGGGTCGCAATTCATCTCGAGAAGCGCGATATGTTCCCTTGGAAGCGGTCCCAGTTGGTATTTTGAGGGGTCGCATTCCTCGTCTTTTCAGCGAGGCTCGAGATGCACTGAAAGGTGCTGACGAGGCCGGCAATGCGACGTTCCATTTTGGCGATATTGCTCGTCATTGTCGAGGTGTCACCGTTCGACACACGAAATCGCTGATTTAGCGTGAAGCGTCCTGAACCGAAAAACCGCGAAAACTCGCGAGAAACGAAAATTGGCGCGAGACTTCGATGTTCGAAGCACACGCGAGAAATGGCGCGAAGCGGCCAAGCCGAAAATCACGAAAACTCGTGAAAATGTCCGAATGAGATGCTCGAAGCGGCCGAGTCGACGATCGAAGCACACGCGTTAAATGGCGCGAAGCGTCAAAAACGAAAATCACGAAAAACTCGAGAAAAGTTCCGAACGAGTTGCACGAAGCGTACAAAACGAAAAATCACGAAAGGCTCGTGAAAGACGAAAAGGATGGCACGAGACGTCGACGATCGTAGCACACGCGAGAAATGGCGCAAAGCGTCTAAGCCGAAAAGCACGAAAAACACGAGAAAAAGTGCGAACGAGTAGCACGAAGCGTCCAAATCGAAAATCACGAAAACTCGCGAAATGAAAAGATAGCGCGATGCGTCGACGTGCGTAGCACACGCGAGAAATGGCGCGAAGCGTCCAAGCCGAAAAACAAATAACTCGAGAAAAAGTCCGAACGAGTTGCACGAAGTGTCCAAAACGAAAATCACAAAGAAAACTCGCGAAAGACGAAAAGGATGGCGCGAGACGTCGACGATCGTAGCACACGCGAGAAAATGACGCGAAGCGTCCAATGCCGAAAAACCCGAAAACTCGCGAAAGAAAAGATTGCGCGATGCGTCGACGAGCGCAGCACGTGCGAGAAAGGGCGCGAAGCGTCCGAAACGAAAATCACGTTTTTTCGCGTAAGACGAAAAGATGGCGCGAGACGTCGACGATCGTAGCACACGCGAGGAATGACGCGAACCGAAAGCTGAAAAACGAACAACTCAAGAAAATGTCCGAACGAGTTGCACGAAGCTTGCAAATTGAAAACACGAGAAAACTCGCGACAGACGGAAGGATGGCGCGATGCGTCGAAGCCGAAAAAACACTAAAAACTCGCGAAAGAAAAGATGGCACAAAACGTCGACGATCGTAGCACGCGATGGAAATGGCGCGAAGCGTCCGAACCGAAAAACACGAAAACTCGCGAAAGAAAAGATGGCGCGATGCGTCGACGAGCGTAGCACACGCAAAAAATGGCGCGAAGCGTCCAAGCCGAAAAACGAACAACTCAGGAAAATGTCCGAACGAGTGGCACGAAGCGTCCAAATTGAAAACACGAGAAAACTCGCGACAGACGGAAGGATGGCGCGATGCGTCGACGATCTTAGCACACGCGATTGATATAGCGCGAAGCGTCCAATGCCGGAAAACACGAAAAACTCGCGAAACGAAAAGATGGCGCGATACGTCGACGAGCGATATGCGCGAGGCGTCCGAAATCGACGAGAAAGAAAAAACTCGCGAGCGTGGCACGAAGCGTCCAAAAACGAAAACTCGCGAACGAAAATGGCGCGATGCGTCGACGAGCGATATGCGCGAGGCGTCTGAAATCGACGAGAAGGAAAAACTCGCAAGATCGTGGCACGAAGCGTCCAAAACGAAAACACGAAAAACTCGCGAACGAAAATGGCGCGATGCGTCGACGAGCGATATGCGCGAGGCGTCCGAAATCGACGAGAAGGAAAAACTCGCGAGATCGTGGCACGAAGCGTCCAAAACGAAAACCACGAAGAAAAACTCGCGAAAGACGAAACGGTGGCGCGATGCGTCGACGAGCGTTGTACACGCGAGAAATGGCGCGACGCGTCCAAGCCGAACACGAAAAAACTCGCGAAAGAAAGGATGCGCGACGTCGACGAGCGTAGCACACACGATCGAAAACCGAGAAGCGTTCACACGAATCACGAACGTCGTGAAAATGTCCGACGGAGATGCGCGAGGCGTACGAAATCGATGTAAAGAAACCTCGCGAGATCGTGGCACGAAGCGTCCAAAACGAAAACCACGACGAAAAACTCGCGAAAGACGAAACGGTGGCGCGATGCGTCGACGAGCGTTGCACACGCGAGAAATGGCGCGAAGCGTCCAAGCCGAACACGAAAAAACTCGCGAAAGAAAGGATGCGCAACGTCGACGAGCGTAGCACACACGATCGAAAAACCGAGAGGCGTTCACACGAATCACGAAAGTCGTTAAATGTCTGACGGAGATGCTCGAGGCGTCCGAGATCGACGAACTCGCGAAATCGTAGCACGCGAAAAAATGCGCGAAGCGTCCGAAACGAAATACACGAGAACTCGTGAAAGACGACAAATTGGCGCGATGCGTCGACGGTCGTAACACACGCAAGAAATGGCGCGAAGCGTCCGAAGGAAAAACGAACAACTCAAGAAAACGTCCGAACGAGTTGCACGAAGCGTCCAAAACGAAAACACGAGAAAACTCGCGACTGACGAAAGGATGGCGCGATGCGTCGGCGGTCGGAGCACACGCGAGAAAATGGCGCGAAACGTCCAATGCCGAAAAACCCGAAAACTCGTGAAGAAGTCCGAAGGAGAAGCACGAAGCGTCCAAGTCGACGAACTCGCGAAAATGTCTCTCGAAAGGTCCAAAACACAACTCGACGAAGAACTCGCGGAATCCGACCGATATTTTTCGAGGCGTCCAAAATCGACAGAAGTCGCGAGATCGTAGCACGAAGCGTCCAAACCCACAACTCGCGAAATCCGAACGATATTTTTTGAGGCGTTCAAAATCTATGAGAACTCGCGAAAATCGTAGCACGCGAGAAAATGCGCGAAGCGTCCGAAATGAAATTCACGAGAACTCGCGAAAGACGATAAATTGGCACGACGCGTCGACGGTCGTAGCACACGCGATTGATGGCGAGAAGCGTCCAAAAACGAAAAAAGAAACTCCCGAATGCCGAACTGTGGTGTCGCCGATCGGCACGCACGAACTTTTACTGCGCGTGGCGTGAAGCGCCCGAGAAACGACGCGAAACTTGTGAAGACAGTCTCTTGCAGGAGGGCGCACGATTTTCGCGAGAACGTGGTCGGAAGAGGAGACGAGATCGGTCGGTCGACCGGCACGTTGAGCGTCCGGTAGACCAGCCACAGGCCGAGGCGCGCATGCGCGCGTGTATAGAGTCCGATGCCTGGCTCGCCCGAAAGTGAGAGAGCGCGATGTATCGGGCGCGGTGCGCGTGCGAGAGAGAGAGAGAGAGCGATGCTTCGCTTGAGCTCGTCTTGCGAGAAGGACGATTAGACTTCGCGGCCGACGTGTGGTCACGTGACCGCGATGAAAATTACCCGTTTTTCTCGCACACCGGATAGAAAGATTGAGAATTTCCTTTGCCTTTCTCCGCGAATAACTCACTTTTTTACCACTTCGTTCACTTGAATCCGGCTCGAAGGACCATGTTTAGATTTGGGTTAATCTCGGAATTCTAATTGGAAGTGAACGAGTGGGAAATGGGTGAGTTATTTGTGAGAATGGAGGAACGCGCCGGAAAATGAAGAGTCGAAAATGCACTCGCGTTAAATAAAGAATATAGGTTTATTTTACACACTATTTTACTTATTTTGACTATTATACTAATTAATGACTTGAAGAGTCCCGAGGTGACCGTTGCCGCGGGAGCTAACGCGGGCGTAAATCGCGTTAGTCCGTTGGCATTAAGAAGGGGGAAAAATACCGAAGCTAACCGTTTAGCGAAGAGACTTGTGATTGATATCGAAGTTCTGAACGAAGTGAAGAAAAGAAGGGCCGATGCGATAATATAACGTTGAAATTAGGGGGAGAAAATCCCTGCGCCCGGACACTGTCCGAGTCAAGCGCGCGACCGGCCAAGAGACGTCGACCTCTGGCGGGGTCTCCCGAAATTAGGGAGTCGTAGATGGAGTTTCCGAAACACCGACCATAAAGATCCTAAAGATATTAATTTTTGTGGAAATCTAATTACTTCTCGAATTTGCGTCCACCATAGTGGATACGCCGTTTAGAATTTTGGAAATTTGATTTCAAATTCGGATTCAGCGACCTGAAAACCTATGATTTATTAAATTGTAGTCAAATTGCTGTAGTAGAAGTGTGTTTTATTTCAAATGCCCACATGTGTGTCATGACACAAAAATGGCACGACTTTTGTTTGCCATATGTCAACTGCCATATGCCACTGACGGTCAAAGGCTTCATACACAAAAATAGAAGCGGTGCTCGCGATGGTTCTGTGGGCCTCAATCGGACATTCCCAGATAGACAGTCCTGACCATCACACCGTGCATACAATTGATGAATCAAATTTTACAGCATATTGACTACGTGTCATGATGCAATGCCGTGAACTCATTTAGTATAGTGAATGTACAAAGCATTTTGATCTCAATACAGTAGAACCTCGATTATCCGAACCAATTGGGACCGAGACTAGTTCGGATAATCAAAAGTTCGGATAATCGAAACGTGGGTTATTTGGGACGGGATCATAAACAACACCTTTTTACATAAAAACAGTACATATATATATGCATGTACTGTTTTTATACACATATGTATGTTCCTTTAGGGTACATACAAAAAACCCACGTTTCGATTAGCCGAACTTTTTATCCGAACGATTTTATAAAAAAAATATTTAAAAAGGCATTCGTCTTTTGGGTTTTTTGGGACGAAATCGTAAACAACAACCTTTTACATAAAAACAGTACAGTACATGTCAAATTTTAATATATATGTATGTACTGTTTTTATGTACATACATATATCAGGTGTTAAATATATATATATATATATATATATATATATATATATATATATATATATATATATATATATATATATTAAACACCTGAAAAAAGCCGAATGCCTTTTTTAATATTTTTTTTATAAAATCGTCCATTTTTTAATTGACGAACGGCCGTAACGCGTTTTTGAGCGGCTAAGTCTCGCAGCCGTTTGAGAAGGAGAAGTTGCGTTGGGTTGCTCATTGTTGCTCACGGCAGTGGCAGCGAGCAACAATGTATCTTTCGCGCCAATGTTCGGATAATTGAGAGTTCGGATAAACTAAGCCATCGTTCGGATAATTGAGGGTTCGGATAATCGAGGTTCGGATAATCGAGGTTCTACTGTATGTCGTTTACAAATGCATCGTACGTTTGAAGCATGTTGAACTCATATCGCTGTGCTCAGGTGTCCACAATTAATATCTGAATATTTTACGTCATATGGAAGTCATCCGATGACTGTGTTGATGAATTCACTGGGTTAGCACTGGTAGTAGACATGCCATGCAAGCAATATGACGGCGATATGCATGTTTGTCAGTGATACATTCGATGCGCGCAACATGACGGCGGTATGCGTGTTTCTCAGTGGTACATCCTATGACGGCGATATGCATGTTTCTAAGTGATACATTCGTTGAGCGCAATATGACGGCGATATGTATATTTTGTCAGTGATACATCCCAGGAGCACAATATGATGGCGACATGCATGTTTCTCAGTAATACATTTCATGACGGCAATATGCATATTTTCAGTGATACATACGGTGAGCGCAATATGACGGCGATATGCATGTTTCTCAGTAATACATCCCATGAGCGCAATATGACGGCAATATGCGTGTTTCTGTGATACAGCCTATAACGGCCATATGCATATTTCTAACAAGGAGAAGGCAGAGCCTGGATGTCGCGAATCGGGTTTTCCTTTCGCGTGGTGAAAGTTGAAGACCTCTGAATTAACGTCGTTTTTCATTTTTGTTCCAATAAGCCTTAGTTGCTGAGATATCACGATTTGAAAATTTGGGAGTTTCGTCTCGCGCGTAGAGTACGTTGAGCGTTAACACTTGAGACAAGAGCGGCTGTAGCTAATATGGTAGGAGGACAGACCGGCACTCTGAAAGTTCACGGTTAGCGTCCCTATACTTTTTTTTAATTCAATTTTTTTTAAATTAAATTTAAATGCTCCAAATGATTTTCACATATCCTATCGATTCTGATATAGAAATCGACCGTTATCACGAGGTATCACTTGAAAGAAGACAAAAAACTCAAGTTTACGTATTTTACCTGTCTTCCAGACAGCAGGCTTATGGAGGTAAACCACCCCCTTACATACATTTTTTTATCACGGTCGTGTTTCCTGTTTTTAAAATGTATTCGTTGATCAAAACCATTCCTGTAAGCTGCTATTTAATATTTTTTCATGTTTCATGTTTAAGACTACTTGTAACACTAATATTTTCGTATCGAAATGCTTCTTCACGCATTTATATGAAAGCATCTTTCATAGAAAAATACAATAACAGGCCAAAAATATTTTAACATCTCCATTAGGGAGGTAAGATCATTTACCCTCCGCAGTCGCACTGTAATTCTGATGCTTCCGCGGTTTCACTGGGTCGTATGTCGTACGAGTACAATTATTAACGGGTTGAAATGATTAAAAAAAATGTAAAAAAAAATTTCTGACTACTCCTCAATGCTTGTACAATGTCAATCATTGTTTATTAAAGCCCAAAACCTAGTATTTTTACGCTGTAAATAGAGCTGTTTGAGGGAAAAGGTCCATGTGAATGTTCCTTGTGGTCTTCAGCGACTTAGACCGATCGTGGAGGGTTCAGAAGAATCCATCTTTCGGGCCAGAAATTTGTATTCGATGTAGACGAATACGTTATGCACCGCTTTGAAATTTTTTAATATATTGAGCAGTCAGTTTTTTCGTAATAAAGTTGCAAATTCGAGCACTTCAAGGTAGTGAAGGCCGTGTTCTTGAGGAGATGGCCGAGTGAAAGTGCGATGATCATGGTTTTGCTGCTCGCGTGTTGGAAGATTGTTATATAGGACTAAAGTTGCGTACTAAGGTTGTTGGAAAACCGAGATTTCCTAAACTAGACATAATAGATGCACTACTCACACAAATTAAGGGATATTAAAAAAATTCCAAATTTTTGGCTGATTTTCAACAAGGGATAACTCGACGAAAAATGGCCGTACAGAAAATGAACAAAAAAGAAATTGTAGCTCCAAGTGTCTAGTTTTCAGATCTGGACGGTAATTTTTTTTAGCGTGGACGGTTTCAAGTATTCATCTGAAAAACAATGAACATTTTTTTTACAAATTTTTGCGCGACCCTAAACCGGTCTGTGGACTTCAAAAAGATTTTTTTATCATGCGACCATAAAACTCCTTTTGACAATATAATCAGCTTCAATTTGACCTTTTAACGAGCTCCGTACGATGATTTGGCGCGGAGTGATCCTCGATCAAACAAAAAGTCTATTTTAACTTTGACAATCAATTACTCGGGAACTAATGATCGTACAGAAAATGAAAGTAGGGTTCTGGGAAATGCAAAACATTCTCTATGATATGCAATTAGTGACTGTGTATAATTTTTTTTTTCGAAGTGATGATGTTGACTGAAAACACGTTGAAAATTGGCGAATTTAAGGATATTTCGAAAATTTGGTATAAGTTTGGATATAATGCAGGAACTAAGGACATCGTCGGTAATTTTTTAACCTCGAAGTGTCCCCAAAAAACCCTCCAAGTTGCAAAGCGCTGCGATTTTTTTTTCTTAATGCCCCGAAGATTAAATTGATCGTTTTTGTCAAAAATCACCGCAACAAGCAATGTTTCGATTTCTATTCATTTTTTCAACTTCAAATTGGGTTTTTAGCAATAATGCGTAATTTTTCTATCCAAAGTCATCAATTGCCAAGAATTTTTTTTTTTAATTCGCAATTTTTGTTATTACATTTTTTTCAAGTAAAAAAAATATACAAATTTTTCAAACAAAAAAAAATCACGTATTAACGATAATCTCCTCTTGTCAAACAAAATTGGGTCGATTTTTTTTACCAGTCAATCACCTTTGTTTTCAATGTCAATTTAAAAAGTAATTGCAAAAAGTTGATATACCCCCCTTACTACGGTCGACTGATTCTCTTCACACGAATCTCGAACTTTTAGTTTTTTGCAGCTCCAATCGTTGAAATACACTTTCTTAATAAACACAAAAAACAGTTGTTTTCAAAACTACCCTAAAAATTCGGAATTTTTTTTATTTCAATTTTTTTTTCCAAAATTGTATTTAAAAAATTTTCTTGGTAATTGATGACTTTGAATAAATAAATTACGCATTATTGTTAAGAAAAAGAAATTAAGTTGAAAAAATGAATAAAAACCGAAAAATTGCTTGTTACGGTGATTTTTTTCTGAGCACATTTTGGCTTCTCGAAACGTCAGCTGTGGCTTGACGTTTCTCGGTGACGTTTGCGTCCTCATGACAGCCCTGACGCGAACACAGCAGCGGAAGCTCCAGTGCCTACTCACTCCGCTGAATCGGTTCGCAGGTTCCGCCTTTCCCGAGATACTACGGAAGTCAAACTCAACGTTTGAACTATTGTTCGATTTCGAAATTTTGATATTGTTTTTCTCAGTGATAACATTTTTTGAACGACTTCTATATGGATCTTCCGTATTCAAAATAGAATCGACTTCGCTACCGCCGGCGCGGAATGCCATTTTTATTTATTTTTCTAAATGTTTTCTTGTTTTCCATGAAATTATTTTTTTTCACACGAGCCCTATATTTTTTTTTGAAAAGTTCCCGAAAAACTATTCTAAAAGCGCACCTCAACTGATTCAGAATGACCGCCCAAATGGATTTAAAAATAGGTGGCCGCTATCCCCAAATTGTCACTCTTAACATTTATTTGTAACAAGAAGTACATAGGCGATCGCCTGGTGCCAATTTCAATCGATTGAGGTGGTGCTCCGGTATGGTACGTAAATTTTGGTTGATTCAATGATGTTCTAATGTGAATACATTGCAACATCGATTGCGGAACTTCGGCATAATTCTGCTGGAATTAATGTGTGTTAAATATTTGTCAACGGAATAACAGTACACGAATATGAGAGGTTAACAATCCAATATTTTATGTCTGTTATTTTCTCATTGTCAACTTTTCGAAAACCACACCTTTTCGGTATCACTCCATGTAATAACCGTAAATATTTATTCGTTATTAACGCTATCAACATTACGTTATTTTATGGTTTCGTAAAAAATTATCGCAGAAAAATAGAAACAGAACAGTCTCCTGATCTTAACCCAACTATAATGTAAAATCCGCATTGTAGATGACACCGTAGACGGATCAGCTGTGAATCAGCGCCGCAGCGGCCATTTGCCTGACTTTTTTAGTGTTACGCATAACTTCAAAAATAGACAAAAAATACAAGTTGTGAATATCACAAGCTACCAATTTTTAAGTACTTGTAAAAATGTCTTTTAAAAAGTGATGCATTTTTTCAAAAAAATCATAATGGTCCTAGTCTTGAAAAAAAAATATTTTGGCTTTGAAACAGCAAAAAAACATGAAAATAAATCTCGTATTTTTTATGCCACTACACCTGAACATGAAAAAAAGGTCTAGTATTTCTTTTGATATCACTATTTTTAAACCGCTATGAGTATTTGAAAAAAAATTATGTAGAATTTTGAAAAATTTATTGTGCTTGGACGGGTTAACAAAAATCTAAATAAATTCCCAAACATAGCTTTCAGTAGGGACGAAACAATAAAACAATGTCAACAAACCAAAAAATGGTCCGGGTCACGGGTTGGTCGGTGTCGCATGGAATGCCCCAGTTATATATATATTTAAAACTTCTCCCGCACGGCGGCACGGACGAGCGTGGCTAGTTCACCAGCTCTCGTGCGATGAAACGCACGCGAGGGCTCTTTTTGCCTGTGTGGGCGCGAATCCCCTTGGGTAAGATTAAGTCACAAACCGTTCTCCTATATGCGGATTATCGAAAAAGTCCGCTAATAAAATTCTATATATCCCCCCGATGCTCGCGGAAACGAGGGTTGAAAGGGGTTTGGGAAAGGGCGGGGGCGAGGCGGTAGTTGATTCGAACGTTTTATTACTCTTTCACGGGAGTGACGCGCGTTCGTGAGTGGCAGGCAGATTCGGCTCTTTCGGAGCATATGGCGTGCGTTCCTTTCGTGAGGAAGATTCACGAGATATGGCATCCACTCTCTTTTTTTCACTTCCCTCGCTCTCTCCCGCATTCTGTCTTTCCAAGGGACTTTGCGATCTGATTTTAAAGCAGCCTGACGAATCGCTCAACAAATTGAACGCGGGCATCAGCTGTCCGGAATAACTACATGGAGTGGGCTCGGTCATCGATCGATTCGTCATAGTTTCACAAAAAAAGCATCCGCGTAGTTCCCCTAATTGCGAAATGGGAAATTAACTCAACGGGCTACATCTGCCTAGGTGGGTCAAAACATTTGCATTTACCAAAAATATTTTGATTCGATAGTATCACCTTGTAGCTTTATACTCTGGAAATTGTATTGGAATGTTCCTAAAATTGAATGAGCTACAGCTTCTAACAGTCTGCCGGCGGGCAGCACCATGCTTCAAACTTCGAACGCGTTTTTCTGGAAACACTGTTTTCGAAGTCGGTGGATATGATATCTCGAGAACTACTTGATGGATTGTTTCCAAATTTACAAGAGTTACGATGAGAAACATTTAAAGGTCGTTGCCCATCTCAGTTTTTTTTTAAATCGATCTTCATTTTTGAATAGTTACGTAAAAATGACGTTTTTTTTTATAGAATTTCGCTGCTCGAGTTTTAATTCGCCGCCACGTTGTTAAACAAAAAATCATTTTAAAAATCGCCCGCCGACTGTTAGAAGCTACAGCTTCTAACGCGATTTCTGGAAACGCTGTTTTCAAAGTCGGTCGACATGATATCTTGACAACTACTTGATGGATTGTTTCCAAATTTACAGGAGTTACGATGAGAAAAATTTAATGTATTCTTTTCACGAACACGAATATTTAACAATTACCTGATTTCCGTCTATAATCAAGTAAAAATACATCCCAGTATACTGGTAAAATTTCAAGCTATGTTACCAAACTTTTAACGATAAATTACGACTCTAACAATCGTCTCATTTTTACGGCCCTTTATGGAGATGCCGAGCGGGCCACATTTCTATCTAATAATTTATACACTAAATATCTCTAGATGCATGGTATAAAATGCTCACGCGTGTAAAAAAATCTAATGTTTCCGTAACGACAAAAAAGGTCACCAAATGTTTAAAGAAAATATTAATGATAAAACTTTTAATAAATGTGACTAGTAGAAGACTTTTCGTAGACGTGACGTTTCAGAGAAAATGTAAAAATGTCTAAATCTACTAAATTTGCGCGAAATTTTTTATTCCTGGTTACCATTCGGTATAATAATTGATTGTGACTTATTTTTATTAAACGCCACTGTAATTAAACCAATGATTTAGAAGCGCCCTCCTCATGCCCCCACAACATAAGGCCTGTCGAGACAGGAATACCTTAAAGATTGTTGCCGATCTGTTTTTTTTTATCGCTCTTCATTTGTGTATAGTTATGCAAAAATGACGAATGTTTTCATAAATTTCCCCTGCTAGAGTTTCAATTCGTCGCCACGTTGTTAGAGAAAAAAATCATTTTAAAAATCGCCGATCGTCAACGGCTCATATTTATTGTTAACTCGAATAACCCATTTGGTTTTTAGATTTCGGATGGACCGTTCAAGCTGGAGAATGTGCACCGCCAAACGTCGCGAAAAATGTTCATCATGTGCCAGCGGCCATGTTATTGTTATATTTTTAGGTAATTTTTTAAATGACTCTCAATATATGTACAGGGTGTCCAATAGGAAGTTGCTAAAACTAAATCAGTGACTCTTCCCTGCATGAATTCAATAGGGGTCCCTTTTTCTAAGGCGCATACCTGACGCCCCGCAGTTTTATTCCAGCCATGGTTGAAGCAAGTACGCGCGTGTCAAAATGAGTGAGCTCACCACGGAAGATAAAGTATATCTTATTGAGTGCTTCTTCTCGAGGGGAAAAATTTATAGTAATGCGTATAGAGGGTTTCGTACTAAGTTTGAAACTCATAGAGTTGCCAGCGAAAACACTCTGAAAAGATAAGAATTTAATATTTATTCATATTCATCTATCACACAACTTGTGTTTCAATTCAATTCAACTGTATTGAAATAATTTTACTTTAATTTTTGTAGGATAATCGATAACTTCGTGAAGTATGGTACACTCCAGGACCGTAGACACGAGTTACCAGGTCCATCTGTTACGGTGACTACACCAGAGAAGTTGAGAACTATTTCAAACAAAATCCAAATGATTCGATTCGGAAATCTGCCCAAGCATTAAAAATAACCAAATCATCATTACACAACATTTTGAAATATTTTTAAAGTTTCATCCGTATAAAATAAGCACTCATCAATTGTTAACTGAACATGCCATGACGAAACGCATCGAATTTTGTAACACTATTACGGGAATGTTTGAAGCCGAAGAACTCAATGAGAAATTGATTATTTATTCCGATGAAACACATTTTTGGATGTATGGGTACGTAAACAAGCAAAATTACCGGTTTTGGTGAACGGAAAATCCCAACATATCGCTAACAAAGTCCCTTCATCCACAGAAAGTAACGGCATAGGCAGCGATTTAAGTAAAAGGAATTTATTTGTAATTCTTGGAATCTACGGTAACAAGAGAGAGTTACAAAGAGCTTTTGGAAACGAAATTCTTCCCTTAGGCAAAAAGGAGGGGACTGGTTAAAAATGTTTACTTCATGCAAGATGGAGCGACGCCGCACCGGACTCATGAAGTGTTTGAAGCTATTCATCGCATATATGGGACTCGAGTAATCGGTCTGGGATACCCTAAATTCGCTCAAGGCGGACTAGAATGGCCTCCGTACTCACCAGACCTGAACCCTTGTGATTTTTTATTGTGGAGTTACATTAAAGATCATTGTTATGCTAAAAACCCCAGCACAGTAGAATAACTGATGGCAGCCATCCAGGAAGTGGTTCGCGGCATTACGAACCATATGTTGGATACAGTTTTTTACGGTTTTCAAAAGAGAATTGATTTTTGTGCACAATCTAACGGTTCGCACTTCGAAAATATCTATCATTAATCACTGTACTTTTTCGTTATTTTTATAAGATGTAATAAATTGACAAAAAATATTTGACTGGGTTTTATTTATGTGCGTTTAAAACTGCAGAGTTTCCTCTGTTTAAAGCAATTTGGCTTTTCTGATTCTGTGCACGTGTTTTAAAATGACAGTCGATTAGTTTCAGCAACTTCCTATTGGACACCCTGTATATTCCGCTACGACGTCTAGCCGTCATTTCGGCCGAATCGTTCATTAGGAGGTTAACGTGAACCATGTCACATCTCGGGTGATTTGAGAATGCATGTGGACTTGAGTGAAGTAAGTTTTCCTTCAAGTGATTAACAAGGTTTTGCGTTCAGCATAAAAATTATAGTTTTACGTTAATTTCAACGAGTTTTCATATATAACGATTACCGGTTCAGCAACATAAACACTCTGCCGATTAATTGCCATGGCTGTCCGCAACTGGGACAATGTTACCAAAAAAAGAATCTTACGAATCAAATATTAGTTTATAGAAAATCAGAAAAGAAATATTAGGCCCGTAATTAGCATTGTCGGAAGGATCCACGGTCCGGTAACCGTCATACACATATTCGCGATAATAAAAACATAAATAAATGTTGTCGATTACTGGGTCGTGATCACGTCGATAACTGGGTAAGTCTTGAACACAGATGAACACCATACGATCGAAATAATATCAAAAATGATTTTATGAAAAAAATAGTTGTTTATAATGACGAAAAATAAATACAAATTATAATTCTGACGTAATAGGCAATAATTCCTTTCGTTTTTTAAATTTATAAAGTTGTATGGAAAAGAAATTTACGTTTCAAACTCTTCATCAAATGTTCTAATAAAGATCATAAAGTTTGTGATCGAGCACGTAAAAATAAATATAAAAAAACATTTATTTTTGTACATTTTGCCCCATTCCTAAGAAAGTCGTATTTACGACTGAAACGACGGACTTTGTTCTTTTCCAAAAACCGCAATTGTTAATCGATTCTAAAAAATCGCGTGTACCTAAGAATTTATAGTTGAAATTTGAAGTCAATCGGTCAAAAAATGTAGAACCTACGAGTCCGTCCGATTTTGAAATCATTTCTTCATGGAAAACGCGTTTAAAGTTTTAAAACCACTTTTCTAGATGTCTTAAAAAACAAAACTCCACCTAAAATAACTTTTGCATAACGTTTTTGGCATGTTTATACATTATTCAAATCGATACAACAAAAAAATATTTTTTTCAAATGTATATAAAGCCTCAAAGCAGTTGGAACGCATGTGACGATTAGTGGGACGTTCTCATGGCGATTACCAGACTAACTATTATGGCCGCATGACGATGACTCGTACAATAGCATCGTATACCCTTTACGAAATATTTTCTCGAATACTGTACCAGGTACGGGAATTTCACAACGACCTTCTTCTTCGTAATAAAAAAACTGATTAATAACGACATAAAATAACGTTTACTTACTTCCCTGGTTGTGCTATATAAATTTGCAATGTCAAGCGATCTGCTTAAAGTGACGATTACTGGGCCATCTACCTTATCATCGTCTTATGTTTTTATAAAGTGACGATTACTGGGCCATCTACCTTATCATCGTTTTATGACGGCACGGGGAAACTGTGGAAAACCTGTGCCCATTCAGGCGGCCATATTCTTTTACTTCAGTGCACGGCCCAGCCGCCATCCATCCATCCATAGGCTCCGGCCAACGCTGCTTGCTACAGAAGATCTGCAAAATCGCACACCAATCGCGCGTCCAATACTATCGGTCAAAGGGCGCGAATACACACACACACACACACCCACACACACACACACACACACACACACGCACGCACGTACGCACGCACGCACGCACGCACACACACACACACGCACACGCACACGCACACGCACACGCACACGCAGACACACACACACACACACACACACACACACACACACACACACACACACACACACACACATATGTGTTTCAATTCTGAAACGGATCTCGTAAACTCGAACATTTCTCGATGAAGCTCAGCACTTTTTTATATAGGTACATTTACAATCCACCAAGGAGCGAGAAAAATTAAATCGTTAAAAGAAAATATATCAGAAATCCGAATCTCTGTATTCATTATAATTGCCAACAAGCAAAAAACTTTTCGTACCCAATTTGCAATTTGTCGTTTTTATAAGGCAGCCGTTTTTTAACCCTTTGACGACCACACCTATTTCTTGATGGCTCAAAATCATTACTTCTGGTAGTATAGCTAAAAAATGGTTAAGTATAAACGTCCAACCATAATTTTTCTCGATAAGGGCCTGGTAAGTAGTATTTTTGGACTGTAGCAAATTGCTGCTACCGTTGCTACAGCGTTGCGCCACGGTAGGAGTGATCTCTTCGGCCCAACGCTGGGAAGCACGGTTGGCCAATAGTAGGCTTACCGGAAATCCTAACAGTTGGCCGGGTATTGGCCCAACATTGGGCTAAAGAGATCACGATTATTGGCTGACGGTTGGCGTGATCACCGGCCCATAGTAGGGCTAAGGTCGACTTCATATTGTTGGCGCAATATTCGGGCTAGTGTTGGCCCAATGTAGGAGTGTCAAAACAACCCAATGCTTAGCCAACAATCGGTCAGATTCACAAGTTTTATTGTGAAAGAATTATTACGAAAGAATTATTAGATTCACTAATATCGTTATGCAGAATCACTTGTTCGTGGAATGTTTCCAAACTTGTTTCACTATCTACTTGTCTTTTTGTTTCGTTACCTCTGATCGTAACCTGCTGTACAGAGTCTTCTCATTTTTGTCGTCGTTTTAACACTCGACGTTTCTTAATACTATCATAATAAATCGGCATTTTTTTAATACACCACAAAACTTTAGCATAAAATTCAGATAACAGTAATTGTGAATTTTTATTATCACAGGACGTAGAAAATTGCATGCAGCGATAATACAAAAATATATAATAATAATATACGTAAAAAAGCATTTTTGGATATATGTATGGACTATACCGTTCAAAGCCAGTGTTGGGCCAGGAATTCGTCAGTTGCTAAAAATATGCATTGCTAAAAATAATGCAATGCTAAAAATAAGCATTGGCAAAACCACGGTCAAATGATTGGCTCAGACTCAGGGCCTGCGCTCGCCCCGACAAGTGGCTGACGGTCATTAATTAGTACTGGCCCAGCGTTGGCTCTTCGATGGTGTGTCGAGCTTCATTTCGAGACTGGCAAACCCATGATCAAACGATTGGCCCATGCTCGGGGCCAACACTAGGCCCCCATAGTTGGCTGACAGTTGGTAATCGATATTTCTCGTCGCGTGTGTGTGTGTGTTTTTTTTTAAAGGTTTAGCGGGAAAATGCCTCCGCCCCGTAGCAAATAATTGCCGTATGTCAGGCTTGCACCAACTAAGAACCCCCGTTCCTCTGTGGCCTTACAAATTCTCCCACGGGACGACCGCTAGGTATTACATCGCGGGAGAGGCCTTAGCCGTAGCTCGTCCTGCAGTGTTGTCAGACGACCTTACATCCCCCGTTCGACTCGAGATGGTATGAGTGGTTTAGGGGTTAGTATCGCTGATTTCATCTATGACTGACTGGTCTTCCGGCGTCGTCTTCTTTCTCGCGCGTTCTGCACGCCGCAACTCCTTCATTACTGCGGCAGCATAAGCCGATACCGCTGTCCATGCGTCTGCTGACTTTAACAGAAACTCAACCAGGTTGTCTGGAGTGATGCGTGTCTCCAGCTGATCTTCGGCTATCGCGCGGGAGGCACTAAAACGTGGGCATTGGAATAATGAATGTTCAGCGTTCTCCTCGACTGCTACGCATGCTGGGCAGTCCGGGGAATCTTCATAATTAAACTTATAGAGATAAGCCTGGAAACAGCCGTGTCCTGAGATCACTTGAGTGAGATAATAGTTGAGCTCCCCGTGTAGACGGTTCACCCATATCTCTACCTTCGGGATTAGTCGATGTGTCCACCTTCCCTTGTTAGAGGCATCCCACATCGTCTGCCACTGGTTGAAACTGGTTGCTCTCGCTTCTGTCCTTGCATAACTGGGGTTTCTAGCTCCCTTCTGCTGGTACATCGATCTACGCTCCTCGGCGAGCAGCTCAATGGGCAGCATTCCCGCGATAACGTTGATAGCGTCCTCGGAGACAGTGCGAAATGCACAGGCTACCCTCAAGGCGCTGACGCGATACGTTGCTACAGCCTTCCTGCGGTACTCCTGGATTTTCAGTGCATCAGCCCATATCGGTATACCATAGGTGAGCACTGAGGTCGTCACTGATGACAGCTGTTTCCTCCTCTTCTGTCTGGGGTCACCAACATTAGGCTTCAGTCGCGCCAGTGTGGTAGCCACCCCAGCGGCCTTCCTGCTGATCTGCTCGGTTTGCTTGTTGAAGTTCAGCCTCGCGTCGAGAATCACACCCAGGTACCGAATGAACAGTTGGGATGTGATTTCGGCGTTTCCAATCCTGAGCGTCACCGTTTCCATCACCTTCCTGCTGGATAGGAGAAGTACTTCTGTTTTGTGGGCCGCAAGCTGAATTCTAACAGAAGACATCCATTCCTTTATCTTGGCGAAAGCTTCGCCGAAGAGTGCGGTGATATGCTCCAGGAATTTGGCGATGACAATCAGCGCCGCGTCATCTGCGAACGCTACGATGGACGCTCCTTTTGGCAATCGTAATAGAAGCAGATCATTGTACATGATTATCCACAAAAGCGGTCCAAGTACAGAGCCCTGAGGAACTCCTTCAGTCACCCTATACGTCTTCGGTCCATCCTATGTGTCGTACATGAGCCACCTATTACATAGGTAACTCGCCGCTATTCTCCGTAGATATCATGGTACACTTAACGTTTTTAGGGCATCCATGATACACCTCCATATCGACCCTCTTGCCCATCGTTTCCCCGCAGTCGACTCCTGTGCCTGCTTCACCACTGTGTTAAGGGGACCCGGTGGTCTAAAAATTTCAAAAAATCGATTTTTTTTCAATATTTCGAAAGTATAGTATCTTAAGAATATACTGTGAAATTTTTATGCGGAAATTCCCAATATTATAGCTTCTACAGCCCATTAACCAGGTAGAGAGCGGTCCGCGCGCTCCTAATACGTTTAGCGCTCGGAGCGCGGCAGTTGTCCCGATCCTTCTCCGAAAATATATACCTGTATATAGTATATACTATATACCTATATATACCTTTCCCCTCCCCGAAATATGTATACCTATTTTTGAACATTAGTAAGGGTAACGGTCATTTGGCTTTCCCCTGACTTGATCAGTACAACGTTTCGTCTTGACGAAGCAACATCGAGCAGTTTGAAATAAAATATCAGAAAATATGGATAGAAAGCAAGACGGCGACTATTCTAGACGACCATCTTTTATAGGGCGTAAAAGATCTTTCAAGGGCAATCGATTCACTATGTAAAATACGACTGATTTTACGAGCACGTCTGCTAAAAAATTAAAAGACAATAAGGAATTGGAAGTAAACGTTAATCCTACTTTCAATTATTGTATCATCGAATTCAGCGTGATATTGTTAACGTTGCAGCAGTTGTTGAAGTATAAAGATTGTAACGGTGCAGTCACTTTTAGCAAAAACGGACAATGTGGTCTAGGATTCTAGCTCTCTGTGAAGTGTGGGTGTAAAGAAACTTTTATTTTGTCTTCGCCGTTAATCGAGAACGCGTTTGAAATCCACCGTCGACTTGTTCTCGCCCTGAGAATGCTTGGAGCGGGATTTGAAGGCATGACAAATTTCTGCGGTCTCATGGATCTTGGACAAGGAATTTGTAATAGTACATATTACAGCATCGTGGACAATATAAAAATTGCAGCTCAAGCCGTCGCGAAAATCGTTTTCAAAAAAGCATTGAAAGAAGAAGTCGAGTTGAATGTAAAAGCAGGGCGTCCCGCGGATGAACTTTCTGTGTCTGGTGATGGATCGTGGGCGAAACGTGGATTCTCATCGCTTCTCGGTATTGTCTCGTTAATAGGGAAATACAGTAACAAAATTTTAGACGTTGTCATGAAATGCAGTATATGTCAAAGCTGCTCAAATTGGAAAGGCCAAGAGAATACGATTGAATATGAAGCGTGGTATCGAGAGCATGAAGATCACTGTGACACAAATCATACCGGAAGTGCTGGCAAAATGGAGGTAGACGGCATCGTGGAAATGTTCGAGAGATTGGAAGAGTTATACGACGTGAAATTCGCGAACTATATCGGAGACGGCGACACGAAAACGTTCAAAGCCTTATTGGACACAAAGCCTTACGGATATGATTTTGTAGTTTGTAAAAAAGAATATGTTTTGCATGTTAAAAAATGTTGGTACAAACGTGCTCTTAAAGCGAAAAAAAATATGCACAAATAAAAAAGCAACAAAGAAATTGACAGAAAAAGAAGAGGGAAAAAAGACACAGCAGAAAGTTAAAAAATCGAGAGATAAAACACCGAAGCGTCAACAATTGACGAATAAATTATTGCAAGAGCTGTCGACTTATTACGGTCTAGCAATTAGACGTAATTCAGATTCTACTGAAGGAATGAGAAGTGAAATATGGGCCGTATATTATCACAAAATTTCAACAGATGAAAATCCGCAACACTCGTACTGTCCTCCAGGTTCCAAATCGTGGTGCAAGTGGCGTCAAATCGAGGCTACAGGTACTTTAGACACCTACGAGCATTCACCTGCTTTGGACGATGAAGCACACGAAATATTGAAACCTATTTATGAAGAATTGACAGCAGAGAATTTATTGGAAAGGTGTATTGGCAGTAATACGCAAAACAATAACGAAAGTTTCAACGCTTGTGTGTGGCACCTTGCGCCGAAACATCTATTTGCCGGCAAAAAAATCATCGATATTGCCACCTACATTTCCGCTTGCATATTCAACGAAGGATTCGCATCGTTATTAAAAATAATGGAGACCATGGACATCACAATCGGGCCACAAGCGGAGAAACTTGCGCGAGACCGAGACGGGCGGCCAGTACCGAGCGCCAACCGTAGGAGCACAGACAACTCCAAAGAGGCTCGTACAGCTCGAAAAAATGAAAGGAGTGAGCAAATCGAGGAATACGAACGTTCCGAAGGGACCCTATATGGTGTCGGAATCGTGGATTAACTGTAAGTATTCAAAATTTAATCAATTTTTGAAAATATCTGTACCTCAAACTTTAAACTCATTCATCTCGAAACGACTTTTTTCGGCACGGCGGTGGTGAAAACAAAAAAAACTATTCAACCGAATCACTTGAAATTTGGATATGTTGTTCACAACATGTATAGCTATCGTCGGAACTAGAATCACAATTTTATTTAAATAATTTCCTATTGTTGACATTAAAAAACTAGTGAAAAAAGACCCGATTTTACGAACTTTTTTTTCAAAAGCGCGCCATTTTGACAATTTTTAATTTTTTCGATTTCTTCTAGTTCCGACCATAACTGCAATCTTTCTGATTAAGATTCTTCTTGAATTTTGTGTTTCAGATGAGTAGAAGTCTCGAAATCACCTACGCCGTCTGGGTCCGATTTTTCGAAAGGGTCATCTTCAGCGGCATTTTTATAATAACAAATATTGTTTTTAAAATGAAAAAAAAAAAAAAAAAAAAAATGTTGGTATGGTCAATAAACGTAGTAATGAGCCCGAAAAGTTGAAACATCGTTTTTTAAATTTTTAATGGCAAAAAAAATCGTGCAAATAGGTGAAATTTTCGTGCTCTAGACCACCGGGTCCCCTTAATGGCATCCAGAGTAGAGCGCTCCTTTCTGAAGCCAAACTGGCCCTCCGCCAGTAGAAGGTCCACGACCTTCTCAATCCTGTTATGGATGATGCGCTCGAAGATCTTTCCGGCGGTATCCAGCATACAGAGCGGATGATAGGATGAAGGTTCTTCCGGTGGCTACTTCCCTTTCGGGAGGAACACTAGCTTCTGCCACTTCCACTTGTCCGCGAACGACTACATTCGAGCTCATGAGCTCATGAGCTCGAATGTAGTCGTGAGCTCATGAGCTCGAATGTAGTCGTGAATTGTACTATATCTGGTTAGACATGACCACATATGGGCAGACATGTTCAGCTACAAATTCATATCTGCACATATTTACTTATGCGCGATCATATCTGACCAGATATAGAGCTACCCCTGAGCGCATAAAAATACATGTATGTTCATCTTTGACCATGCATGATCAGATCAGATTCATTTATGTTGCAGATAAACACCTACATGAGCATATGTGCTCAGATATGACCATTTTCCCCGGGATATGTGATCAGATATGATCTTCTTTATATAAGCATATGTGATGTGGAATATGATCAGAGATAATCATATATGATGCTGTAAAATGTCAGATATAAATATATCTGATACATATATGACAATATCTGAATCATATATGACGATATCTGAAACATATATGACAATATCTGAAATATATATATGAGCATATCCACTCAGGCATGAACTTTTTTTCCCGGGTGGTCTGATATCGTCAAATCTAATCGTACATGCTCTGATATCGTCGAATCTAATCATGTATGCTCTGATATGGCCATTTTTCTTATGCATGATTAGACAAGATCCAGATATGATCAATCATATCTGGATCATATATAATCCAGATATAATCAGATGTGATTTGGTCTTATAATTTTTTCTCGGGATGATCATACATGCTCAGATATAAGCATACATGATCTGTCATGACACTATATGAACAGATATAGCCAATTCTCTTGTCTGATCATATCTGATTCTACAGATATGCTCAGATATAAGCATACATGATCTGTCATGACACTATATGAACAGATATGACCAAATCTCTTGTCTGATCATATCTGATTCTACAGATATGCTCAGATATAAGCATACATGATCTGTCATGACACTATATGAACAGATATGACCAAATCTCTTGTCTGATCATATATGATTCTACAGATATGATTCAGATATGTTCAGATATGATCTTTTTTTCCCGGGAGGTGATGGAAACGGTGACGCTCAGGGTTGGAAACGCCGAAATCACATCCCAACTGTTTATTCGGTACCTGGGTGTGATTCTCGACGCGAGGCTGAACTTCAACAAGCAAAACGAGCAGATCAGCAGAAATGCCGCTGGGGTAGCTACCACACTGGCGCGACTCAAGCCTAATGTTGGTGACCCCAGACAGAAGAGGACGAAACTGCTGTCATCAGTGACGACCTCAGTGCTCACCTATGGTATACCGATATGGGCTGATGCACTGAAAATCCAGGAGTACCGCAGGAAGACTGTAGCAACGTATCGCGTCAGCGCCTTGAGGGTAGCCTGTGCATTTCGCACTGTCTCCGAGGACGCTATCAACGTTATCGCGGGAATGCTGCCCATTGAGGTGCTCGCCGAGGAGCGTAGATCGATGTACCAGCAGAAGGGAGCTAGAAACCCCATTTATGCAAGGGCAGAAGCGAGACCAACCAGTTTCAACCAGTGGCAGACGATGTGGGATGCCTCTACCAAGGGAAGGTGGACACATCGACTAATCCCGAAGGTGGAGATATGGGTGAACCGTCTACACAGGGAGCTCAACTATTATCTCACTCAAGTGATCTCAGGACACGGCTGTTTCCGGGCTTATCTCTATAAGTTTAATTATGAAGATTCCCCGGACTGCCCAGCATGCGTAGCAGTCGAGGAGAACGCTCAACATGCATTATTCCAATGCCTACGTTTTAGTGCCTCCCGCATGGTAGTCGAAGATCAGCTGGAGACACGCATCACCCCGGACAACCTGATTGAGTTGATGCTGAAGTCAGCAGACGCATGGACAGCGGTATCGGCTTATGCTGCCGCAGTAATGAAGGAGTTGCGACGTGCAGAACGCGCGAGGAAGAAGACGACGCCGGAAGACCAGTCAGTCATAGATGAAATCAGCGATACGAACCCCTAAACCACTCATACCATCTCGAGTGGAACGGGGGATGTAAGGTCGTCTGACAACACTGCAGGAAGAGCTACGGTTAAGGCCTCTCCCGCGATGTAATACCTAGCGGTCGTCCCGCGGGAGAATTTGTAAGGCCACAGAGGAACGGGGGTTTTTAGTCGGTGCAAGCGTGACACACGGCAATTATTTGCTACGGGGCGGAGGCATTTTCCCGCTAAACCTCTTAAAAAACACACACACACACCCACGACGAGAAACATCGATTACCAACTGCCAGCCAACTATGGGGGCCTAGTGTTGGCCCCGAACATGGGCCAATCGGTTCATCATGGGTTTGCCAGTTTCGAATTGAAGCTCGGCACACCATCGAAGAGCCAACGCTGGGCCAGTACTAATTAATGACCGTTGGCCACTTGTCGGGGCGAGCGCAGGCCCTAAGTCTAAGCCAATCGTTTGATCGTGGTTTTGCCAATGCTTATTTTTAACATGGCTAACTGACGAATTGCCATTCCTGGCCCAACACTGGCTTTGAACTGTACAGTCCATACATATCTCCAAGAATGCTTTTTTACGTATATTATTATTATATATTTTTGTATTATCACTGCATGCAATTTTCTACGTCCTGTGATAATAAAAATTCACAATTACTGTTATCTGAAATTCACTTTATAAAAAATAAAATTGATTTATACTAAAGTTTTGTGGTGTATTAAAAAAATGCGGAGTTATTATCATAGTATTAAGAAACGTCGAGTGTTAAAACGACGGCAAAAACGAAAAGACTATGTACAGCAGGTTAGGATCAGAGGCAACAAAACAAAAAGATAAGTAGATAGTGAAACAAATTTGGAAACATTCCACGAACAAGTGATTCTGCATAACACTGTTAGTGAATCTAATAATTCTTTCGATGAGCAATCATCGAGCACCGAAACTTGTGAATCTGATCGATTGTTGGCTAAGCATTGGGTTGTTTTGACAGCCCTACACTGGACCAACACTAGCCCGAATATTGCGCCAACAATATGAAGCCGACCTTAGCCCTACTATGGGCCGGTGATCACGCCAACCGTCGCCAATAATCGTGATCTCTTTAGCCCAATGTTGGGCCAATATCCGGCCAACTGTTAGATTCCATGCAACCCGTGTGTTGCTTCGTTACTTCATTACTTTGCGGGAGTGATCACAGCCGTAGCTCTTCTTTCGATGATGGCGACTAGCTTTTTTTCCTCTTTTTAAAGCATCAACGGCTATCGTTGCTGTCTCGCTTCTTCTCTTCTTCTTGGCTTAGTTTCTTGAGCACCGCCGTAGCGAAACTAATAATCGCTACCCTGTTCTCTTCTGATTTCATCATGAGTCGCACCAAGGTCTCTGAAGTTGGTGCTTCCACTAGTACCTCCTCCAGTTCCTCTCTTTCTTCTTGGTATCGTGGGCAGTAGAAGAATGCGTGTTCAGCATCCTCTGGTACTCCACATACATTTGGACAGTCCGCAGACTCATCGTGACCAAACCTCTGCAGCTATGCTCTGAAGCAGCCATGGCCTGATAGCATCTGCTTCAGGTAGTAGTTGACCTCCCCGTGTTTGCGGTTCAGCCAACCATCTATCTGGGGAATTAGGCGGTACGTACATCTCCCCTTCACGGATGCATCCCACTTTTGCTGCCAGCGTTGTAGGTTGCGTTTCCGGATTTCCTCTCTGTGCTCATCTTGGAGTCCTGCCGGTGACCTCCTCTGGTATAGGGATCTTCTCTCTTCGGCCAGGACCTCTATAGGTGGCATTCCCGCGAGTAAGCACACTGCATCTTCAGATACTGTGCGAAACGCACAGGAAACCCTTAAGGCGCTGAGCCGGTAGACCACTGTCGTCTTTCGTCGGTACTTCTCGGTAGTCAATGAATTGCCGCAAATGGCAATACCATAGGTCAGGACCAAAGTGACCACTGATGCCAGTAGCTTCCTCCTCGCCTGCCTCGGCCCGCCTATGTTTGGCATCAGTCGCGCTAACCCCGCTCTAACCTTTCCCGCCTTGCCAACGACGTACTCTACGTGCTCTTTGAAGCTGAGTCGTGCGTCGATCATCAGACCCAGGTATTTTATACTGGGCTGTGACGTAATTGTGTGATGTCCCACAGTCAGCTCTATCGTCTCTATCTTCTTCCTGCTGGTGATCAGCACAGCCTCTGTCTTGTGCTCAGCTAGTTTGAAGCCAGCTGTACTCATCCAGTGCTGGATCTGGGTGTATGTCTCTTCGAACGTCCTGTTAGCTTCTTCCAGGTATTTCGCAACGATAACCACTGCGGCGTCATCGGCAAAGGTGACTATCTCTACTCGTTGTGGCGGTGTTAGTTTCAACAAGCCGTCGTACATTATGTTCCACAGAAGTGGACCGAGCACCGAGCCTTGAGGTACGCCCCCAGTGATTTTGTAGTCTCGTGGTCCATCTTCTGTGTCATACTTCAGGAACCTGTTGACAAGGTAGGTTACTATTATCCTTTTCAGGTAGGATGGCACGTTCAGCTTATCCAGCGCAGAGCAGATGTTACTCCACCTGGCTGAATTAAAAGCGTTTTTGATATCGAGGGCGACCACGAGGCAATACTTCTTTGCCCCCCCCCCCCTTCCATCTTGTGCCGGAGATAGCTTGGCTCGCTGTGATGACCACGTGGCTTATCGCGTCTAGCGTCGATCTGGACTTACGGAAGCCGTACTGATTAACTGCCAGGGAGTTCCCGGTAGCGGCTTCTACCCGATTGTGGACAATTCTCTCCAGAATTTTTCCTGCGGTGTCCAACATGCACAACGGACGATGTGACGATGGATCGTCCGGCGGTTTTTTGCTCTTTGGCAAGAGAACAAGTCACTGCCATTTCCATGGATCAGGAAATTTACCTTCCCTGAGGCATGCATTGTACATTTCTATGAACAATGCGGGAGCATCTTTGACGGCTGCTTTAATAGCGATGTTCGGGATGCCATCTATTCCCGGTGCCTTCTTATTGCCCACCTTTTGCACGATCGGAGCAGCTCCTCCTGCGTAACAGGAGGGATAGCTTCAATGTCCTCAACTTCTACTTGATAGTTGAGTTCCTCTTGTTGGGGGAAGAGAGTTGATACTATCCTCCTGAGTTGGTCTGGGCAGGTAGGTTGTTGACTTGACTGCCCTTTCAGGCAGGTCATGACTACCTTATAAGGCCTGCCCCAGAGATCACCTTCGACTTCACCGAGTAGCTCAATCCAACTTTGCCTTTTGCTCCGCTTGATTGCCTTAGCCAGCGCAGTTCGTGTCGCCTTGTGCTTCGCCTCTAGTGCTTGGTGCGAATTCTTGCCTCTGGCTCTTTGGGCTAGCCTCCTCGTTCGGTTGGTTTCGCGTCGTAGCCTAGCAATCGTATCATTCCACCAATACATAGGGGGGGGGGGGGTGACCATATCCTTCCCGTTTTCTCGGCATCGTAGCATCACAGGCCCTTGCTACCCCTTTCATTAGTTCTTTATCAGTTCTTGGGCGTTTTGGTTATCGGTTTCCATTTCTCTGCCGTCCAAGGCCTCGCGAAATACGTCTATGTCGAACATGTTTGTTTTCCAGCCGAGGACCTTAGAACCACCTAACGTCCGTCGCTTGCGCTGCTGCCTCGACGCTTCCCATGTGATGGCGCAATAGTCACTGAGTGTATAGATTCCCGATACGTGCCAGCGTGTACCGCCGTTAGCGAGTCCACCACTGACGAAGGTGAGGTCTATCAGCGAAGAGGCATCTCCCTTGCAGTACGTTGGTACCTTGCCATCGTTGAGCAGAACTAGGTTTAGTACGGACAGTGCTTCCGAGAGTGCCTGACCTCTTTCGTCCATCTTTTTACTGCCCCAGTCCAGTGCCCAGGCATTGAAGTCACCCGCAATCGCATGTGGAGTCCGATCCTTGGCGTCTTTTACCAGCCGGTCCAGACTTTGTTCAAAGTTATCCAGTGTCATGCTCGGTGGCATGTAGCAGCTGAAGATATGAGCAACGTTTATTTTTGTCGTAACAAAGCCGTCTTCCAGTCTCTTTGAGATGTCCTGGAGTGGGTACTCGCCGCAGGCCCAGATAGCTGCTCTGCCTGCTTTATCCGCTACCCAGGAATGGTGGTCGAGGTTTCTGTATGGCTCTGAGATGATCGCCACGTCAGCCTTGTGCTCCCGCACTGCTTGCATAAGCAGATCCTGTGCCGCTTCACAGCGATTAAGATTCACTTGCAGTACTCTCATTCTCGCTTTCGGATGAGCGTGTGGTAGGCCTTCTTATACGCTGGGCATTTGAAGCTTCCTGCCGCATACTTGCAAGCATCATCATCCTCTTTGCCGCTACACAGAGCATAGCGGGGCTCTGCAGCGCACTTTTCGGCCTTGTGACCTTCGCCACCACATATGATGCAGCACTTCGATCTCTCCACCGTGCTTTTGCAACTGCTAGACAGATGCCCATAGTGCCAGCACTTGACGCACTTAGTTGGCTTCACTATCTCTCGGATTCGACAGACTGCCCAGCCAACTCGAACTTTCCCTATATTGGTAGCCTTTTTCGCTACCGAGGTAGGTAGTGTCACTGTCGCTATTAGGGTACCACTGTATGCTTTCCGGGTAGATTTGACAGCTTCAGCTTCCACCACGGCGTTCTCGCCTCGAACGTCCTGGAGGGCTCCGCAAATCTCCTGCTTCGTCGTATCTTCGGCCAGGTCTTTGATTTCGATCGTAGTGAGCTGCACCCTGCTTTTTATTGCCGCTTCTTCGCTGAGGGCCGTCTCGATAGCCGCGGAAAATTTGGCGGTTTTGTCTTGGCTTGCTTTATCGAAGACGAGGATGATGTCACCCGCCATCATTCGACGTATTTTCGAGACACTTTGTCCCACCTCCTTTAATTTTTCGTCCTTCTTCATCTTAGAGAGGATCTCAGCATAGCTGAGATCTCCTTTCCGCTTGATGATCGGTGCATTGGGGAGTGCAGGCTCCTTGCGCTACTTCCTTCGCGGTTTCCGTTGCACTTGCTTCCAGTCAGCACTGGCAGCCTTCTTCGTCAAGTTCCCGTTGTCTTTGGGAGGTTCCGGAGGTGGGTCCTCTCGTACTTTCTTCTTCCTCTTGGGCTTGCGGACTTCTGTCGGGAGCGGAGTGCGCTTCCTCTTCTCCGCGTTTTCCGGACGTTGGCCGGTTTTAGGCGTGGTCACCACGGAGGCGAAGGTGTTCGGTGTCGTCTATGTCGAGGCAGCGTTCGCTGGTGGAGGTGCTATGCCCGCCACCGTTTTGTCTGCTTCTTCCTCCAACCTGAGCACCCGTTTGTACGAATTGCTTATGGAGCTGGCGAGCTTTCGGATTTCACCGTGGACGTTCGACTTGCCCTTGATGAAATTCAGGAGGCTAGTGATTTGGTTACCTAGCATATACAGCTCTTCTCTCCACTTCTCGTCGTTTTCTTCAATTGGAACGTTGTGCGCCATGGAGGACAAGTGGCCCACCTCCATGGTACTGTGTGTGTGTGTGTGTCTGTGTGTGTGCGCGCGTGCGTGCGCGCGCGTGTGTGTGTGTGTGTGTGCGTGTGTGTGTGTGTGTGTGTGCGTACGTGTGTGTGCCTGAATGCGTGCGTGCGTGTGACAACCATATATGGGTCGGAAAATTTTCGGTAATATGAAAACGTAGGCGCCATATGAATGGTGGCCTTTCAAAACCCATTATTTATGACATGCAGCTGGTTCCGTTCCGAAAGACAATGTCTATTGCATGCGCCCCGTCACTAAGTTCGCCAAAACTCGAGACAGGTCCTGACAGGTTCCTTGGAAAAACTAAAATCTTTAGGGATCAAAGGCCGTGACCGCGGATGGGCCACTTGAGCGCAGCTGCACCCGTGATAAGCCTCATCAAGGGGTCCATTTCGAAAGATATTGTCAAGATGTTTGCATGCGCGGCCCCCCTCATAAATCTCGCCAACACAGGTCTCGACAAGTCAGGATTTCTTGGATAAACTATAAACTTTAGGGATCTATCGGGAAGGGCCGTTGGCGCCGCTGGACCACTTGAGCTGCAAGACCCATAAAATCTTTTGACCCGATGCATCCCGGCTTCCTATTGTTTTGTCTCATGTTCCTCGAGCGATCTACGCGTTATCGGGAAACTCCGTTTTCGCGAGAGAGGGCCGATTTTTTGTCCCCGAAGGATGAGCCTTTTTAATAATCCGCTCCACTCAAATCTGGCCGCATTTTGCATGAAGCAGTCAGTCGGTTAACATCGTGAAAGTTTTTCCAACTCATCAACATAGAGCAAATCTTGCATGACCAAGCCGTGCGTTTACGCTCAATCGAAGATTTTGCCGCGTGGGAGCAAGGATGCGTTAAGTTCATCGAAGGGCTGGAAACGCAAAGCCGGATTAAACGCCCGAGATTATTAATTGGACATCTACAGTCGCTAATAGCCCAAATAGCGCGTCTGGAAGGATTGAGGAATTGTATGCGGAGTGGTTTCATACACACGGGCGCAGGACACGGTGATCATGAGTTAATCTGGCGGGAGATTGAAACATCCTTCGAGAGTCGGATTTGACCGGTTCCATCATCAATCGCAGCGACATCGAGCTGAGAAACTTCGTAAATGATGCTCGCATCCTAATGCTTCATCATGTGCAAAATATTATCAGCAAGCAGAAAATCGTTGTAATCAATAGAGTGTTTAATGGTGAATTCGCGAGTGGTGATAAATATGCGAATAAAAGTGTCAACACGCGAAACTGCGAACTATTTATCACGAGCGATTTGAACGAGTGATATGAACAGCGTGTTGTGGAGCCCACTTTAACCTTACTCAATGAATTTCAAGAACGTGATAGTTGCTGGACTCTGCAGAAAATACTTAACCTTAAATAAATGCGAATAAGTATAATCCGATGCGTGCTGGGTGCTCCATATCATTGCCGCCGAAAAAAAACGATGAAGAGGGCTGTGATTAACGTCTAATCGGGCGGTAATGCATGTTTTGCATGGGCAGTTGTCGCTGCTCTATACCCAGCTGAACGAAACAGTGACCGTCCATCTTCTTACCCTCATTATTCGGCAGTACTGAATATGAAGGATATCGAATTCCGAGTGACGATAAATGAAATTAAAAAATTCGAACTTCATAACAATGTATCGATCAACGTGTATACTACCACCACCAAAAAGGACATTGTTCCGATATGCGTAACTCAACACAAGAAGGAAAAGCACATCAATTTGCTGTACATGCAAGATACCGAGGACAGCAATGTGGGGCACTTCGTATGGATAAAGAACTTGTCGAGACTCGTGAGGGCACAACTGACCGAAATGGAGCATAAAAAATATATCTGTGGTCGGTATGAAGTTAATATAATATTTATATGTAATCATATATGCTAGACAAATTAAACAAAACAATCTTGATTTTTGCGGGTGTTTGCACTAATTCGGATCAGAGGAAAAATTGCAATCACACGAGGTCGATTGTGGAGCAATAAATGACTGTGCAATTCGACTACTAGATGACATCAATAAGTGGCTCCAGTTCAGGAACTTTAGCCGGAAAGAGCAACATCCCTTCATTGTGTATGCTGATTTGGAGTGTGTGCTGGCAAAGACCGATGGGGAGAACCTAGCGAAAGATATGTATCAGCATCATGAAGTGTTTAGTATCGGATACTATTTGTGTTGTTCGTATGACGATTCGTTATCTTCATATCACTCGCGTCGCAGTGCCGATTGTTTATCGTGGTTTGTTGAAGACTTAAAAAATCTAGCACTGCGGATAAAAGAAACTTTCTGTGATAATGTAGCAATGGTGTATTTAACACCGAGTGAGTGGGCTAGTTTTCGAGCAGTGACTCAATGTCACATATGTGAGAAACCATTTGCGCAAGAAGATGTACGCGTTCGAGATCATTGTCATCTGACTGGGCGCTATAGAGACCCTGCCCAATCCAACTGCAACTTAAATTACAAACAGTCATTTTTCATTCCAGTAGTTTTCCACAATTTATCCGGTTATGATGCGCATTTTATAATCAAGAAAATAGCCACAGCGTTCGAAGGAACAACCAATGTGCTTCTAATCACAAAGGAGAATTACATCTCCTTCACGAAGCATGTTGAAATTACAGACGATTCAAAACATAAGATGCAATTGCGCTTTATCGACTCATACAAATTCCTCAACACCAGTCTCGACAAATTAGCATCATTCTTGACCGAACACAAACTCAAAAGTTGACGCACACAATTCCCAACCGTCTCGACAGACGATTTCAGTTTACTGACGCGAAAAGGGGTCTTCCCTTGTGAATATATTGATGACGTTACCAAGTTAAACGACACTTGCCTACCACCACGTGACGCATTTCACAGTTCCCTGACAGATGCTACAGTATGTGAGAGCGAGTATGCACATGCTGAGAACGTTTGGAAGCGATTCTCCATTCGAACGCTGGGTGATTATAGTGATTTGGATTGGAAGACAGATGTCTTGTTATTAGCCGATATTTTCGAAAACTTTCAAAATACATGCGTTGAGACCTATGGCCTAGATCCCGCGTATTGCTACACATTGCTCGGATATACCTGGGATGCAATGTTAAAACACTGGAATGTCAATTTTGAATTCCTAAGGGACATCGACATGGTTTTATTCGTTAAGCAGAGTATACACGGTGGTTTGAGTCAATGCTCAAACCGATATGCACACGGTAATAACAAGTACATGGAGTTGTCTTATCCATCGAAAGCATCATCATACTTGATGTATTTTGATGTCAACAATTTGTATGGATGGGTAATGGGTCAACTCTTGACATATGCAGATTTCCGATGGGTCAACGACGTGGCCAATTTTGATCCATCATGCATCGCGCTAGACTCACCTATAGGCTACATTGAAGTCGACTTGAAATATCCTCAATCTCTACATGGTGCGCACAAAGACCTACCGTTTTGTCCAATACATGAAAAACCGCCCGGTAAGCAGGGGGAAAAGCTACTAGCAACTGTTTGCGGTAAAAAGAGCTACATCATACACGACCGGAATTTGCGACAGTGCTTACGCCATGGACTTTGCCTAACGAAAATCCATAGAGTCCTACAGCTCACACAATCGCCATGGCTGCGTTCGTATATTGAGTTGAATACCCAGTTTCGAACCCTTGCCAAAAACGATTTCGAAAAGAATTTATTCACGTTAATGAATAATGCGGTCTTTGGCAAAACGATGGAGAATGTGCGCAACCATGTAGATGTAATGCTTTTAACAAAATGGGAGGGCAGATATGGCGCGGAGGCAATGATTGCGAAGCCAAAATACCGCAGTCGAAGGGTTTTTTTCCGAAAACCTTGTTGCCGTGGAATTGCGCAATCTCGAGGTGAAATTCAACAAGCTGATATATGTGGATATGTGCATACTCGACATATCCAAAATGTGCTTGTATGGATTTCATCACGAATATATACTACCTCTGTATCGAGATAAATGTAAAGTCATGTATACCGATACGGATAGTCTCGTATATGACATTGAGAGCGATGATATATATGTCGACATGAAGCACGACATTTCAAAATTCGATACAAGCGATCATTCGGCGGACAATCGGTATGGTATACCACTCGTCAACAAGAAGGTGCCCGGTCTCATGAAGGACGAATGCAATGGAGCAATCATGACCGAATTTATTGGACTTCGATCGAAAATGTATGCGACACGTGTCGAGGGTAAGAAGGACACGAGAAAAGTTAAAGGTGTCAAGAGTAGCGTTATAGCTAGGACAATCACGTTTAATGATTATGCTCGATGCTTGAGGGAAGAAGTTGAACGGGAGTGTAGTCAAACGTGCATTCGATCAAAGTTGCATAAGGTCTACACCATTCGCGAGATGAACATTGCTCCAAGTCCTCATGACGATAAGCAGTATATCATACCTGGGACCTCTGATACCCTACCATGGGGGCATCATAGAATACAGTCGTAAAAAGTTTTGTAAATTTTTTTTTCTACAATTTTGATGTAAAATTGTGTACATTTTTGTGAATATGGATGAATAAAACTCGTGACAATTATGTATATATTTTGTTCATTCGATGTTAAAATTATGTTTGTTGTTGTAAATATTTAATCGTGTAAGAATCGATTTATTATTTTCTGTAAATATTGAAACGGACATTTTATAATCCCATGTGTTTATTCACTCTACCCATCTCCTCGTACCCCCGTTCCACGAAAAAACATGCATGAGCGGTTCAAAGAGTTTTAAGAGACTTTCTAGGACGTTCATGAGACGTTTGAAGATATTCGTGAGACGTTCAAGAGACTTTCGAAAACGGTCATAAAACGTTTGAAGACATTCATAAGAGGTTCGAAGACGTTCAGAGACTTTCGAAGACATTCACAATACGTTTGAAGACATTCATGAGGGGTTCGAAGACGCTTGAGAGACTTTCAAAGACATTCACGAGGGTTTCGAAGACGTTCAAGAGACTTTTGACGACATTCATAATACTTTTGAAGACGCTTAAAAGACTTTCAAAGACATTCACGAGAGGTGCGAAGACATTCAGAGAGACTTTCGAAGATATTCAAGAGATCTTTGACGATATTCATAATACGGTTGAAGACATCGATGAGGGGTTCAACGAAGTTTTAGAGACTTTCACAGACATTCACAAAGGGTTTAAAGACGTTCAAATTACTTTCGAATACGCTCTAAAGACTTTCGACGACATAATACCTTTGAAGAAATACATGAGGGGTTCGGAGACGCTTAAGAGACTTTCAAAGACATTCACGAGGGGTTGGAAGACGTTCAAGAAACTTTCGAATACGTTCAAGAGACCTTCTACGACATTCATAATACGTTTGAAGACATTCATGAGGGGT
Source organism: Ophion obscuratus (assembly GCA_964007375.1). Classification (NCBI taxonomy): domain Eukaryota; kingdom Metazoa; phylum Arthropoda; class Insecta; order Hymenoptera; family Ichneumonidae; genus Ophion; species Ophion obscuratus. The sequence continues at coordinate 54,339,427 of OZ023312.1, forward strand.
TCGAAGACGCTTGAGAGACTTCCACAGACATTCACGAGGGTTTCGAAGACGTTCAACAGACTTTTAACGACATTCATAATACGTTTGAAGACGCTTAAGAGACTTTCAAAGACATTCACGAGAGGTGCGAAGACATTCAAGAAATCTTTGACGATATTCATAATACGGTTGAAGACATCGATGAGGGGTTCAACGACGGTTTAGAGACTTTGACAGGCATTCACGAAGGGTTTGAAGACGTTAAAATACTTTCGAATACGTTCTAAAGACTTTCGACGACATAATACGTTTGAAGACATTCATGAGGGGTTCGGAGACATTTAAGAGACTTTCAAAGACATTCACGAGGGGTTTGAAGACGTTCAAGAAACTTTCGAATACGTTCAAGAGACCTTCGACGACATTCACAATACGTTTGAAGACATTCATGAGGGGTTCGAAGACGCTTGAGAGACTTTCAAAGACATTCACGAGGGTTTCGAAGACGTTCAAGAGACTTTTGACGATATTCATAATACGTTTGAAGACGCTTAAGAGACTTTCAAAGACATTCACGAGAGGTGCGAAGACTTTCAAGAGATCTTTGACGATACTAATAATACGTTTGAAGACATCGATGAGGAGTTCAACGACGTTTTCACGGGTTCAGAGACTTTCACAGACATTCTCGAAGGGTTTGAAGACGTTCAAGATACTTTCGAATACGTTCTAAAGACTTTCGACGACATTCATAATACGGTTGAAGACATTCATGAGGGGTTCGAAGACACTTGAGAGACTTTCAAAGACATCCACGAGGGGCTCGAAGACGTTCAAGAAACTTTCGACGACATTCATAATCCTTTTTTCAGACATTTATGAGGGGTTCGACGACGCTTAATAGACTTTCAAAGACATTCGCGAGAGGGTGTATCCCTTTTTGGGATGAATGTTTGGGTGAATCCCAATATCGCCAAAGATCACTTGAATGTCTTCGCACCTCTCGTGAATGTCTTTGAAAGTCTCTTAAGTGTCTTCAAACGTATTATGAATGTCGTCAAAAGTCTCTTGAACGTCTTCAAAACCCTCGTGAACGTCGTTGAAAGCCTCTCAAGCGTCTTCGAACCCCTCAAGAATGTCTTCAAACGTATTATGAATGTCGTCGAATGTGTCTTGAACGTATTCGAAAGTTTCTTGAACGTCTTCAAACCCCTCGTGAATGTCTTTGAAAGTCTCTTAAGCGTCTCCGAACCCTTCATGAATGTCTTCAAACGTATGATGAATGTCGTCGAAAGTCTTTAGAACGTATCGAAAGTATTTTGAACGTCTTCAAACCCTTCGCGAATGTCTGTGAAAGTCTCTAAAACATCATCGAACCCCTCATCGATGTCTTCAAACGTATTATGAATATCGTCAACGATCTCTGGCGTGTCTTCGAAAGTCTCTCGGAATGTCTTCGCACCTCTCGTGAATGTCTTTGAAAGTCTCTTAAGCGTCTTCAAACGTATTGTGAATGTCGTCAAAAGTCTCCTAAACATCTTCAAAACCTTCGTAAATGTCTTTGAAAGTCTCTCAAGCGTCGTCGAACCCCTCATGAATGTCTTTAAACGTATTATGAATTTCGTCGAAGGTCTCTTGAACGTATTCGAAGGTTTGTTGAAAGTCTGCAAATCTCTCGTGAATGTCATTGAAAGTCTCTTAAGCGTCGTTGAACCCCTCATGAATGTATTGAAACGTATTATGAATGTCGTCGAAAGTCTTTAGAACGTATTTGAAAGTCTCCCTGAATGTCTTCGCACCTCTCGTGAATGTCTTTGAAAGTCTCTTAAGCGTCTTCAAACGTATTATGAATGTCGTCAAAAGTCTCTCAAGCGTCTTCAAACCCCTCATGAATGTCTTCAAACCCCTCGTGAATGTCTTTGAAAGTCTCTCAAGCGTCTCCGAACCCCTCATGAATGTCTTCAAACGTATTATGAATGTCGTCGATAGTAGATAAGCTATGCTGGTTCCCCCCATGTAGGAATCTACTTTACCGACGGTCGGTAAGGTAGATTCCAGCAAGTCCCCAGATATTTACCGACGGCAGATTCTGACCCAAACGTGGTACCTGTGGGAATCTACCTTACCGACGGTAAATTCTGACCCAAACATGGTTCCTGTGGGAATCTGCCTTACCGACATACCGACAGGAAATACCCTATTGGCAGGAAATTCAAAAGACCCTTTGGCGGGAAATTCAAAAGACCGGAGGGGGGGGGATATCTTTTGGCGGGAAATTCAAAGGCGTAGACCTTTCGGCGGTAAATTCAAAGCGGATACTTTTCAGCGGGAAGTTCGAGAAAAAACCCCTCATGGCGGGGGAAATTGAAAAGACCGCGCGGAGACCTTTTGGCGGGAAATTCAAGAGAGGGGGAAGACCTTTTTCGGCGGGAAATTCAAAAAGCGGAGATCTTTCGGCGGTAAATTCAAAGCACGGATACTTTTCAGCGGGCAGTTCGAAAAAAAGAAACCTCTTGGTGGGAAATTCAAAAGAGGGGGCCTTTTTCGGCGGGAAATTCAAAAGCGGAGACCTTTCGGCGGAAAATTCAAAGGCGGAGACCTTTCGACGGTAAATTCAAAGCGCGCGGATACTTTTCAGCGGGAAGTTCGAGAAAAAAACCTCTCGGCGGGAAATTGAAAGACCGCGCGCGCGCGCGAAAATTTCGAAAGCGGAGACCTTTCGGCGGGAAATTCAAACGGGGAGACCTTTCGGCGGGAAATTCAAACGCGCGCGGTCCATGATACCGGCGATCAGGATAACGGCGATCAGGATACCGGCGATCAGGATACTTGACAATCGGGATTGCTGTGACACTCACGCTTGAGATGTTTTTTTATTAAGAATTCAAGATACATTGTTTACATTCTCTTTTGAGTGGCAAAATGCTGTCCGCGTGTTCGCGGCATCGTTGACACTCGCCGACTTCGGGGTCATTTTTGAGGAATTCGGGTAATTTGTCCCAGGCGAGATCGACGCTGTGTGCAGCGAAGGTGACGATGAATTCCTTGGATAGCTGGGCGATGTCGATGGGTTCCATGGCAGAGAGGGATCCAACTTAATGAAACAGTTTGAGCGATCGTCCAACGGACGGGAGGCTCTCTCGAAGAAACTTCCTCAACAGCAGGACATTTCGAAGTGCGCAATTGGGTGAATCGTGGTAAGGGCAGAATGCCGCCACTTTGTTGGCTCTCCTCAGCGAGGGACACGCCACGACGTCTCGTGGATCGAATCCGAAACGTTCGAGCCACTGCTGCTTCTGCTGTCCCTTCACGTAGATGGCGCTGGCGTTGTGCAGAACCGATCGGAGCACGTTTTCCACCTCGCAGTAGGGTACTTCTCCCGTGCTCCAGTCGAGATGATGGTAGTTGCGTTCGAGCCAGGAATTTATGCTTTTGTACCTGGCCGGAAGATCGTACCATGGGATCGGTGGTTTGAAGAGGAAAATCAGCGGCTGCACGTCCGCATTGAGCGGAGTCGCTGCCAGTTCTTTGAGTACAAACCCGTCCCGTTGGAAGCCCTGTGTATCCACCACGTACTCCATTGCGATTAATGATGACGATGAATGCTTGACTCGAGCGTCATTTATAGGCGGATTCTTCATCCCCTCCACTCTAGAGGCGTTTCCTCACATCCCCACTTATGGGATTGTAGTCTACGATGCGTCAACCGGTGCCTGCTTGAGGTCGTCGTTCTGTCTCGACCAGTCAATCACAATGAGTGGAGCATGCGCGATGAAGTCTGTCCTTATCAGCATGGGTTCTGCCTCCTTGGCGTAGTACGCAGTCTGGAAGCTGGCGTACATCTCGTACAACTGAGCGAACTGGTTGCGCGACACGTCGAGATTGAGGTTACCGTAAGGGTAGCACTGCGAATTGAGGAACAGTTTCACATTGGCTATTGCGCAGTGATCGAAGCGGCTAGCGTTTGCCGTTCGAACGCCTCGTCGATTCGTTTGCAGCGCGAGAATGACAAAGCGCGGTTTCTCCAGCTGATTCGACGTCTTGACCGTCCAAACGTGTTTCGTCGTGATTGGGAGCATGGGGTATTCGTAAAACTCCCACATGCGAAACGACATAGTGATGTCCTTCTCAATGTGACTGAGCAGACGTATCTTGTGCTTAGTTGACAGCATCACGTAAGGCATCAGCCACTCTATTTTAGCGATCTCAATCTTGAATTCCTCGGTGGCGCCATTCTCGAGGGCTGTTTGAATAACTGCATTCGTGTCGTTCCTCGATCGCGTGAGAATCAGCTCGTGCTTCGTGTTGATGACGATTTTGCGGTAGTCCTCGGCGAAGCCGAGAATCATGGCGAGCGGTATGCACACATCGAAGTATCCCCTGTCGTCCGTCAGTTGCTTCGGCTCTTCGAACCAGCCAGAGTTTTCAACGCTGAACATCTGACCGGGGCTCAGTGATGCGTAGCCCTTCATGAGACTCGTCACAGACCTACGTCCTTGCTTCTGTCCACCTCTATGGCATTGATCTCGTAGCGAATTTCCTCAAACAGATGCAAGATGGCGTTGTTAACGAACTGTGTCGCCGTGACGGCATTTCCGTTCGTTTTGCTGAGTCTACCGCAGACGTGTAGGGAGCTTCGCGCCGGTAGAACGCACAGGTCCTGATGCTGAATGGATATGAGAATTCCATCGCTGTTGGCGAAACTCGATGAAGTATAGGGTTGATGCGCGTGAATCTCGTAATGCGTTACGGACTCGTCGAAAACAACGGGCGAGTGCACGTTCAAGGCCTCTTCCATTCCAGCAGCAAAATATCAGACAGGTTACTCTCTTCCACCAACGACAACTTTGAGTCCGAGGCTTCTCAGAAACTGAATGTTCCGACGTGTTAGCGTTTTCGACACTCGTCGACGACTGATGCTTGGGCGACATGGTAACGCGCTTTTATAGCCGACCTTGTTCTTGTTGTACACGATACCCATATCTACTTGGCTTCCTTGATGTGCAGTCTGATAGTGATGATTTCACCGCGAAAATTCACCAGTTCTCCGTCCTGATCGACTATGCGCAATTGCACGTGGTCAATGACTTTGACGGTGATCGGCAGGTAAATGACTTGCGAGGGAACTTCGATGATCTTATATCCTGGCGGTACTGCCGGGAAGAATTCGTGGATCGTGTGCGCTCTGTGCTCGTTGATGTACGCCCCGGACGTGATGTTGCACTCGACTCGCAGTGCGTTGACTCTGAGAATAGCTGCCGGCAAGTCCGGCTCTTGAACACGGACTGGAGCTCAAACGTGTCCATCGAGTCTTGAAGTTCAAGCAGAGTGCGTGGTTGAAACTCTACATCGAGCTCAACAGCGAATTGCGCAAGAGGGCGCGAAACGACTTCGAGAAAAATCTCTTCAAGCTCATGAACAACGCAGTGTTCGGCAAGACTATGGAGAATGTGCGCAAACACGTTTATGTCAAGCTCCTGAAGAACTGGGGCGGACGTTACGGAGCCGAAGCCCAACTTTCACAGCTGCTCCATTTTCGAGGAGAACCTCGTCGCCATACAGCTCACCAAGATCGAGGTCTACCTCAACAAACCCATCTACGTCGGCCTGAGCGTATTGGACTTGTCGAAGATCCACGTATACGCCTTTCACTATGACTACATGACGCGAGAGTTTGGTGATCGCTGCAAGCTCCTCTACACCGACAGCCTGCTGTACGAGATTCGCTGCGACGTCTACGTGATCATGAGGCGTGACATCGAGAGGTTCGATACTTCGGACTACCCACAGCAAAACCAGTTTGGCATGCCACGTGCCAACAAGAAGGCGGTTGGTCTCATGAAGGACGAGTGCAACGGCAGCATCATGACGGAATTCGTTGGCTTGCGCAGCAAAATGTACAGCGTCCGAGTCGACGGCCGTGATCGTGTGAAGCGGGTGAAGGACGTGAAGAGGGCGGTGGTCGAGGCGAGCATCACCTTCGACGACTTTGTGCACTGCTTGCGGGAGAAATTGACGCAGGCAGCAGTGCGTGATCAGATCGCGCTTGCACAAAGTGTTTACCGAGAGGCAAGTGAAGGTGGCGCTCAGCGCTCACGACGACAAACGTATCCTCCTCCCCGACACCACGGATACGTTGCCGTGGGGGCACTTCAGAGCCCCACCGCGCGCAGTGGAGGGGATAGCGGGTATATGAGCGTTGCGCTTGCGGCCGTTTGCCTCATCAGCACGGTGGACGGCATCGAGAAGCTCAACAAAATCGCTCTGCTCGAGGATTTCCTGCCCACGAAGAAACTGGCAGCGCTGAGTATAAGCAGCGTCTACCGTGTCACCGACCTGAGACAAGTCACAACGAAATACGGCCTGAGAACCGTAGCCACCCTCGACGACGAGTGCCAAGTCTTTCTGCCTAAACGCATCGCGGACGCGTTCGTGAAGGATCCGAAGATGTATGAGCACATGGTGCAAACAGCCACAGACGGGCAATTGCTCCTGAAGTACTTGGGCGGCAGCGAGGCCAAGATGAATCAAATAGAATTCAGCATCGATCATAAATAATGTGAAATGTTTTTTATTGCAATAAATGTTCAAACCCATTTACAAATCGGTCTTGTTTATCCAGCTATTGTGCGAACTATCGAATCCCAGCCACTTGACGTAGACTGTCGCCACGCTTCCTCAACACTTTTTCCACGAGATACATGTCGGGGTACTTGACTCTCAGAAGCTCCTCCTTGTAGAAACCACCGGCAATGGGCTTGTCTCAGTAGTCCTTCAGCCTGTATGTCACCGGAACGGTCGACTCCATCACTCGACTCACCGTGAAACTTTCCGTCGTCCAGTTGGGCGCGTAGCCTTTCTCGAAAACGTGCTTATTCTTGCTGACTCGCACCTTGTCGCCGATTCGGAACTTGGGCGCTTTGCGCTTTTGACAATCACGCGGCTGCAGCAACACAGTTTCGGCGTCGGCCACCTCGTTCGGTTTCATTCCGATAGTGCGATGTTTGCTGCTGTTGTATGTAGCTACGAGATCGGGCAAAATGTCGAGCCACTTGTAGGAACCGCGCAGACTGAACTGCAGCCACTTCCTGTTCTTGAGTGTGCGATTGAACCGCTCGACGATGGATGCCTTGAGGTTGCTGTACGTCGAGTAGTGATTGATGCGATATCGACTCATGAGGCTCCTGAAGGACGCGTTGTAGAATTCTTTGCCTCGGTCAGTTTGCAGATTCCTCGGTACTCGACCCTGTCGTAGCATGAGTTCCATGGCCGCAGTGACGTCGTTGCCGGTCTTCCGCTTCACGGGAACGACCCGGGCAAACTTGGACAGCACGTCGATGATTGTGAGCAGATACCTGACACCCCGGTTTTCCCGAGCGTACGGTTGCATCTCCACGAGGTCGGCCTGCCACGTCTCATCCAGTCCTCGCACGTCAAACTTGCGTCGTGGATAATTACGTCGTGCGGGTTTATGCAGCTCTTCCACGAATCTCCGATGCTCCATGCCGCGTGTCCAACGTTTTAATGGCCTCGGAGTTGCGCGTGGCCAACTCCAGAGTCGTTTCAACGTTTACCTCGATAATTCTCAGCCTGTCGTTCACTTGATTCTGCAGAATCTGTATGTTTAGTTGCAGATCATCAAAATCCTGTCTCAGCCGAGTTGTGATGTGAAACAATTCGCTCAGAGTGCTTTGAACAAGACGTCTCGCGAAACTGAGGTTGACCCCGTCGCGAGGTTCACTCGCGTCGGCAACGTTGCACAATCTTTTGCCCTCTACGTCGTACTGTCCGTCGGTGGTGAGCTTGAATCCGAATCTGGGAGGACCTCGCGTACCGCCCTCAGTTCGTCCTAGCTGACGTCCGAACACGTCGATGCCCATTGTTCAAGTGTGGTTGCAGCGCCCCTTGTGCCCCGCTTATATGACAATACCGGCCTCACGCAGCTCCTCGATGATCGAGATGATCTCGTTGACGTGACTCGAATTGCCGGCCGATCGCTCAGCCATCAGCAGACGCAGTCGATCAACGAGCTCATTCGGGTCATCCCAGTACACGTAGTCCATTCGCGTGTTCCTTCGCGCAATCTTGAACCGAGGCAATACACCACTACCGGTGGATGTACCACCACCGACCAAGGGCGCCACCCAGTCCCTGTACTTGCTGTTTCTTTGCCTGTGGATGACCTCGTCCGACCTGTAGTTTTTCTTGTGTGCGTTCGTCGTTTGCAGGATTTTCCCATAGACATTCTTGTCTTCCGCGCTCACGAGATGCGCACTGGGTTCCTTTCTGAAGAGCAGTTCGAGCAAGCCGACGCTCGATCCATACTTCCTGTCACCCACAATCACGTCGTCGTTCACGAAACGTATGGGTGAGTCGCCGATCATCATGCTACCGTCTGGCAACTTTCGAACCCCATAAGTCATATCGAGATACTTTTTCCAATTCGTGTTGAGCATGTGAAGATATTTGTCGAGCGCAGGCACTTCCGGCATGTCATAATATTCGTCGGGGCTCGTTTTCTGCTGCTGCACGTATTCGTAGGGGCTCGTTTTCTGCTGCTGCACGTATTCGTCGGGGCTCGTTTTTTGCTGCTGCTGCACGCATTCGTCGGGTGTCATTTTCGGCCATTCTTCCTCCGCGTCGTACGCAGTTTTGAAGGAGCTTTCCATCTCATCATCACCACGAGACACCTCCTCCTTCTTAGGCAACGTGTTCCTGGCGTTCACGAGGCGTTCGAGAGGTTTGACGATTGGTTTGAAAGTTTCGTCCAGAGCTTTCTCCATCTTTTGCTTTTCCGCCTTGAGAAGCATGTACTTGCGCTTAATCGCATCCCTCATTTTCTCCATCTGGCTGAGCGTCTGTTTCTCGCGACGGAATTCAGCCGTCACACTGTCGCTTCGACCATCCATAATGCACTGCGGGGATTACGTCGCGCACGATAGATTTATGGCAAAGCGGTCGAAGCCCTTTCTGTACCTGCCACAGTCGAGTCCACTGCCACGGTTGATTACGAGAAATCCGTGACTGGAGTCGTTCCAGCAGGTCGAGCACAAGTCTCTGAACTGCACGTACGGCATGTCCGTGTTCACGTGATCGTCATAAATGTGTCGGAGGTTCATCTCGTCCTGTCGAAAGACGACCAACAGATTGACGTTGTCACGCACCAGGTGCTTGGGGATTTGAGCGTACGATTAACACAGGTAGAAGCAATCGATGTTCTTGTGTCGACCCATGCAGTAGAAGGCTCTGACGTTATCCTGTTTCTCGCAGGCTATATCGTCGAATACGATGATGGAATTGGGACGAGCGTCCGCGGGTGATACGACCTGATCGTGTTCGCTGAATGCAAAGTATCCGATACCCTCGAGCGGTGCGAGCACTTTCTCGAGCAGTTTGTACTTTGGCTGATTCAGTGACTTGGAGTACACGTAGACGTTTTCGAATCGCAAACCATTGGGATGTGTGATGAGGGCTAGCAACGCGTTGGTCTTGCCGCAGTTTGACGGACCGCAGAAGACTGCGCGAATACTGGCAGGCAGCAGATTGCCGTGTCGCGTGCCCTGCTTTCGTCCCTCAACGAGCGCATCGAAATTCATCACTGGTAGCTTGTGCACTTGCTCTCGGAAATCCATGACTGAGCCGTCAAGGTATAAATAGCCCGCTTATATACCCCTCGACTTCATTCACTGACTGTTCGCGTAGTGATGCACACAGGTCGAGGTGTCCTGAACAAGCTCATCAACAGGCTTCCAATCGAGTTGCACATACCGGGCTATCAGTACTGCGGGCCAGGCACGAAGCTAGCGGAACGCGTCGCTCGCGGTGACCCCGGTGTAAATCCTCTGGACGCAGCCTGCAAGGAGCACGATATCGCGTACTCGCAAAACCGTGAGAACGCCGCGGTGCGCAATTCGGCCGATCGAGTTTTGGCAGATAGGGCCTGGCAGCGGGTGTTTGCAAGAGACGCCGCTATTGACGAGAAACTTGCCGCTTACGTTGTGGCAAACACCATGAAAGCCAAGTCGAAACTCGGTATGGGGCTGAAGAACAAGAGGCCCCTCGTCGCGCTTGCCAAAATAGTGAGAGCCGCCTCGCGATCGACCGGAAGTAATTCTCGCGAAGTCATTCGATCGGCGCTCACAAAGGCGCGCGAAGCTGTGAAGCAAGCTGGCGGAAGGAAGAAGGTGTTGGTGCCACGCGTACTGCCCATCCCGGAGAAAGTGGGCGGAGTTTTGCCGTTCCTCATTCCCTTGTTTACCGCCTTGAGTGTTACGGGAGCGCTGGTAGGTGGCGCTGCGGGTGTGGCAAAAGCTGTGAATACCGCTAAAGCCGCCGAGCGTCAATTGCAAGAGAATCGCCGACACAACGAGACGATGGAAGCTATCGCTCTCGGTAAGGGGCTCTACCTCAAGCCTCACAAAAATTGATTTGGTATACACGAGGAGGCGAAAAAAAAAGTTCAACTATCCCAAGCGTCCTCTAACAGACGCCGACCTGCTGAAATACGCGCAGGACGTTCCGCACTTTCGCGGTGTGTTCATGAGAAACGATTTGCCGAGGAATGGACCGCATTATCGCGAATCGGCTATCGTAAATCTCGACGACAAGGAAGGACCGGGCACGCACTGGGTGGCCTATCGAAAGCACGGCAACAACGTCGACTACTTTGACAGTTTCGGCGATCTACCACCACCTCGAGAACTCCTGAAGTACCTCGGAGCCGCCGAGGTCAAGTATAATCACGCGAGATATCAGGATTTCGACACGTACGAGTGCGGCCTTCTTTGTCTGAAATTCTTATATAAGCAGTTGTGAGAGTTCACGCGGAGTCAGTCACGCATCAGCATGGAAGAGTCATTGACTCTCAGCCTGTCGGGACGCTCGTCGCTACTCGAGGCGCAGTACTTTCCGCCGATCGAACTCTCACCCAGCAAGAACTACGTTCTCGGGCTAGGGGAATTCCTCTCGTTCAACTCCGTACCCAACATTGATACCGGTAAAAACAAGTTTTACGCGGGTGGTGAGGTGATTGCGTTGCCAACGGGAAGTTACGAGATCGAAGATATCGAGAAGTACTTGCAGGATGTGCTTGGGCGAAACGGCATCTCCCTCAACCTCAAGCCCAACAACAACACGCTGCGTAGCTTGCTCAAGTGCAACCGGAGCGTGGATTTTTGACCGGCAGACTCCATCGCTAACCTGTTGGGTTTTGCTGCGCGCGAGCTGTCACCCGATACAACTCACAGCTCGGACTTGCCAGTAGCTATTCTCAGAGTCAACGCACTGCGAGTCGAGTGCAACATCACGTCCGGGGCGTACATCAACGAGCACAGAGCGCACACGATCCACGAATTCTTCCCGGCAGTACCGCCAGGATATAAGATCATCGAAGTTCCCTCGCAAGTCATTTACCTGCCGATCACCGTCAAAGTCATTGACCACGTGCAATTGCGCATAGTCGATCAGGACGGAGAACTGGTGAATTTTCGCGGTGAAATCATCACTATCAGACTGCACATCAAGGAAGCCAAGCAGATATGGGTATCGTGTACAACAAGAACAAGGTCGGCTATAAAAGCGCGTTACCATGTCGCCCAAGCATCAGTCGTCGACGAATGTCGAAAACGCTAACACGTCGGAACATTCAGTTCCTGAGAAGCCTCGGACTCAAACTTGTCGTTGGTGGAAGAGAGTAACGTGTCTGATATTTTGCTGCTGGAATGGAAGAGGCCTTGAACGTGCACTCGCCCGTCGTTTTCGACGAGTCCGTAACGCATTACGAGATTCACGCGCATCAACCCTATACTTCATCGAGTTTCGCCAACAGCGATGAGATTCGCATATCCATTCAGCATCAGGACCTGTGCGTTCTACCGGCGCGAAGCTCCCTACACGTCTGCGGTAGACTCAGCAAAACGAACGGAAATGCCGTCACGGCGACACAGTTCGTTAACAACGCCATCTTGCATCTGTTTGAGGAAATTCGCTACGAGATCAATGCCATAGAGGTGGACAGAAGCAAGAACGTTGGTCTGTGACGAGTCTCATGAAGGGCTACGCATCACTGAGCCCCGGTCAGATGTTCAGCGTTGAAAACTCTGGCTGGTTCGAAGAGCCGAAGCAACTGACGGACGACAGGGGATACTTCGATGTGTGCACACCGCTCGCCATGATTCTCGGCTTCGCCGAGGACTACCGCAAGATCGTCATCAACACGAAGCACGAGCTGATTCTCACGCGATCGAGGAACGACACGAATGCAGTTATTCAAACAGCCCTCGAGAATGGCGCCACCGAGGAATTCAAGATTGAGATCGCTAAAATAAAGTGGCTGATGCCTTACGTGATGCTGTCAACTAAGCACAAGATACGTCTGCTCAGTCACATTGATAAGGACATCACTATGTCGTTTCGCATGTGGGAGTTGTACGAATACCCCATGCTCCCAATCACGACGAAACACGTTTGGACGGTCAAGACGTCGAATCAGCTGGAGAAACCGCGCTTTGTCATTCTCGCGCTGCAAACGAATCGACGAGGCGTTCGAACGGCAAACGCTAGCCGCTTCGATCACTGCGCAATAACCAATGTGAAACTGTTCCTCAATTCGCAGTGCTACCCTTACGGTAACCTCAATCTCGACGTGTCGCGCAACCAGTACGCTCAGTTGTACGAGATGTACGCCAGTTTCCAGACTGCGTACTACGCCAAGGAGGCAGAACCCATGCTGACAAGGACAGACTTCATCGCGCATGCTCCACTCATTGTGATTGACTGCTCGAGACAGAACGACGCCCTCAAGCAGGCACCGGTTGATGTTCGTCCTTACCATGCCCTTACCACGATTCACCCAATTGCGCACTTCGAAATGTCCTGCTGTTGAGGAAGTTTCTTCGAGAGAGCCTCCCGTCCGTTGGACGATCGCTCAAACTGTTTCATCAAGTTGGATCCCTCTCTGCCATGGAACCCATCGACATCGCCCAGCTACCCAAGGAATTCTTCGTCACCTTCGCTGCACACAGCGTCGATCTCGCCTGGGACAAATTACCCGAATTCCTCAAAAATGACGCCGAAGTCGGCGAGTGTCAACGATGCCGCGAACACGCGGACAGCATTTTGCCACTCAAAAGAGAATGTAAACAATGTATCTTGAATACTTAATAAAAAAACATCTCAAGCGTGAGTGTCACAGCAATCCCGATTGTCAAGTATCCTGATCGCCGGTATCCTGATCGCCAGTATCCTGATCGCCGGTATCACGGACCGCGCGCGTTTGAATTTCCCGCCGAAAGGTCTCCCCGTTTGAATTTCCCGCCGAAACGTCTCCGCTTTTGAAATTTTCGCGCGCGCGCGCGGTCTTTCAATTTCCCGCCAAGAGGTTTTTTTCTGGAACTTCCCGCTGAAAAGTATCCGCGCGCTTTGAATTTACCGTCGAAAGGTCTCCGCCTTTGAATTTCCCGCCGAAAGGTCTCCGCTTTTGAATTTCCCGCCGAAAAAGGCCCCCTCTTTTGAATTTCCCGCCAAGAGGTTTCTTTTTTTCGAACTGCCCGCTGAAAAGTATCCGCGCTTTGAATTTACCGCCGAAAGGTCTCCGCTTTTTGAATTTCCCGCAGAAAAAGGTCTCCCCCCTCTTTTGAATTTCCCGCCAAAAGGTCTCCGCGGGGTCTTTTCAATTTCCCCCGCGAAGAGGGGTTTTTTCTCGAACTTCCCGCTGAAAAGTATCCGCTTTGAATTTACCGCCGAAAGGTCTTCACCTTTGAATTTCCCGCCAAAAGATATCCCCCCCCCCCGGTCTTTTGAATTTCCCGCCAATAGGGAATTTCCTGTCGGTATGTCGGTAAGGTAGATTCCCACAGGAACCATGTTTGGGTCAGAATTTACCGTCGGTAAGGTAGATTCCCACGGGTACCATGTTTGGGTCAGAATCTGCCGTCGGTAAATTTCTGGGGACTTGCTGGAATCTACCTTACCGACCGTCGGTAAAGTAGATTCCTACATGGAGGAAACCAGCATAGCTTATCTACTGTCGAAAGTCTTTAGAACGTATTCGAAAATATTTTAAACGTCTTCAAACCCTTGGTGAATGTCTGTGAAATTCTCGAAAACGTCGTTGAACCCCTCATCGATGTCTTCAAACGTATTATGAATATCGTCAAAGATCTCTTGAATGTCTTCGAAAGTGTCTCTGAATGTCTTCACACCTCTCGTGAATGTCTTTGAATGTCTCTTAAGCGTCACACGTATTATGAATGTCATCAGAAGTCTCTTGCACGTCTTCGAAACCCTCGTGAATGTCTTTGAAAGTCTCTCAAACGTCTTCGAACCCCTCATGAATGTCTTCAAACGTATTATGAATGTCGTCGAAGGTCTCTTGAACATATTCAAAAGTACTTTGAACGTCTTCAAACCTTTCGTGAATGTCTGTAAAAGTCTCTGAACGTCGTCGTACCTCTCATGAATGTCTTCAAACGTCTTATGAACGTTTTCGAAGGTTTCTTGAACGTCTCACGAACATCTTCAAACGTCTCAGAAACATCGTAGAAAGTCTCTTGAAACTCTTTGAACCCCTCATGCATGTTTTTTCGTGCAACATGGGTATGAGGAGATAGATAGAGTGAATGTCCGTTTCTTTATTTACAGAAAATAATAAATCCATTGTTACACGATTAGATATTTACAACAACAAACATAATTTTAACATCGAGTGAACAAAATATGTACATAATTTTCACGAGTTTTATACATCGATATTCACAAAAATGTACACAATTTTACACTAAAGTTTTAGAAAAAAATTTTTTTTTAACTTTTTACGACTGTATTCTATAAATGCCCCCATGATAGTGTATCAGAGGTCCAAGGTATGATATACCACTTATGGTCATGAGGACTCAGAGCAATGTTCGTCTCGCGAATGGTGTAGACCTTAAACAACGTTGATCGAATGCACGTTTGACTACGCTCCTGTTCAACATCTTCCCTCAAGCATCGAGCATAATCATGAAACTTGATTGTCCTAGCTCCAACGCTACTCTTGACACCTTTAACTTTTTTCGTGTCCTTCTTACCCTCGAGACGTGTCGCATATATTTTCGATCGAAGTCCAATAAATTCGGTCATGAATGCTCCATTACATTCGTCCTTCATGAGACCGGGCACCTTCTTGTTGACGAGTGGTATACCATACCGATTGTCCGCCGAATGGTCGCTTGTATCGAATTTTGAAATGTCGCGCTTCACGTCGACATATATATCATCGCTCTCAATGTCATGTATGAGACTATCCGTATCGGTATACGTGACTGTATATTTATCTCGATGCAGAGGTAGCATATACTCGTGATGAAATTCATACAAGCACGTTTTGGATATGTCAAGTATGCAGATACCCACATATATCGGCTTGTTGAATTTCACCTCGAGATTGCGCAATTCCACGGCAACGAGGTTTTCGGAAAAAACACTTCGGCTGTGGTATTTTGGCTTCGCAATCATTGCCTCTGCGCCATATCTGCCCTCCCATTTTGTTAAAAGCTTTACATCTACATGGTTGCGCACATTCTCCATCGTTGTGTCAAAGACCGCATTATTCATTAACTTGAATAAATTCTTTTCGAAATCGTTTTTGGCAAGGATTCGAAACTGGGTATTAAACGCAATATACGACCGCAGCCATGGCGATTGTGTAAGCTGTAGGACTCTATGGATTTTCGTGAGGCAAAGTCCATGGCGTAAGCACTGTTGCAAATTCCGGTAGTGTATGATTTAGCTCTTTTTATCTCAAACAGTTGCTAGTAGCTTTTCCCCCTGCTTACCCGGCGGTTTTTCATGTATTTGACAAAACGGTAGTTCTTTGTGCGCATCATGTGGAGATTGAGGATATTTCAAGTCGACTTCAAGGATGTAGCCTATAGGTGAGTCTAGCGCGATGCATGATGGATCAGAATTGGACACGTCGTAGACCCATCGAAAATCTGCATATGGCAAGGGTTGACACATTAACCATCCATACAAATTGTGGAGATCAAAATATATCAAGTATGCTTTCGATGGATAAAACGACTCCATGTATTTGTTATTAGCGTGTGCATATCGGTTTGAGCATTGACTCAGACCACCGCGTACACCCTGCTCAACGAATAAAACCATGTCGATGTCCGTTAGGAATTCAAACTTGACATTCGAGTGTTTTAAAATTGCATCCCAGGTATATCCGGGCAATGTGTGGTAATACGCGGGATCTAGGTCATAGCTCTCAACGCATGTATTTCGAAAGTTTTCGAAAATATCGGCTAATAACAAGACATCTGTCTTCAGATACAAATCGCTATAGTCATCCAGCGTTCGAATGGAGAACCACTTCCAAACGTTCTCAGCATGTGCGTACTCGCTCTCACGTACTGTATCATCTGTCAGGAAGCTGTAAAATGCGTCACGTGGTGGTAGGCAAGTGTCGTTTAACTTGGTCACGTCATCAATATATTCATAAGGGAAGACCCATTTTCGCATCAGCAAACTGAAATCGTCTGATGAGAGAGCTGGGAAATGTGTGCGTAAAATTTTGAGTTTGTGTTCGGTCAAGAATGATGCTAATTTGTCGAAACTGGTGTTGAGGAATTTGTATGAGTCGATAAAGCGCAATTGCATCTTGTGTTTTGAATCGTCTGTAATTTCAACATTCTTCGTGAAGGAGACGTATTTCTCATCTGCGATTGGAAGCACATTGGTTGTTCCTTCGAACGCAGTGGCTACTTCCTTGATTATAAAATGCGCATCATAACCGGATAAATTGTGGAAAACTACTGGAATGAAAAATGACTGTTCGTAATTTAAGTTGCAGTTGGAATGGGCAGGGCCTCTATAGCGCCCAGTCAGATGACAATGATCTCGAACGCGTACATCTTCTTACGCAAATGGTTTCTTACATATGTGACATTGAGTCACTGCTCGAAAACTAGTCCACTCACTCGGTGTTAAATACACCATTGGTACATTATCACAAAAAGTTTTTTATCCGCAGTGCTAGATTTTTTAGGTCTTCAACAAACCACGATACACAATCGGCACTACGACGCGAGTGATATGAAGATAACGAATCGTCATACGAACCACACAAATAGTATCCGATACTAAACACTTCATGATGCTGATACATATCTTTCGCTAGGTTCTCCCCATCGGTCTTTGCCAGCACACACTCCAAATCAGCATACACAATGAAGGGATGTTGCTCTTTCCGGCTAAAGTTGCTGAACTGGAGCCACTTATTGGCGTCATCTGGTAGTCGAATTGCATCGTCATTTATTGCTCCACAATCGACCTCTTGTGATTGCAATTTGTCCTCTGATCCGAGATAGTGCAAACACCCGTAAAAAAACAAGATTGTTTTGTTTAATTCGTCTAGCATATATGATTACATATAAATATTATGTTAACTACATACCGATCACAGATACATTTTTTATGCTCCATTTTGGTCAGTTGTGATCTCACGAGTCTCGACAGGTTCTTGATCCATACGAAGTGCCCCACATTGCTGTCCTCAGTATCTTGCATGCACAGCAAATTGATGTGCTTTTCCTTCTTGTGTTAAAAGATTCTTATCGAAACATTGTCCTTTTTGGTGGTGGTAGTATACTGGTTGATCGATACATTCTTATGAGGTTCTGTTTCGGAAACTCCATCTAAGACTCCCTAATTTCGGGAAACCCCGCTAGAGGTCGACGTCTCTCGGCTGGTCGCGCGCTTGACTAGGACAGTGTCCGGGCGCAGGGATTTCTCCCCCTATTTCCAACGTTCTAATTAATATCATTTGTCCTTCTTTTCAAATCACTTCGACACAAGTCTCTTCGATAAACGGTTCAGCTTCGGTCTCTTCCCCCCTTCTTAACGCCAACGGACTAACGCGATTTACGCCCGCGTTAGCTCCTGCGGCAACGGTCAACTCGGGACTCTTCCAGTCAATTATTAGTCTAATTAGTTAAATTAGTTTGTAAATAAACCGATATTCGTTATATTTTAACGCGAGTGCATTTCGACTCTTCATTTTCCGGCGCGTTCCTCTATTCTCACGAATAACTCAACCCATTTCCCACTCGTTCACTTCCAACCAGAATTCCGAGATTAACCCAAAACTAAACATGGTCCTTCGAGCCGGATTCAAGTGAACGAAGTGGTAAAAGGTGAGTTATTCGCTGAAAAAGGCAAAGCAAATCAGTCTTTCTATCCGGTGCGCGAGAAAACGGGTAATTTTCATCGAGGTCACGTGACCACACGCCGGTCGCGAATTCTAGTCGTCCTTCTCGCAAGACGAGCTCGAGCGAAGCCTCGCTCTCTCTCTCTCGTACGCGCACCGCGCCCGATACCACGCGCTCTCTCGCTTTCGGGCGAGCCGAGAAGATGCCTCGCTCTCTCTCTCTCGCACGCGCACCGCACCCGATACATCGCGCTCTCTCGCTCTCGGGCGAGCCAGACACCGAACTCTATACACGCGCGCATGCGCGCTTCAGCCTGTGGCTGGCCTACCGGACGCTCAACGTGCCGGTCGACCGACCGATCTCGTCTCTTCTTCCGACCACGTTCTCACGAATTTCATTTCGGACGCTTCGCGCATCTTCTCGCGTGCTACGATTTCGCGAGTTCTCGTGTTTTTCGTTTCGAATGCTTCGCGCATTTTCTCGCGTGCTACGATTTCGCGAGTTCGTCGATCTCGGATGCCTCGAGCATCTCAATCGGACATTTTCACGACTTTTCGTGATTCTTGTGGACGCTTCTCGCTTTCAATCGCGTGTGCTTCGATCGTCGACGTATCGTGGCATTTTCAATCGCGTGCTACGATCGTCGATGTTTTGCGCCATATTTTCTTTCGCGAGTTTTCGTGTTTTCGGCTTGGACGCTTCGCGCCATTTCTCGTCTGTGCTACGCTCGTCGAGGTCGCGCATCCTTTCTTTCGCGAGTTTTTTCGTGTTCGGCTTGGACGCTTCGCGCCATCTCTCGCGTGTGCAACGCTCGTCGACGCAACGCGTCATTTTTGTTCGCGAGTTTTTTCTTTTCGTGTTGGACGCTTCGCGCCACGATCTCGCGAGTGTTTTCATTCTCGTCGATTTCGGACACCTCGCGCATCTCGCTCGTCGACGCATAGCGCCATTTTTCGTTAGCGAGTTTTTCGTTTTTGGACGCTTCGTGCCACGATCTCCCGAGTTTTCTTTACATCGGTTTGGACGCTTCGCGCCATCTCTCGCGTGTGCAACGCTCGTCGACGCAACGCGCCATTTTCGTTCGCTAGTTTTCGTGTTTTCGTTTTTGGACGCTTCGTGCCACGCTCGCGAGTTTTTTCTTTCTCGTCGATTTCGGACGTCTCGCGCATATCGCTCGTCGACGCATCGCGCCATTTTTCGTTTGCGAGTTTTCGTGTTTTCGTGTTGGACGCTTCGTGCCGCAATCTCGCGAGTTTTCTTTTCCATCGACTTCAACGCCTCGCGCATCTTCGTCGGACATTTTTACGCCTTTCGTGATTCGTGTGAACGCTTCTCGGGTTTTTGATCGTGTGTGCTACGCTCGTCGATGTCGCGACATTTTCTTTCGTGAGTTTTTCGTCGTGGTTTCCGTTTTGGACGCTTCGTGCCACGATCTCGCGAGTTTTCTTTACATCGGTTCTGACGCCTCGCGCCATTTCTCGCGTGTGCAACGCTCGTCGACGTCGCGACATATTCTTTCGCGAGTTTTTCGAGTTTTTTATTGGACGCTTCGTGCCACGATCTCGCGAGTTTTTTCATTCTCGTCGATTTCGGACGCCTCGCGCATCTCGCTCGTCGACGCATCGCGCCATTTTTCGTTCGCGAGTTTTCGTGTTTTCGTTTTGGACGCTTCGTGCCACGCTCGCGAGTTTGTCTTTCTCGTCGATTTCAGACGCCTCGCGCATATCGCTCGTCGACGCATCGCGCCTTTTTCGTTCGCGAGTTGTCGTGTATTTTCGATTTGGATGCTTCGCCCCATTTATCGCGTGTGTTTCGATCGTCGACTCGGCCGCATCGAGCATCTCATTCGGACATGTTCACGAGTTTTTCGTGATTTTCGGCATTGGGCGCTTCGCGCCATTTTCAATCGCGTGCTGCGATCGTCGACGTATCGCGCCATCTTTTCAGTTCGTGAGTTTTTCGTGATTTCCGGCATTGGACGCTTCGCGCTATTTCAATCGCGTGTGCTAAGATCGTCGACGCATCGCGCCATCCTTTCGTCAGTCGCGAGTTTTCTCGTGTTATCGTTTTGGACGCTTCGTGCAACTCGTTCGGACATTCTCTTGAGTTGTTCGTTTTTCGGCTTTCGGTTCGCGCCATTTCTCGCGTGTGCTACGATCGTCGACGTCTCGCGCCATCTTTTCGTCTTTCGCGAAAAAACGTGATTTTCGCTTCGGACGCTTCGCGCCTTTTCTCGCAGGTGCTGCACTCGTCGACGCATCGCACCATCCTTTCTTTCGCGAGTTTTTCGGGTTTTTCGGCATTGGACGCTTCGCGCCATTTTCTCGCGTGTGCTACGATCGTCGACGTCTCACGCCATCCTTTTCGTCTTTCGCGAGTTTTCTTTGTGATTTTCGTTTTGGACGCTTGGTGCAACTCGTTCGGACTTTTTCTCGAATTGTTCGTTTTTCGGCTTGGATGCTTCGCGCCATTTCTCGCGTGTGCTACGCACGTCGACGCATCGCGCCATCTTTTCGTCTTCCGCGAGTTTTTCGTGTGTTCGTCTGGACGCTTCGCGCCATTTTTGATCTCTAACAAGTCGCGCCTCATTTCACGAGTTTTCGTGATTTTCGGTTTGGACGCTTCGCGCCCTTTATCGCGTGTGCTTCGAACGTCAAGTTTTCGCGGTTTTTCGGTTCAGGACGCTTCACGCTAGATCATAGCGATTTCGTGTATCGAACGGTGACACCTCGACAATGACGAGCAAGATCGCCAAAATGGAACGTCGCATTGCCGGCCTCGTCAGCACCTTTCAGTGCATCTCGAGCCTCGCTGAGAAGACGAGGAATGCGACCCCTCAAAATGCCAACTGGGACCGCTTCCAAGGGAACATATCGCGCTTCTCGAGATGAATTGCGACCCCACTCGATCCACCTCCTTTCTTCGCTCGCCTCGGACTTCTTGAACACCTCGGGTACTCCTCCGCATAAACAAAGGACTCTTCAAACGCTCTGGCCATTCGACCGTCAGTCCTGCTAGCTACGAGCCAAGCCACTCTGACCTCCTCATCGGGCATCTCGCATCGGGCGAGACTCCTCATGGACTGAAACCGGGACCAATCGACGTCATCAACGGAGCTGACGCGTACGGTCTTCTGGTTGAGTCAGACGTCGTCAAGGTTCGGGCCGTCCATCCCATCGCTCAGCGCACGCTTCTCGGATAGATTATACTCGGTCCCGTCAACGGTTCCACCTCAAATTCGGTTCGCATTCAACATGCCTCCATCGAAGACGAGGTCACTTCTTTACCAGCGAAGTTTTGGGAACAAGAAGAAATTCCTCCGGACTCGGCCCCTACAATCGACCCGGACGAATCCGCTTGCGAACAACACTTCAAGGACACTCATACGAGGGACCACACGGACCGATATATCGTACGGCTCCCCTTCAAGAATCCTTCTTCGCTACTCGGAGATTCGTATTCGGGTGCGAAACGCTGCCTTCTTCAACTTCTACGGCGACTCTCGACAAATGGGTCGTATCGCGGTCTCCTTCCTCCAAGAATACGAGAACCTGTTTCACATGCCTCGTGCTCCAACGGCAGCGTCTTCGAGACCACGGTTTTTTCTCCCACATCACGGTGTCTTTCGGGCCCATAGCGCCACTACGGAACTTCGTGTCGTCTTCAACGGTTCCTTCAAATCTGCGAACGGTGTGTCGATCAACGACACTCTTCATACCGGGGTCAAACTTCAACGACTTCAGGAAAAATGGCTACGCTTCACTTTTCGCCTTCTTCGACTGTCGAGCTACATGGATCCTCGGACGCCTCCCAGCTCGCCATGTCAGCCGTGATCCACCTCCGAACAACTTCAGTCGACGGAGCTATAACGGTCACCCTCGTCTGCTCGAAAACGAAAGTAGCCCCCCTCAAACGACTCACAATTCCACGGCTCGAGTTATCGGCGGCTCTACTTCTTTCAAGGCTGGCCTCTCACGTTCAGAGATCCCTAGACTTAACGCAAGTCCCAGTCTCCCTCTGGACGGACTCTTCAGTTGCGTTGACATGGATTACTTCAAATCCGGCCCGATGGAAAGATTTCATCCGAAATCGGGTCACCTCAATCCAAAATTTCTCTTCCCACGCAACATGGTGGTTCATTGCGGTAAGGAGAACCCGGCCGACTGTGCGTCGCGGGGGCAGACTCCCCGACAACTGTCCAAGCACCATCTTTGGTGGCACGGGCCTGAGTGGCTCGCGCGACCGCCATCTTCATGGCCAGTCTCTTCAGCCGAACTTCCACCGGATGGCGACCTCGAACAACGATCAGGTCTCGCCTTCACCACCACCTCCGAGAATAGTCCTAAAACTTGGGACCTTCTACAACGGTACTCCTCGCTCACTCGCCTTCTTCGGATCACGGCAGTGTGTCAGAGGGCGGTGGCCCACTTCAAACGGCTCCCGCACGCCTCAATAACCTACCCGCTGAAGACGGGAGATTTGGAATAGGCAAGGTTCTTCTGGATACGCCTCGTTCAACGCACTCACTTCTCGGCTGAACTTCAGATGATTCCGAGCGGAGCGACCCTCAATCGCGGCCACTCCCTTGCCGCCCTCAACCCCTTTGTCGACCAACAAGGGACCCTTCGAGTTGGCGGCCGGCTGACGAACGCCCTTCTACAGCCCGAGGCAACACATCCGCCAATATTTCCCCGGACCTCTCCGCTCACTTCACTGATCATCGCTGATTCGCACTTTCGAACGCTTCACGGTGGTACCCAATCCACGTTAAGCTTCCTCCGTCGATCGTACTGGATTCCGGGTGGCCGGGCTCCAATTCGATCGTACATCCTTCGGTGCACCACGTGTGCCAGATTTCGAGGACTTCAAGCACAACAACTAATGGGTCAACTTCCGACTGCGCGAGTCACACCTTCACGGGCCTTCCTCCACACCGGCATTGACTACGCAGGACCCTTCACCGTCAAGACCTGGCGTGGACGAGGCACAAAAACTTACAAGGCTTATCTTGCCGTTTTTGTTTGCTTCACTACTTCCGCGGTCCACCTCGAACTCGTCACGAATTATACTTCAGAGGCCTTCGTTGCCGCCTATCGGCGGTTTTCCGGACGACGAGGACTCAGTCACACTATTCATAGTGACTGCGGGACCAACTTCATCGGCGCCGATACTGCACTTCGTGCTCTCTTCAAGGCTGGATCAGCCGAAATGAATTCTACGATCATATCGCTGACTAACCTTGGGACGAACTGGTCCTTCAACCCTCCGGCCGCACCTCACATGGGTGGAAAATGGGAGGCTGCGGTAAAATCCGCGAAATATCACCTTCGTCGGGTAATCGGAGAAGCCTCACTTACGTACGAAGAATTTTCGACTCTTCTTGCGCAAGTGGAGGCTGTCTTAAATTCCAGGCCAGTTTGTCCCTTATCGGACGACCCCGAGGACATTTCTCCCCTCACACCGGGTCACTTCACCATCGGCGAGGCACTTACCACAGTGCCCGAACCGTCTCTCACTTCAATTCCAGAAACCCGACTTTCACGGTGGCAATTCCTTCAGGCAAAATTACAGCACTTCTGGCAGAGGTGGTCTTCGGAGTACCTTCAGCGGAGCTTGTCGATTTCCAAATGGCGACACCCTTCACACGAAATCAAGATCGCCTCACTCGTGCTTATCACGGACGAACGACTTCCACCTTCACGATGGCCACTAGCACGGGTCGTCGACCTTCACCCCGGGTCGGATGGTCTAACCAGGGTGGTGACACTTCGCACGGCCACTTCCACCTTCAAGCGACCGACTGCCAAGTTGGCCGTACTTCCAGTGGACTCTTCGCCGACGACTGTCGCCGAAGGCGGGGAGAATGTTTCGGAAACTCCATCTACGACTCCCTAATTTCGGGAGACCCCGCTAGAGGTCGACGTCTCTCGGCTGGTCGCGCGCTTGACTAGGACATTGTCCGGGCGCAGGGAATTCTCCCCCTATTTCCAACGTTCTAATTAATATCATTTGCCCTTCTTTTCAAATCACTTCGACGCAAGCCTCTTCGATAAACGGTTCAGTTTCGGTCTCTTCCCCCCTTCTTAACGCCAACGGACTAACGCGACTTACGCCCGCGTTAGCTCCCGCGGCAACGGTCAACTCGGGACTCTTCCAGTCAATTATTAGTCTAATTAGTTAAATTAGTGTGTAAATAAACCGATATTCGTTATATTTTAACGCGAGTGCATTTCGACTCTTCATTTTCCGGCGCTTTCCTCTATTCTCACGAATAACTCAACCCATTTCCCACTCGTTCACTTCCAACCAGAATTCCGAGATTAACCCAAAACTAAACAGGTTCAAATTTTTTATTTAGATGTATCGTCACCGGAAATTCGATATCCTTCAGATTCAGTACTGCCGAATAATGAGGGTAAGAAGATGGACGGTCCCTGTTTCGTTCAGCTGGGTATAGAGCAGCGACAACTGCCCATGCGAAACATGTATTACCACCCGATTTGACGTTAACCACAGCCCGCTTCATCATTATTTCCCGCGGCAATGATATGGAGCACTCAGCACGCGTCGGATTATACTTATTCACATTTATCGTGAGGTTAAATATTTTCTGCAGAGTCCAGCCACTATCACGTTCTTGAAATTCATCGCGTAAGATTAAAGTGGGCTCCATAACACGCTGTTCATACCTGTTGCGTATCGCATCACGCAACGTCTAATTAACAATCCGAGGAATATTTATTCATTAAATAATATTATTAAGATGCGACTTCCCCAGCGTAACCCTTCCGCACACTATTCGGTCGACGGATTTTCTTTCGACCTGACTACCATAAAAAAGGGTCTAAGGGCTTTCGCCCAGCACAACGGCGGCAAGATCCCGGGAACGGCGCATTTGGCAACCAAATGTCTCGAGGATTTTTTGTACGCATTTCGTCATCACCATTAAAGAATTTCCGTCAATTGCAGTTTCGTGACATTTCGGAATGTAAAAGGATTTTCAAAAGACTGCATGCAGATGTTGCCGCCTGGTATTTTCCCTCTTTTTTTTGGGGGGGCTTTTTGAGATCTTCATCTTACCTCCGGTTTTGTAAGTCTTCTCTCGTGATTGGTCGCAAAAGGACTCGCCCACAAGGAAGTTGCAAATGTTTCCACCCAATAGAAATTAAGGGGGTTCCAATTTTCCTAATGAGCTACTCCTAGCAGTGGACGCGACACGTCGATCATCGAGAAGAAGAGTCAGTTATCGCTCAACATACAAACAGACAAGTCGTCGCTAATCATCTAAGCGATCAAGTATCAAACCAATCGTCAACCGATATAACAGAAAATCTCATTTAATCTTTAACTCAAGTTTGTGTTCAATTACCCGCGTTAAAATTGATAAACCCGATCTGTATTATTTATTTGTTCAGATTAAAATCAATATTTTCCAATATCAGTGTCCATTTCATTTACAACGAAAACGGTTGCGCTTCATTAATTTAAAGTGTCACGTACCCGGCAAGCGTCGTCGTATGCATGCGGTTCGGAATTTACGACTCCGAAAGAATCAGCCAAGATTCGCGGTGCTCACGGTACATTTTTATGGTCCTTCGAGCCGGATACTGAGTGGAAGCGCAGTTCAATAAACGTCAAAGACAGTGTGGTGGAAAGGACTTGGACTTTGTGAAGTGACAAATCAGCCAATCAGCCAACAAAGAGCCAATTCATCAGCGTGGATCGCCCTATCAAACAACGCAGTTTTCATCATCGATCAACGCCACAGCTACAAGGTAGCCTCGTTTTCCACAAGGGTATCACCGATATTTCCTTTCCGTATTCCCCACAACCCAGTCAAGCGTTTCAATAATGGCAAACGAAAGTGTAGCCATGCCAGTAAAGGCACTGCACCAAAAACGAGGTTCGATAAAAGCGCAACTCAAAAACTTCGAAACATTTTTCGCGAAATACGTCAATGAAGACCCTGACCCTCTGAAACTCAGACTTCGTACAGATAGGATAAAGGGCGTATTCGAATCATTCCACGATATTCAGGATGAAATCGAATCACTCGAAGAGCAGCCGAATGACGAAAGGTATCGCGTCGAAGACAAATATTTCAATGTGTTAGCAAAAGCCGAACGTCTTCTTGGAACTGCTAGTTCAAGCCGAGATCAAGCAGCCAATTTACCTGTCGAGTCATTCCACGGTAGTCGAGCGAGAAATTCATCGGCGTTGACAAACCGAAGAATAAAACTTCCGGAAGCCTCCCTCCCAACATTCAATGGACGTTTTGAGGATTGGATGTCGTTTAAGGACGCATTCAAAACCATGATCGACAGCCAAACCGACCTCAGCAATGTCGAGAAATTGCAATATCTGAAGTCAACACTCAAGGGAGACGCAGCAAGGAAAATTCAAGTATTTTCAATCACCGACGGTAATTACGCGCGCGCGTGGGATTTGCTTCAAAAATCGTACGAAAACAAACGGATTTTAATTTCTTGACACTTGCACTAAATCCTAACCCTGCCAGACCAAGAGCGGGAAACAGCTGACGGCTTGATAAGATTAGCGGACGAAGTGCAACAACACGTTCTTTCGCTCTCGTCACTCGGCATAGACATATGCGAAGAAATACTCGTTCAGATCTTGGGAGAAAAGCTTCATAAATCGACTGTCGGGAAATGGGACGAATCGTTACAGGGCGACACATTTCCAAAATTGTCAGAAATGATCGACTTTCTCAATCGAACCGCCGCGAAACTTTTCAAACGCGACGACTCGAAACACACGGAGAAATATAGCTGACCAAATCGGCGTCAACACCAAGACAAACGCGGCGACAAGGAAAAGAAACACGCTTTCATGACAACGACCACGCAATCGTGTCCTGTCTGCAAGGATACATGGCATCCGTTGTACCGATGCAAGCAATTTCGGTCACTGCTGGTGCCCCAACGCATTCCGTTCGTCAAGAACGCAGCACTGTGTCATACGTGCTTGCGCCCAAAACACGAGCAAGAGAATTGCAGGTTCGGAAGTTGCCCTATCTGCAACCAACCTCACAACACACTCTTGTACGTAGCCAATGCGCCAAGCTCAGCGCCAAGTCAAAATTGACTATCAACTCCCACGGAGTCACACCGTCGTTCCACATCATTGGTAATCGACACAGAAAGGGATGACTTGATGCTCACAGCAAAGGTTCACGCACTGAACGCAGAGCATCAACGAACGTCGTGTAGAGCTGTCCTCGATACAGGTTCAACAGCGAATTTCATAACCGACAAATTAGCAGCATCCCTGCGATTGCCAATGAAACGATGCTCAGTGTCCGTGGGTGCTCTCAGTAATCTTACGACGTCATCCAAGAACGTCGTAACCCTGACATTTTGTGCAACTCAGGGTAATATCGAGAATACCCTCGATTTTCTCACCATTCCTCGGATATCAGACATGGTACCGAGCAGACTCATACCACGTGAGTCAATTTCAATCCCAGCGAACATACGGTTAGCAGATCCAGACTTTCACAAGCCGGGTCCAGTAGATCTGCTACTGGCAGCGGGACCAACGCTCTCGCTGTTTTGCCTGGGTCAACTCAACCTATCTTGTCAAGGACGTGACCTTTTCCTGCAGAAAACACGCCTCGGATGGGTACTAGGGGGCAGCATCAAGTCTCCCACAAGGCAAACAGTCGTCAAATGCTGTTTTTCAAACCTACAAGCTGAAATAGCTAAATTTTGGCAAGTAGAAGAAGGGCCATCACAAACTCATTACACTAAGGAAGAGCTCGCGTGCGAAGAGCACTTCCGACAACACGTATCTCGTGATCCGACCGGACAATACAGCGTCGCGTTGCCGTTTCGCGAGAATTCTGAAACACTCGGTGAATCGCGAGCGAGGGCATTAAAGCGATTACACGCCCTCGAAAGGACATTCAACATTAACCCCGACTTGCGAGAACAATACACCGCAGTTATTTCAGAATATTTGTCCCTCGGACATATGTCACCAGTATATGACGATAAGGACACTGCATTCTTCCTACCACACCACGCAGTCATCAAAAATTCAAGCCTTACAACAAAGGTAAGAGTGGTTTTCGACGGATCAGCTAAATCAAGCACCGGAATATCACTCAATGACACATTGATAGTGGGATCGACTATCCAAGGAAATATATTCTCTCATATCATTCGGTTCAGATTACACAGATACGTACTAACCGGAGATATCGAGAAGATGTATCGACAATTCCTAATACGTAAAGAGGATAGACGGTATCAACGCATTTTATGGAAGGACGATAGTGGCGTGAAGTCGTGAGAACTGAACACGGTCACGTTTGGTTTGGGTCCAGCTCCATTCCTCGCCATCCGAGCGCTTCACCAGTTGGCAGATGATGAAGAAATCACACTTCCGAAGGTGTCAAAAATCCTCAAGACAGATTTATACGTCGACGATCTGTTAACTGGGGCAGAAACAATCAACGAAGCCATTGCCATCCGAGACGAAATTATTGAATTATTGCAGCTCGGAGGGCTCAACATTCGACAATGGGCGTCCAACGATATACGACTCGTGGAAGACATTCCAGAGAGCAACAAGAATCTGACACTTTCACTGAGTGACGATCAAACAATAAAGACACTCGGAGTGTTCTGGAATTCGAAGGACGACTTCATCGGATACACAGCAAAACCTCTCATCATGACAGGGACCGTATCTAAACCAACAATATTGTCAGAAATCGCGAAGATCTTCGATCGCCTTGGTTTGCTTGGACCAATCACACTCTACGCAAAGAGTATTATGCAAACATTATGGCAACTGCAATTAAACTGGGATGAATCAGTGCCCAGTCATATTCATACTCCTTGGATCCAATTCTGTACACAATTGGACCTTGTAAATGCTATGTCATTCCATAGACATGTCCTCATTGCCGACGCAACAAATATACAGATCCATGGATTCTGTGATGCATGTGAGACCGGCTATGGAGCATGCATATACCTCAGATCGACAAACGATCAAGGCGAAACACGGTGTCGATTGCTATGCGCCAAATCACGTGTAGCACCGTTAAAAACAATTTCTCTCCCACGGCTCGAACTATGCGGCGCCCAGTTGCTCGCAAGGCTGTATTCATCAGTGAGAGAGGTGATAAAAATCACAATCCACCGCGCAACATTCTGGACCGATTCCACTGTGGTCTTAGGCTGGCTTAACAAGCCTCCGCATACTCTGAAGACCTTCGTAGCAAATCGAGTCGCAGACGTTCAAGAAAGAACAACTTCCGAAGAGTGACGACATGTCCGATCGAAGGATAATCCAGCGGATGCCTTGTCCAGAGGTCAATTGCCCGTGGAATTCATCGAGAACCAACTGTGGAAGGTTTGACCGAATTGGTTAATTGACGACGAAACATCGTGGCCGGGAATCATCATTCACCCACAACAAGATTTGCCTGAGACAAAGAATACACTTTGTCTAACGGTGGCAATAATCGATCAAGGCATATTACAGCGTTTTTTATCATTTACACGATTGAAAAGAGTCATCGCATATTGCCTTCGATTCAGAAGGGACAATCTGAACAAGGGTCCGTTACAAGTCGAGGAACTCGCGCGTGATTAAAATAACGCAATCGGCTGTATTCGCTGAGGAGATACGTGACCTCAGCGGGGGGAGCGGAATAAACAAGAAAGGCAAACTCAATTCGCTCAGCCCATTCATCGACAAGGAAGGATTGCTCAGAGTGGGAGGTCGACTCAAACACTCCAATCTTCCTTATGATCAACGGCACCCAATTCTCCTGCCTAGATCACATCATGTCACCCATCTCATCTTGGAAGATCAGCACAGACGCAATCATCACGCCGGGATACAAACAACCCTTTACGCTTCAAAGTTGCGATTCTGGACAATAGACGGACGTAGTCAAGTTCGAAAGGTAATTCGAGGATGTGTTAAATGCGCTCGAATGAATCCACCATTAGTCGATTACGTAATGGGTGATTTACCGAGCTTGCGAACCACGAAAGCGCGGCCATTTTACAACGTGGGAGTCGATTACTGTGGACCATTTTTCATAAAAGAGAAAAAGCATCGGAATCGCAACCACATCAAAGTGTACGTCGCTGTGTTCGTATGCTTCGTCATCAAGGCTGTACATTTGGAAGTTGTGGAGGATATGTCGAGTGACTCATTCATTGGTGCTCTGCGCCACTTCATAGCCAGACGCGGAAAACCTCGCATCACATATTCTGACAACGGAACAAATTTCGTCGGTGCAAACAATGAATCGAAGGAAATTCACAAATTTCTTCAATCTCAACAACAACGAGATACGGTTGCCGAATTTCTCATCGACAAGGGTATCGAGTGGAGATTCATTCCTCCATTAACACCACACTTTGGCGGTATCTGGGAAGCAGCGGTAAAATCTTTCAAACACCATTTAAAACGCGTAATGGGGGTCGGGCTTTTTACATTCGTTGCGTTGTATACTTTAGTCGTTGAAATTGAAGCGATCCTCAACTCTCGACCTCTCACTCCAATTTCCACCGACCCAAACGATATCCTCGTTCTTACTCCTGGTCATTATCTTATCGGTGATATGTTAACGAGCTTGCCAGAAGTGGACCACAGTTCCACCCCTACCAATCGGCTGTCCACGTGGCAGCACATTCAAAAGGTTCGTCGAGACTTCTGGGCCCGATGGTACAAGAAATATCTCAATGAGTTAAACATTCGCCACAAATGGACCAACGGAGAACATCAGATCACAGAGGGAACTATCGTGGTCCTTCGCGAGGACAATCTTCCTCCTATGCAGTGGAAGCTCGGTCGAGTGATCAAAACACACCCTGGTTCCGATGGCATCGTGCGAACCGTCACCGTCCAAACGGCCACCTCAGAGCTCCTCCGAAATGTCAGACGATTGGCGCCTCTACCCATCGATAAGCAGGAAATAAGAAAATGAAAAAGGCAACCGGGAGCTAAACAAATTCAAGTTGATCGTGTCCTCTCAACGGGGGGAGTATGTTGCGTATCGCATCACGCAACGTCTAATTAACGATCCGAGAAATATTTATATATTAAATAATATTATTAAGATACGACTTCCCCAGCGTAACCCTTCCGCACATTATCCGGTCGACGGATTTTCCTTCGACCTGACTACCATAAAAAAGGGTCTAAGGGCTTTCGCCCAGCACAACGGCGGCAAGATCCCGGGAAAGGCACATTTGGCAACCAAATGTCTCGAGGATTTTTTGTACGTATTTCGTCATCACCATTAAAGAATTTCCGTCAATTGCAGTTTCGTGACATTTCAGAATGTAGAAGGATTTTCAAAAGACTGCATGCAGATGTTGCCGCCTGGTATTATCCCTCTTTTTTTTGGGGTTTTTGAGATCTTCATCTTACCTCCGGTTTTGTAAGTCTTCTCTCGTGATTGGTCGCAAAAGGACTCGCCCACAAGGAAGTTGCAAATGTTTCCACCCGATAGAAATTAAGGGGGTTTCAATTTTCCTAATGAGCTACTCCTAGCAGTGGACGCGACACGTCGATCATCGAGAAGAAGAGTCGGTTGTCGCTCAACATACAAACAGACAAGTCGTCGCTAATCATCTAAGCGGTCAAGTATCGAACCAATCGTCAACCGATATAACAGAAAATCTCATTTAATCTTTAACTCAAGTTTCTGTTCAATTACCCGCGTTAAAATTGTTAAACCCGATCTGTATTATTTATTTGTTCAGATTAAAATCAATATTTTGCAATATCAGTGTCCATTTCATTTACAACGAAAACGGTTGCACTTCATTAATTTAAAGTGCGACGTACCCGGCAAGCGTCGTCGTATGCATGCGGTTCGGAATTTACGACTCCGAAAGAATCAGTCAAGATTCGCGGTGCTCACGGTACAATACCACTTGTTCAAATATCTTGTAATAAATAGTTCGCAGTTTCGCGTGTTGATACTTTTATTGGCATGTTTGTCACCACTCGCGGATTCACCATTAAACACTGTATTGATTTTAATGATTTTGTGCTTGCTGATAATATTTTGCACATGATGAAGCACTAGGACGCGAGCATCATTTAGGAAGTGTCTCGGCTCGATGTGGCTGCGATTGATGATGGAACCGGCCAATATCCGACTCTCGAAGGATGTTTCAATCTCCCGCCAGATTAACTCATGATCACCATGTCCTGCGCCCGTGTGTATGAAACCACTTCGCTTACAATTCCTCAATCCTTCCAGACGCGCTATTTGGGCTATTAGCGACTGTTGATGTCCAATTAATAATCGCGGGCGCTTAATCTAGCTTTACGTTTCCAGCCCTTCGATGAACTCAACGCATCGTTGCTGCCACGCGGCAAAATCTTCGATTGAGCATAAAAGCACGGCTTGGTCATCCAAGATTTGCTCCATGTTGACGAGTTGGAAAAACTTTCACGATGTTAACAGACTGACTGCTTCATGCAAAGTTCGGCTAGATTTGAGCGGAGCGAATTATTAAAAAGGCGGAAATTATTATATTTGAGCGGAGCGAATTATTATTAAAATTATTTGTCATCCTTCGGGGACAAAAAATCGCCCCTCTCTCGGGAAAACGGAGTTTCCCGATAACGCGAAAATCGCAGAAACATGAGACAAAAAACAGGAAGTCGGGATGCATCGGGTCAAAAGATTTTATGGGTCCTGCAGCTCCAGTGGTCCATCGGCGCCAACGACCCTTCCCGATATATCCCTAAAGTTTATAGTTTTTCCAAGAAATCCTGCCTTGTCGAGACCTGTCTAAAGTATTGGCGAGATTCATGACGAGGGGACGCGCATGCATACATCTTGACAATATCTTTCGGAATGGAGACCTCGATGAGACTTTTCAAGGGTGCAGCTGCGCTCAAGTGGTCCATCCGCGGTCACAGCCTTTGATCCCCAAAGATTTTAGTTTTTCCAAGGAACCTGTCAGGACCTGTCTCGACTGTTGGCGAGCTTAAAGACGGGGCGCATGCAATAGACATTGTCTTTCGAATGGAACCAGCTGCATGTCATAAATAATGGGTTTTGAAAGGCCGCCATTCATTGGCGCCTAACGTTTTCATATTACCGAAAATTTTCTGACCCATATATGGTTGTCACGCTCACGCACGCGCGCACGCACGCGCACACACACACACACACACACACACACACACACACACACACACACACACAAACACATACAACACTCATCGATAGCCGCTTCCCCGCCAGTCGCTCTTCGGACCACATGGCTACCCCCTCCATAGGGACATCCTGTGACGTCACACGCGTCCGCCCCCCTTCCTCCGCACTTTACTTCCCCACGCCGGACCCCCCCCCCCTCCGCCGTACCCCCGCACTTGGGTTCCCCGTGCTAGACACCTCCCCCCTGAGATGTCGCCAATTGAGTTAGAACCGCTACAGTGTATCTACTTATTTTTATTTTTTTTCCGTTAAATACTATGATATTAACTAACCGCGTCTATTTGATTCTTTTTTATTTGAATTAACTAGATTTTCCATAGAACCAAAATTTTCCTATTGCATTCCATTATTAAAATGATTGATTTCAAATATGTTTATTAATTCAAATCAATGTATTTAATATCGTCCAATAACTAAATATCTTATTTGATCCTAATAAATCTGTGATTTGATTTCATCAGTTGATCAAATGATCTGTTCAAAAAACAATTGAGTCCAGTTCACGGAATGGATCTTGTTAATCTTTTTTAATTTACCTTATATAGAATTTTTGTAGAGTTAACCATTTTTCTATTTGATTGAACTAATGGTCCATCCTTATTGCAATACTGATATCAAAGGTGCATGGGGATAGAGAAGGTGGAGAGAGAGGAATTATATATATATATATATATATATATATATATATATATATATATATTGTTACGTCCCGTGTTTGTGCTCTATGCAATGGCACAGGATGTAACCTCGTTTTGAACGAGTTAAATGAGTTGCTCCACTTTTGGGCCCGTAGGCACGGACCGGGGATAAGAGCACACTGTGCTGGCGACCTTTTATTTTATATTTGTTGTTTTACACTTTACTTACCTTGCCGCTGTCTATTAAGGAATAGATTCCTTCCATTCTGATGCTTTTGTTGGAGCGTCGACTCGCCGCCGTCTTCCGTCGGGTCGTGGTCGCCCTGATCGTGACGGAGGTGTTTCCTGTCGCGGAGTTTTGGAACGTCTTCGCAATAATATTACACTCCATGAGGGTTTTCGTTTTAACAATTAAACTTATATTCTGGATTAAATTAACTGTTACAACAATTCAATTTAGAAGTGTGGTCGAAAGTCCCGAGTCTCCCTTTGAGGGGACTCCGGTGAGAGTGAACTAGAAGAGCTCTCTCGAGCTGCGCACGAAAGACTCTTCGTCATTTTATATTCGCATTAAGTTTTACACTTTAATTTTTGAGGAAATTCCAACCCAAGTCTCCTAGAAGACTTGAATTGGAGGAAGCTCCAACGTTGTCATGAGCCCGCGAATCTAAGACTGATTACCGAGAGACTCTTGGTCTCTTTTGATTGTTCATTTGCGGGTGGGGCAAATCGCTGATGTCGTGGAATTAGCTTTGTTACTTCGTTCCCATAGGCGCGATCTTGCTAACGCTACTTTACTCGGAAGACCTCCGCTGCCCGGGACTTCGGTAACGCATACCTCCGATAGCCCGGGTCTCTGGTAGCCCGCGAGTCTCGCGATGGCGATACATAGCCTTCTCTTGATTATTGTATACATTTAATGTTCTTTACATTTACACTAAACTGGGTTGAGCCAAGACGTAACAACTC
This sequence comes from Ophion obscuratus, assembly GCA_964007375.1. Lineage (NCBI taxonomy): Eukaryota > Metazoa > Arthropoda > Insecta > Hymenoptera > Ichneumonidae > Ophion > Ophion obscuratus. The sequence continues at coordinate 54,374,442 of OZ023312.1, forward strand.
CCCGCTTTAGACGCATGCAGTGCCGTGGCTCTGCATGCGCGAGGCGTCTAGACGAGACAAGAGTTCTGGATCAACTCCAGCCAGGTTTCCCGTTGGTTTCGTTAGTGGAATCACCGGTAACGTTGATTCGTTGTCGGTATCTTCCAAACGCCGAAAGATACTTTCTTCCTTGTTGCCGATGATTTTCCCTCTTCGGTTTCCAAGATGAACATCTTCGAATGGTCGGTCGGTAGTTTGTCGCCGCGAACGAGATGTTCTGATTTTTATGTCGAAATTGCACTAGTCCGCTGGTGTTGGTTTCCAAAATACACTGTTTTCCTCGATGTCGATACAAGTGCCATCTGCCAGTCGGCATTGAGTCCTTGGTTGTAGAACCCAGGTTCCGAATGTATCGCTATACTGAGTTCCTCAGGATTGACTATTTATGGTTAATGACCCGGCTAGTGTTATACTTTGTGCCGTGGAGTCTTTGCAGTAACGTCCTTGGACCTCAGCTGCAAACCAAGTCGAATCACTTTAGTCTCATGTACAAGACGACAAGATGTATCGTCCAGCTCGTGGTGGTATTTTTTAAATCCATTTTGGACTAGTGAATTATGCAAGTGCGTTCCGCAGTGTGTGATGATGCGGGAAATTCCGATTCTGCATTGGACTATCGCGGTGTCTGAGAACTCGGACAGTTGAAACAGCTGAATGAATGTTGGTATCGGCTCCGGGTCGGTCGAAGGGATGTCACCTTCTTCCACGTCTTTCAAAGACAAGGTTGTGAAGTTCGAACGTTGATCCTCCACAGTCGTATCCGACAAGAGCCTTAACTGATGTACCTCGGCAATCTGTGCGAGGGCAACGATTAAACCGAACTAGTGGTGAACATTCGGTCGGCTGGTCCAATTTTTGTCATATACGTACAACGTTCAACACACGGCCGATCCCGCGAATTTCTATCCAGGTAGCTGGTAATTTTTCCTGCCTGGTGGCCCGCGTAGACTCTGACCTTTCCCTGGATCATGATTGACGAGCTCACGCCACTAAGGTCACCGTCGGAACGGTGAGCCTTCTTCAGTTGTGTTGAACACTATTTGCACATTTTTGTTTTTTTATTTCTGTCCGAATTTTATCTCCGTGTTTTATTTTAAATGATCCGTATCAGATGTTCGAGGGACACGGTCGTCTGTTGAATCAGAGGCGCATTGCTTGATCGCAGCGACTCGTTGTCAGATATTTCGATACGTGCACGTTCATTTTATGTCACTTGATAAACTTCGCTTTTTATTGGCACATTGATTAATATTTATTTCTGTCCGAAATTTATGAAGGTGGACCTTTTTTTCCCGTCATTTTTGCACTTGATTTGTCACTGCAGTTTATAATGCGAAGTTCTGTTATTTACTCACTTTGATTGTTTATGTTTTGACACTTTTTCGCGATCTTCTTTTGTGAAGCTTTCGTGACCTCCGATTGATGAGTCTTGGCATTCTTTATTGTCGGCTCTTCTTTCATCTTCGGGGGGAACGCGTTCTTAATTACTAATATTTACATGATTGACTATAACGTTCCGAGATGATTCTATCGACTCGTTTAGGTCTTCCTTTTTTCGCGACAATGGCACGTAAGTGGTTTTATATGTTTGATTCTTAGCAGCGATCTTATTTTTGACATTATTTCGTTTACATCGATTAGGTTTAATTTTACCGCGTCTATGCTTTGGTCGCGCGCACGACATTCGACACATAGCCGATCCCGCGTATCTCTATCCAGATCTAGTGATTTTTCCTTGCCTGCTGGCCCGTGTGGATTCTGACCCCCTTTGGGGGGGGGGGGGGGGGTCTTCGGATTGTGGAGCTCAAAAGACTCTAAAGTCACCGTCGAAACGGCAAGTTCCACATCCTCTCCAGTTGTGTTGACTTATGACTTACTCATGCGGTTCCGCCTATAAATATTCCCTTGCTAATTTTTAAGTGCAGGATATATCCCCTTTTAAGATCGACATTTTTTGTTTACACTAACGTAATAGACGCTACTTGATATACCTGGTATTATGATCGCATTTTTTTTAAATTCATTTCAGTATAGGAAACAATTTTTCAATAACCAAATTTTTATTGGGTTTTATTATTTGGTTTTATTTTATTTTATTTTTTCAATAACCACATTATTTATTTTGTTTGTTTGGTTTGGTTTTACTTCATAAAGCATTTTTTCTTTTCAGTAACCAACATTTTTAGATGGTTTCGGTCGATGTTATTTTACTTTGATAAAACGTTTTTTTTTCTTTTTCAATAACCAAAATTTTTATTTGGTTCTGGTTAACTTTATTATACTTGCGTAAAACAATTTTTTTTGTTTTCGATAACCAAAATTTCGATTTGGTTTTGGTTGATTTGATTTGATTTTCAAAAAATATTCTTTCCTTTTTCAAAAAGCAAACATTTTATTCGGTTTTGTTTGATTTGATTTTGTTTTCATAAAACATTTCTTTTTCTTTTTTCAATAACCAAAATTTTTATTTGATTTTGGTTGATTTTATTTTATTTTTGTAAAACTTTTTTCTTTTCCAATAACCAAAATTTCGATTTGGTTTTGTCTGATTTGATTTTATTTTAATATATGAAACAATTTTTCAATAACCAAATTTTTATTTGGTTTTATTGTTTGATTTGATTTGATTTTATCAAACATTTTTCTTTTCAACTAACAACATTTTTATTTTGTTCTAGTTGACTTTATTATATTTTCGCAAAACTATTTTTTCTTTTTTTCAATAACCAAAATTCCAATTTGGTTTTGGTTACTTTGATTTGTCTTTAATATAAGAAACAATTTTTGAATAACCAAATTTTTATTTGCCTTTGTTGTTTGATTTGATTTGATTTTCATAAAACATTTTTGTCTTTTCAATAACCAAAATTTCGATTTGGTTTTGGTTGTCTCACGTACGACATTATTCTCTGATTTATTTTTGACCAACATACATATAATTGTACACGTGCGAGAAGCAATAGAGTCAGCTACTTTTATTTTTCACCGCAACCAAAAATATAAGCGTTCAAGATACCTATCACAATTGTATTGCTTCTCACACACCACAGACGCGTGCATCACAGACCGTAGTGAAGATATACGCTTTCTGTGTTTATCAACTGGGCACAGTACCTAATGCACGTATTTTCGTGTAGCGAGTCGCTCCGCTATTTTTTCCCGCCCTGCATGAGAGCAGTAATGAAAGTTTTCCGGACGGAGCCTCAAGCCCTATCATAGGGATCGGCAAGGCGACATGGTAGAGAACCAAAATATCCAACCTTTATTGCTTCTCAGAGGAGGTCGAACTCTCGGATAATACACGAAAAACAGTTCTTCCCTGTGCCCAAATTAAGAGAATAGCCCTTCTGGCAAAGTCATCTCGCCCTTATAAAACCTCCTTGTCTCGACGACAAGCGCGCAGTATAGCTGAAGTTTTTAACGCCGATACACTGTTCGTAATCCAGGTCTTCCGTAGAAGAGAGTGATCGGACAGTAGTATCGGACGTATATTATAATGTGTTCAGACTCAATCAAAATTTTCACGCGTCGTTACGCTGTCCGAAATCCGCGTCTTCTGTAGAAGAGTGTGATTCGGCGTAATTATTAGAGTCCATTTACATTGTTTTATAATCAAAAGGGTCAAACGACCAAATATTTCAAGTACAAATTATTGTTATTCCGCGACCAGATCTCTAGAAGATTGTGAGAGTACGCGAGTGTGTTTAAAGAATTATTCAACGAAAGCAAGAATACGTTATTGTAAAGCGATGACACCGTCATATTATTTTATTTTCGTAATATTTCGTAATATTATTTTCGCGATATTATTTTATTTTCGTAAAACTATTTTCCTTTTTCATTAACCAAAATTTCGATTTGGTTTTGGTTAATTTGATTTGATTTTATTCTAATATAAGAAACAATTTTTTAGTAACCAAATTTTTATTTGGTTTTGTTGTTTGATTTTGTTTTGATTTAAGAACCAATTTTTCAATAACCAAACTTTATTCGGTTTCATTGTTTGATTTTATTTTATGTTTATATAAGAAACAGTTTTTCAATAACCAAATTTCGATTTGGTTTCGTTTGAATTCATTTTCTTTTCATGAAACATTTCTTTTTCTTTTTCAATAACCAACATTTTTATTTGGTTTTATTGTTTGATGTGATTTGATTTGATCAATTTTGTTTTTGTTTGTGCGATTTCAAAACAACAATGAGAACAATCTTTTGATTTGTTCCATTCCCTTTTTTTGTTTTGTTTTATTTTAATACAACAATGAGAACAATCTTAGATTTGTTCTATTGCTTAACTTGTTTTGATTTATTTTTGTTTTTGTTTGTATTAGCTTTTATTTTTGAACACGTGTTTTATAAAATTTCATTTTTTAAAACAATTTTTGGGACTCGCGTTTTAGTAATAAACCGTTTTTCGGGATATACACGCCTTTTCCGATTTTCAAACGGAGTTTTATTAAATGTTATTTTTAAATACGCGTTTAATAAGATTTTATTTTTAAATACGCGTTTTATCAAATTTCATTTTTAAATACGCGTTGCATAAAATTTTATTTTTAAATACACGTTTTAATAAAGTTTACTTTTAACTTATACGCGTTCTAACAAATTTTATTTTTAAATACGCGTTTATAAAATTTCGTTTTTAAACACGTGTTTTATTAAGTTTTATTTTGCAACACGCGTTTTGCAAAATTTCATTTTTAAATACGCGTTGTATAAGATTTTATTTTCAAATACGCACTTTGACAAATTTTATTTTTGACTTCGCGTTTTAATAAATTTTATTTTTAAATACGCGTTTTAATAAATTTTACTTTTAACTTATACGCGTTATATTAAATTTTTATTTATAAATGTGCGTTTTAACAAATTTTATTTTTAAATACGCGTCTTATAAAATTTTATTTTCAAATTCGCGTTTTATAAAATTTCGTTTGTAAACACGAGTTTTATCAAGTTTCATTTTTAAACACGCGTTTTAACGCATTTTATTTTTGAGTGGGCGGTTTATTAATTTTTATTAAATTTTATTTTGAACACGTGTTAAAACCAAAAAAAAAACACTTTTTGGAGAAAAAGAGAGACAACAATTTCGAAGTTTGTGACCTTTATTAGTCGAATACATTTTTCTTTCTTCGATTAATTTTATAAAATGTCGTCAGACAGATATATCCCACCGCTGCCACCAAAAATGTTACGTCCCGGGTTTGTGCTCTATGCAATGGCACAGGATGTAACCTCGTTTTGAACGAGCTAAATGAGTTGCTCCACTTTTGGGCCCGTAGGCACGGACCGGGGATAAGAGCACACTGTGCTGGCGACCTTTTATTTTATATTTGTTGTTTTACACTTTACTTACCTTGCCGCTGTCTATTAAGGAATAGATTCCTTCCATTCTGATGCTTTTGTTGGAGCGTCGACTCGCCGCCGTCTTCCGTCGGGTCGTGGTCGCCCTGATCGTGACGGAGGTGTCTCCTGTCGCGGAGTTTTGGAAGGGTCGTCGCAATAATGTTACACTCCACGAGGGTTTTCGTTTTAACAATTAAACTTATATTCTGGATTAAATTAAATGTTACAACAATTAAATTTGGAAGTGTGGTCGAAAGACGCGGGTCTCCCTTTAAGGGGACTCCGGTGAGAGAGAACTAGAAGAGCTCTCTCGAGCTGCACACGAAAGACTCTTCGTCATTTTATATTCGCATTATGTTTTACATTTTAATTTTGAAGGAACTTCCAACCCAAGTCTTCTAGAAGACTTAAGTTGGAGGAAGCTCCAACGTTCTCGTGAGCCCGCGAATCTAAGACCCACTACCGAGAGACTCTTGGTCCCTTTTGATTGTTAATTTGCGGGTGGGGCAAATCGCTGACTTCGTGGAATTAGCTGTGTTACTTCGTTCCCACAGGCGCGATCTTGCTGACGCCACTTTACTCGGAAGACCTCTGCTGCCCGGGACTTCGGTAACGCATACCTCCGATAGCCCGGGTCTCCGGTAGCCCGCGAGTCTAGCGATGGCGATACATAGCGTTCTCTTGATTATTTTATAAATTTAATGTTCTTTACATTTACGCATGTCATTCGATAAAACTCTCTAATTATCACAATGATATTAACTAATTGATATAGCTTATGTGATACAACAAATAGTTATAGGTATTCATTTGGTCTCTTATGCCATATCAGCGACCAAAATGATATAAGCACTCGGTAGCATAGGGGCAGAGTGCGTATCTATGAGTAGATAGGTACTAGGTTCGATTCGCATATAGGGCAAATATTCTCTTCGAAAAAAATCATTTCTCAAGGCCAAGGAATGACGACTTACGATGAAAAATCCTTGTGGTAAAGCTCTCAATTAAGAAATTCATCTTATTTTCGATTTATGAAATATTTTATGCATATAGCACACTATATTTATTTGCTTTACAGTGTACATTGTAAGCAAATAAAGATTCATTTGAATCTCATCCTTATTAACATATATAAATATTTTTGAAACAAATATGATCTGAGAAGGATGTGAGACAAGGAAAAAACCTATTTTATTTAAATAGATCCTATATAAATTAATTTTTTTGTTTAGCAGTGTACAATAGGCCGAAGGGGGGCGGTCCCGCAGTAGGTTCTGCGAGAGCGCTCGAAGTAGGCCTACCTGAGGTTCCGTAGGTTCAATTGTGGTTCTCATTGACGTCCTTTGAGTAAAAAATTCTACTTTCTGCCATGCCGGAGGTTCATCGGAGGCCCTAACGCATGGTATTTTCAAACATTGTACCCTCCTTCAGATACCCAATAATCCGCTCTCGCCGATTTCTGCTCGGGGATGGAAGCCTTCATTTTGTGGGTTGAACGCGAAAATTTCGACTCGGGAGGGGACGGAAAATCCCCAAAATTACGTGTTTTAGACCAAAACCCCTTGGGAATCCAAGAAAAACTTTAACAAACTTGGAATATTTATGGAACACGACGTATAATAACCATCGACATAAACACTTAAACACAGAAACTTAGCAGTAACACTCACCTCGATCTTACCCGACGCAGTGTATCTTCCAGCCAAACGCAGCAATCAATCGATCCCACTTTGGTCTAGTGCGTCAGTGGCAAACCGCGTCCCGCGATTATGTATCGCTACGCTCCCCCGCAACCCTTTCATGGGTTTTTTACGGGAACGCGGTGCGACATCGTTGTGATACCACGAGTGTCCGACACTAGGTGCCGTCCGGCGTTATGGGACTTCCCCCTATAACTGTGGGAGTAGGCAGTAGGAGTCCCGGTAGATAGTTTGACTACGGGGAATCCCCTTTCAAAACATCCCGGCGCTACTTACCCTATCCGGGGCAACAAAGACAAAGACAACGATGTTCAGACCCCGGACGTTTCTGAATAAACGCGGACGTGTTGAGCTCAGGATAGCGAACGTCAACGCACCCTTAATCTATATGTAGTAACTAAAAATATTTGACATCCTTCTACGGGTCTCTACAATGTACCCAAAAATGTGGAAGACCATTTTTTCGCCTCTCCGGGACGCTGATCAAGCGAAACAAGCCAAAAAACGTTATATATTAAGAACGAATTTTGATAGAAAAATACTCTTAGACGATACAAGTAAATGACGCATAGTTGAAACACCTCCCTTTTCTGTTTCTCTCACTCTGCTCACTTTGTTCACTCTGCTCTCTCTGTTCACTCTGCTCACTCTGTTCACTCTGCTCACTCTGTTCACTCTGCTCACTCTGCTCACTCTGCTCATCTCTGCTCACTCTCTTTCTCGGGGCCTACGCTGACTGGGCTAACTATTGCCATCGATGCCTCTGCACAGATCCTGGTTCAAAATGTTTTTGAATCGCTCGGTATTCCGCAACTTCAGGAGATGTGCATTCGTCCTATCCTGAGAACGGAATCGCATGTGGCTATTGAACAGCGTCAACTAAATGCTACAACTTCTGCTGTAATGTTCCGATTTAAATTCATACGTCCGTGCTTTTTGTTGGAAATCGTGTAACACAAGCGATATTTCTTTATTAATCGACACACACACACACACACACACACACACACACACACACACACACACGCACGCACGCACGCACGCACGCACGCACGCACGCACGCACGCACGCACGCACGCACGCACGCACGCACACACACACACACACACACACAGACACACACACACACACACACACACACACACACACATACACAAAAGAGCATCGCTTTTATTTCGGAGCGTCCAGTCACTCGGGAAGCGTGGCAAAGTCCGTCCGTCCGTCCGTCTCACCTGGCCGGGCACGCTTAGCTTAATAGATGGCGCTGACTACGGTTAGCGTTAAATGGCGGTTATTACCGCAATTCGGATACTACATCAGCAACCAAATATTTTATTATTACGCTGAAATCTGCAATGGTACGAGATTACATAATCTCCAAAAAAACGTAGAGAAAAGATTTGCCTGTCAAGGAAGTGTTTGATATTGATCTACCTGGAAAAATCGTTGCGAATGAATTCCTACCGACTTCAGTCTATAATTAACTTCAAAATGAATCAAAGAAGTGTGCGGCCGTCTAGGTGACAAGAGATCGTTAAGGATTCGGCTTTGGTCCGGCCAATGAAGGTTTTTCCAAGGTTATCGATGGAAATAAGAAGATATTTTACTAACGTTTCGGCCCTCTGGTTCGGTTTCTATTCAGCATATATATTTTTTCTGTATAAGTGATAATACACAGTTTTTAACAATCACTTTAAAAAAAAAGTTGTATATATGAGCGTTGTGTGTTATGGTTTAGTTATCTCGATATTATTATTGTTGTGTGTTATGGTTTAGTTATCGTTTAGTTAGTTAGTTTAGATATTATTAGCGTTGTGTGTGATGGTTTAGTTATCGATGATATTATTATTGCTCTACCAACTAACAAACTTGAATCCACCAAAAAGATTTTTAATTCCTATAATCCAAAACTACAATTTACATCTGAAAATGAAACAGACAACAAAATCCCTTTTCTTGACTTACTTTTAATCCGTAAACAAAATTCAATTATCACAAATTGGTATAGAAAACCAACCTGGTCTGGCAGATTCATTCATTTCTTCTCACACTACCCATTCTCCCAAAAAAAGCCATAATCTACATGTTGGTTGACAGAGCACTAAAACTATCTCATCCTTCATTCCACAAAGAAAATCTCCAACTCATCAGTAACACGATGACAAACAATTGCTATCCAATCTCTTTCACAGACAAAGTAATAAAACATCGACTTTCCATAATCAACAAACAAACAACGAACAACAACAACTTTGATTCTTCCAGAATAATAAATCTCCCCTACACAAAAAACATACACCATCAACTAATTCGTCTTTTTCAACAATATAACATAACATTAGTCACAAACAACAAACACAATATTTCATCCATTATTGGCTCCACCAAAGACAAAATCAACAACAATCGAAAATCCAACATCGTCTATAAAATCGACTACAATGATTGCAACGCCACATACATTGGCCAAACTAAAACATACCTTGAAACCCGATTAAAAGAACACAAAAATAGCATAAAACATACTACGGAGATACACACAGCTTTAGCACAACATGCAATAGAACAAAAACATGACTTTCAATTTGATAATACAAAAATACTAAACAATGAAAGTTGGCTTAAAAAAAGACTAATTCTGGAAATGATACAAATTAGAGCACACCCCAACGCCATACATTTTAGAACAGACATACAAAATGTTAGCTCTATCTACAATTCTACAATATAACTTTCAACACACTGTACAGTATTTTACCTCACATAACTATTTTAAAATTATTGACACGATAAACTAACTAATATATTGACATGATAAGTTAATTTTAAGGACATTACAAACTAATTTTCAATGCCCCTAGCTTGGCGCACCTAATTTATTTTCATTGACACGTCACTGCCGGTATGATCTTTCCCCCAATTCATAGTACAGAGACTCGAATATGCCACAGGACAGTAATACATCACTCAGTTTTTCTCGAACTTTCGTCCGCTACACAACTCAATATGTAACGAACCAAATTGTAAATTTCGAGTTTTTGCTCATTTTGGAAAGAAAACAAAGTCCTAAGAACAAACTCAATAGGTAATTACCATAGTCTTTTGATTCCTCACTAAAACTTTTCTCAGATCAATTTCTTATACTTAAATTTTCAATAATGAATCATAAAAATTACTTACAATTACCTATCCATTACAGATCAGAAAAATCGCCCATAAACGATAATAACTCCATCTATTGGGCATCTTCTCACAAAACATCATTTATATCCATAAATAATATTTTTGGTCATAACATCTTTCCAAATATGTGTAAAAAACCTCAAATACTAGTGGTATTTCAGGTTTTTCGACTTTCAGGCTTCGAGGTTAGTTAACTATCACATATCATTTCTTTATATTTCCACACTTCGTATATTTCATACACCTATATATACACATAACAATAAGCACCGCAATATAGGAATCATCCATACTTTATTTATATAATTATAATTAAAACAGAACTAACATGATTATTACACAAAATAACACAACATTTAGATAACTAAACCATAACACACAACGCTCATATATACAACTTTAAAAAAAACGTGATTGTTAAAAACTGTGTATTATTATTTATACAGAAAAAATATATATTCTGAAGAGGACCCGAACCAGAGGGGCGACACGTTAGAAAAACATCTTCTTATTTCCATCGATAACCTTGGAAAAACCTTCATTGGCCGGACCGAAGCCGAGTCCTTAAAGATCTCTTATAACTAACTTCGCCGCATGATGCGTCAGAAAATTCGTGATCAGCGGATGATTTTGCATTGACCTGGGTGGGAGTAACTCGAATGGATCACTAGATTCAGATTGGTCCTAGCCGGTGCAACGCAAGAGCGAGTTTTGTCTATACTCGTTTCCCGGATCAAGAGTTTTGGTTTGATCGAGTTCTACCTAGAAAATTCGTAATCAACGGTCATCCGTTTTGCATCGAAAGGAGTGTCGGGGACTCGTTTGGGCCACTAAATGCGAATTAGTCGTGATTGATGGGACACAAGACATATTAACATTTCAAAATTAGTACAAAATTAATAAAGAATAGTATTGAAACTAGGAGTAGGGAATTTTCCTTTGAGTGTTTAGAATAAAACCGATTTCGAACTGTTCGTCGGCTATGTATTTTTATTATTTTTTTATATGTACATCGATTACACCGTGATGGCTGGTCCAATTTCAATGGTTATTTCTTTGCTTTATATGAAAACTCAGCGATATAGTCCATGCAGGCTCCAGGTCCAATTAATCGAAATGTTATAAATGTTTTGAGTGATAAACAAGTCAGTCAATAGAGTATGCTAATTTCGTAGGCTAGATTTGGATAAAGTATAGCTAGATTTGGATAAATAAAGTACAGTACACTCGAGTCGAAATTTTCAGCCTATTTTGCCGCTTCAGATCCCCACAGTGGTAAGAGATAAAGATAGTAAAAGTAGCTTCATATTCAATATAAAATGAGCTCCTACTTAGGGCCTAGAACGGGAACAAATTTCCCGTTTCTCCACTTGGAGGCGCTAAGTAGGACATCGATTGGCACACGTATACACCCGAGTCGAAATTTTCAGCCCATTTAGCGCCTCCAGATCCGCATAGTAGTAGGAGATAAAGGCAGTAAAAGTAGCTTCACATTCAATATAAAATGAGCTCCTACTTAGAGCCTAGAACGGGACCGAATTTCCCTTTCCTCCACTTGTAGGTGCTAGAAAGGACGTCGATTGGCACACGTATACACGCAGAAGCATACACTCTATTACGGATGTAGAGATACATATGGCTGAATACGCGCATGCGTAGACACGCGTATATACCGGCACAAATACACGCCTAAGCATACACCAACACACGTATACTAGGACCTATCCGTATGCATGCGTGCCTGCTATAGGGGTCCGCGTATACATGCATACGTGAAGGCAATTCCCATCAAAAATATTGTAACTGTTTTCCCAAGATCCATTCCTTCCACTTTGGAGAGTTGCTGGAGCTGCAAGGGCAAGTATGAAGCGAATACGAAAGGTTCGCTGGGTGGAGATAATGGAAAGGCCATCGGAAAAGTACGCCTCTGCGTCGAACGCGCGCTCCTTCCCAGTCCAATGCATGATGGTTACTGAAAACTATCAGACCCCCTTAGACCTCTTTAGAATGCGACGATCCCCACCCTCGTTTCGTTGAAACAGCCAAATGCGCGATAGGTCCAAACGCATTCAAAAGAAGAGCTGCAACGACTTCAGCTAGGTTAGGTAGGAGTATAAGGGCCTATGCAGGAGGTAAGCAGCAAAGAAAGCACGTTAGGAGCCCATAGTAGGACTTCTGGCGGTTAACAGAATCAAGTGAGGCTGACATAGGATCAAAGGCCTTTAAAATAGGCTGAAAATTTCGACTCGGGCAACCTCGTTTATCCGACCATTGATTAACCGACGTTTGGCATTATCCGAGGTGTATCCTTGGATAATACGGAGAATCCCATATAAAACGGAAGAATCTGATATACCTATGCGTGGAGTCCCATGTAGAAATTCCAATACTCAGCCGATGGTGGACAGTCTACCGAGACTTGGCCCAGTAATGGCAGCCAAGCTTTGATATTCTAGACTTTCCCAAACGTTGGCATATCGATGGCACAGAATAGACCCAACTGTTGTTTGAAGGTTCTAATAACCAATAATACTGATGCTGCACCAGTTAACAGGCCATCGCAGCCCAGGCATAATTCAACTATAGATTCAGCTTCGGCTGTATGACTACAGCAAACATACGGCAATCGTTGGCCTAGGCTCGGCCGAACGTTAGGACGATCGTCGACACCCAACCTTTTTTCCGTCAATTAGGAATGTCAGTTAGACCATGGGCCGGAATACCGCCGACGATAAAGTTGTGTTTCTCATTAATGGAAAAAAGATTGGGTGTCGACAATCGTCCTAACGCTCAGCCGAGCCTAGGCCAATGGTTGACGCATGTTTTCTATAATGATATAGCCGAACCTGAATCCACAGTCGAATTATGCCCGGGCTGCGTTGGCCCGTTAAATGTTGCAGCATCAGTAATGTTGGTTCGTAGAACGTTCAAACAACAGTTGGGTCTATTCTGTGCCATCGATGTGCCAACGTTCGGAAAAGTCTACGATATCGAAGCTTGGCTTCCATTACTAACGAATCTTCGCCACTAAGACCGAACCGACGCTTCGGCTTTGCGAAATTTCGCGATCGTTGAGATTCTCGAACCGTCGGTCAAAAAGGTCGAATTTTTTTTTCGACGTTTCAACAGTTCAACGGTTGAAAACATTTAGTTGTTTCACTATCTACAAAATTAAATTTAACTCGAAATATTTTTAATTATCAAGAGACGCGGCAGCGTCACGATGCCAAGTAATAAAAAATATAAAAATGCGACGCCACTGATCGATGCCACCAATCCCGGCGCCACTGACCGACTTACGAACACGCCACGACTTTTTATATGCAGCGCCCCCCTATCTCGTACCGCCGGACAGTTGCGTTGATCGGAACCTCGGCGGTTTGTCGTGTTAGATTAATTTACATCTTTCTTATACACTTGAAGTTTCCCGGCGTCTCCGAAGAGCAACATTGACGAAAATTCACGAGTAAGTTTGCTCACGGTGAAAGCGAGACTCGAAAAGTGTTTCTGTTTTGTTTTTACCGACGACGATGCAAAGTGTCGCTTCGACGCGACGACGGCGGCACGCGAAGTTAACGAATTCTTCAACATCGATGGAATTTCCCCGTACCCGTGATCATATGGATATTATCGTGTATCCTCGAATTTTGATAGCACGATCGTATCGCTGGAATTTATATTGTCGTAAGAATAAAAAATATAGCCTGTCTCATAACCTCAATTTACGTACTGTGCCATTTGCCATGATCTTCCCTCGCATTGCTTTCCCGCTCGCTGATGTGTCAAAGAGTCAACGGCTCCGATGTAAAAAACTCAAGATTATTTGCTCTTCGCAGGAATACCTCGGTATGTATTCGTGAATAAATCGCAGATGGCATATTTTCCGATGATCCGTAGCTATTGTCATTACCCCTCAAAATCCTCGATTCCCTGAGCAGTGTGCAACCAAAATGAGGCACGAAAGTTCGACGCCAGCTTCACCCTGATGACCGAGCGAATTATTGGTAGAGGGTACTGAGATTGTACCCTACGGTGTACCTGTACGGTAGTATACCGCTACACGCAAATGTACGATAGTAAAACATAATTATATTGAAGCTTGCATCGTTGGAACGCAACAAAAGTTTCGCAGCCTATTTTTTGGCACGAATAGCTCTGTAGCTAACACTGTAGGGTCTGCATTGAAATTTAGACAGAGTAATTGTCCGTAAAAAATATTTGTCCCTTATAAGAAGACACATGGCAATATCATACACAATGTCAAATTATTAATGTTTATAACGCAAATATTTCTTTTACGATAAAAGTTGTTAACTTTAGGAACACGATAATTATTTTCGTTCTCGAAATATTGAACAATACTGTTCCGCGGTGTTGCATAATGTATTCTTATTATAGGGAATAAATATTTTTTACCGAGGGTTATTCTGTTGCTACTGAACGTTTTTAGCAAAACTGAATAGTAAAGACAATCGAAACTTTTTTCACTCGTTCCCTAACTAGTTTTCTATCAAAACATAATTTTTTTTAATTAATAAAGACAATAGACTGGTACGACGAATTATGTGACGTGACTTGCAGTCAATGCAGACCCTGCAGTGTTAAAAGTTGCTATTTAAAAACCCATTATCTCCCAATCTGAATAGTCAACTGTTGTGAAACTTCACTTAAATATGTATAATAATATGAACAATGTCTGGTTAAAATTGGAACAAAATCGATAGAAATCAAGAGCACGCGCTCGTTTTACCTTAAGGGCTTACACCACGGTAAACGTAAAAAATTGAGTGATATTTCGCGATTTTTTTTTGTTAGAAGGGCAAACAACAGAATACAAATATTCAAGGATGATATAAGTTATATCTTCAAGTGAACAAAAATAAATTTATGTAAAAAAATTATACCAAATAGTGACGCTGGGGCCATTCAGGCGAGACATGTTGAGTTTAAGACGCTCTGCCGCATGCAGTATGGCTGACGCAAATTTGATGTTAGAAAAAAATTAAAAAATTAATATTAATTTACACGAGTATAGCTAGAGAAATACATAGAGGATTGTGAAAATATTAATTTTTGTGTAATTGGCAAGCGTTTAACCAAAAACTTAATTTTCGACAAAAAAAGGACAATCATTTGTTAATAACTAATGTTATAATTAACTCATGGAAAATCTCGTACGTATTTCTCTTCGCAATGTTATTTTAGAGATGTACTCAAAATTTGGAGTGAAAAGAATGAAAATTGTTGAAGTTATGCTACGTGCCGTTTTAAAATATTGAGTTTCGAGGAAAACGGTCGATGTTTCGCACACGGGCCAGCCACTGCCATCGCAGACTCTCACAGGCCTGCGTACCTTGTTTGACAGGTAGCAATGTTTTTTCCCCTTATCCGAGATGGTTCAAAGCATCTCTTAAGTCAAGTAGAAAAATCAATAAAAAAAACTCTACACTGGTGTCACCCCTTAGATCGGCGTACACGGTGACGATTGTTCGTTGCGTCTCTTTGAACGAGCTCTCTTCCCCCCGTCCCTCTTTTTTCTTCGCAAGGTTCGTCCGCTCACTTCTGCGAGCTTGAATCTCCTATTCGTCAATAAAATTCAAAAAGAGGACAAGACAATGATTGCCAAAGAATCGAGTGGTTTTTATGCGAACCCAATAATCCTATTATTTTTTCTGATCTACCTGCGGTCATACGAATGAACTTCCGAAATTGAAACGCGTCATCTATTGCCAACTCATGTTGAAGATTATTTGAAAAAGTAAAAAATGCCATGTTAAAAATTCTGATTTATCTCAGAATATCTTTTATTTCTATTTAAACAATGGTTTTATCATATATTTTCAATTTAAATGTACAAAAAAGTGAAAGACCTTTTTATAAAATAGCCAAGCAAGTTTACTGAAAATTTTGTAAACAAAATTGTTAAACCTCAGGGATGATATTTTGCGTACTATTTTATTTTTACTTTGAAAAATCGTCTTACTGTTGTCACATGAAATTGGTGTCACCATTATATATTGGGAGAACAAATAAGTCTCCGCCGTTTGACAAAAGATGACCCCACCAGGAGGTTATGGTTAAAATTGTCAGATGTAAAACGTCATATCGTAAGGTTGGACATCTGGCAAGACCATAACCTTAAAATATTAGCCATTTTGTATGAGCATCACATAATTTTTTTGCTGCGAAAATGTAGAGTTTTGAGTCGAATAAGCGGGACTCAATAATTTGGTATGGGTTATTAAAGAAATACTAATTTTTTTGTCACACCATATTTTGTAGTTTCTTTTATGCCATACTCGTTACGACACATTTATAATAAAAAAGACTGTAACTATGACAACGAAGACTGATTAATGAATGTTTATAGTTATAATAAAGTTGGTTAGCGTTGTATGAACAGCTACGGATTCCATTCCTATTGGAATAAGAAAATACAAATTTGAGTTCCGTCGATATTGTATTGATCCCTGAGAACCATGCGTTCCTTTCCGCAACTGTACGGCCGCACTCAGAGTCAAGTGGAACCCTAGAAACTTTAACAAACAAGAAAAACGCCAAGTAATAATCAAAGACCCATCGGAACCTTATTGGCTTCTTCGCTATATACAAAATTCTTCTTCACTTTGATATATTTTTTGTTTTATTTCAAACCATGGTTTTTTATATTATTACTTTTTCTATTTAAACGAACAAAATAATTGAAATTACTTTTTATAAAAAGGCCAAGCAAGTTTCCTAGAAATAAAATCGCCGCTACAATCTCCGAGGATTAATGCTGGCCCAGATCTGGGTAGACTCATAATCAACCTATATCACTGATGATCACAATGATGTGATGTGCTAAGATTGGCTCAATGTATAGCCTAAGCTGGATAGAATATCGACGGGACAATTTTACATAGATACTTCCATTTTGAATGCCACCATTCGAGTATGTATGGGCTGTTATTCGGTAATGCCGGAAGGTTATATATCGTGTTTCAAATAGCATGCTAGCTCTATCCCACTGCTTCGCCGAAGCCTAATATAATCGAAGACACTTTCATGGCATGCCTAATGTAAATATTTTTACATACATGGGCCCAGCTATGGTCCAGGTATCCTAGCCAACGCTGAGCTTCCGAGTGTCAGCCAGCCGTCGCATTTATATGCCTGGGCCAAGCATTTTTGCTGAGTGTTTGCCAAGCAAGCTCAATGCTCAGCCAGCGGTGGGTCGATGTTCAATTTTGACATGGGACCAGTCGCGGTCCAGGCATCGTAGCTAACACTTGGCTGCCGAGTGTCAGCCAGGCCTGGGCCAAGCATTGTTGCCAAGCGTCAGCCAAGCAAATTCGGTACTCAGCCAGCGCTGGGTCAATGGTCAATTTCTACTTGGGGTAATCCTACATTGCTTCTCTGTTTTCCGTATTATCCGAGATTTCACTTATCCGAGGTAGTACACTCTCCCCAGATTACCTCGGATAAGCGAGGTTCGTTAATTTGACTATGGAGGTTTTATTAGGAACACAACAGTACTTGCTGAGCAATTTAACCCATTAACGCCCAAGAATCGCGATTTTTTCCTTCAATTTCAAGCCAGATTTTTATTATATAAAAAAAATCATAATAAATGAAGGGATACGTTCCCGAGTATTTTGGGGGGTGCTCTTTCAGAATCTGGGGTCAAAATCAGGTTTTGTCCATTAGGAAAAAAAAATATGGCGGCTTTTAAACAAAAAAAAACAGGAAAAATCGATGACACTTTTTTTTCAAATTTTTTTTTCACCTCGAAACCGTTGAAAAGTCCGGTTTTTTTTCAACCATGGGTGCATAGAATAGTGACGATTGAACAATCAATTTTTTAAATTCGTCGTTGTGAACATTTTCACCCCCAAAATGGCGCTTTTCACCCCCTGAGTGATACGAAAAGTTTTACGCTCGGTGTCCCATATGAAAAGTAGTTGGATTTAGACGAAAATTGGTACTCGGAGGTTTTTGAGGTCGCTGATTACGATTCCGTTCTCAAAATTCCAAAATTCAAAATGGCCGATCCAATATGGCGGACACAAATGCAAAAGTTCATTTGAATTGGATAAAACGTGGCACTCGGGGGTTTTCGAGGTCGCTGATTATGATTCTGCTCTCAAAATTCCGAAATTAAAAATGGCGGATCCAATATGGCGGACACAAATGCAAAAGTTCATTTGAATTGGATAAAACGTGGCACTCGGGGGTTTTCGAGGTCGCTGATTATGATTCTGCTCTCAAAATTCCGAAATTAAAAATGGCGGATCCAATGTGGCGGACACAAATGCAAAAGTTCATTTGAATTGGATAAAACGTGGCACTCAGGGGTTTTCGGGTCGCTGATTATGATTTTGCTCTCCAAATTCCGAAATTCAAAATGGCGGATCCAATATGGCGGACACAAATGCAAAAGTTCATTTGAATTGGATAAAACGTGGCACTCGGGGGTTTTCGAGGTCGCTGATTATGATTCTGCTCTCAAAATTCCGAAATTCAAAATGGCGGATCCAATATGGCAGACACAAATGCAAAAGTTCATTTGGATTGGATAAAACATGGCACTCGGAGGTTTTCGAGGTCGCTGATTATGATTCTGCTCTCAAAATTCCGAAATAAAAAATGGCGGATCCAATATGGTGGACACAAATGCAAAAGTTCATTTGAATTGGATAAAACTTGGCATGCAGGGGTTTTCGAGGTCGCTGATTATGATTCTGCTCTCAAAATTCCGAAATTAAAAATGGCGGATCCAATATGTCGGACACAAATGCAAAAGTTCATTTGAATTGGATAAAACCTGGCACTCGAGGGTTTTCTAGGTCGCTTATTATATTTCTGCTCTCAAAATTCGAAAGCCTTTGGGTATTTAAATACCTGGTATTTTCAGGTATTTGAATACCCAAAGGCTTTCAAATTTTGAGAGCAGAATCATAATCAGCGACCTCGAAAACCCCCGAGTGCCACGTTTTATCCAATTCAAATGAACTTTTGCATCTGTGTCCGCCATATTGGATCGGCCATTTTGAATTTCGGAATTTTGAGAACAGAATCATAATCAGCGACCTCGCAAATCCCCGAGTGCCACATTCCATCCGATACAAATGAACTTTTGCATTTTTGTCCGCCATATTGGATCCGCCATTTTTAATTTCGTAATTTTGAGAGCAGAATCATAATCAGCGACCTCGAAAACCCCCGAGTGCCATGTTTTATCCAATCCAAATGAACCTTTGCATTTCTGTCCGCCATATTGGATCCGCCATTTTGAATTTCGGAATTTTGAGAGCAGAATCATAATCAGCGACCTCGAAAACCCCCGAGTGCCACGTTTTATCCAATTCAAATGAACTTTTGCATTTGTGTCCGCCATATTGGATCCGCCATTTTGAATTTCGGAATTTTGAGAGCAGAATCATAATCAGCGACCTCGAAAACCCCTGAGTGCCACGTTTTATCCAATTCAAATGAACTTTTGCATTTGTGTCCGCCATACTGGATCCGCCATTTGTAATTTCGGAATTTTGAGAGCAGAATCATAATCAGCGACCTCGAAAACTTCCGAGTGCCACGTTTTATCCAATTCAAATGAACTTTTGCATTTGTGTCCGCCATATTGGATCCGCCATTTTTAATTTCGGAATTTTGAGAGCAGAATCATAATCAGCGACTTCGAAAACCCCCGAGTGCCACGTTTTATCCAATTCAAATGAACTTTTGCATTTGTATCCGCCATATTGGATCGGCCATTTTGAATTTTGGAATTTTGAGAACAGAATCGTA
This sequence comes from Ophion obscuratus, assembly GCA_964007375.1. Lineage (NCBI taxonomy): Eukaryota > Metazoa > Arthropoda > Insecta > Hymenoptera > Ichneumonidae > Ophion > Ophion obscuratus. The sequence goes on from OZ023312.1 coordinate 54,394,506, forward strand.
ATCAGCGACCTCAAAAACCTCAGAGTACCAATTTTCGTCCAAATCCAAATACTTTTCCTTTGGGACACCGAGCGTGAAATTTTTCGTGTCACTCAGGGGGTGAAAAGCGCCAGTTTGGGGGTGAAAATGTTGACAACGACGAATTTAAAAAATTGATTGTTCAATCGTCACTATTCTATGCACCCATGGTTGAAAAAAAACGGGACTTTTCAACGGCTTCGAGGTGAAAAAAAATTTTGAAAAAAAAGTGTCATCGATTTTTCCTGTTTTTTTTTTGTTTAAAAGCCACCATATTTTTTTTTTCCTTATGGACAAAACCCGATTTTGACCCCAGATTCTGAAAGAGCACCCTCGAAAATACTAGGGAACGTATCTCTTCATTTTTTATGATTTTTTTTATGTAATAAAAATCTGGCTTGAAAATGAAGGAAAAAATCGCGATTCTTGGGCGTTAATGGGTTAACAAAAGGCGTTAGTGGTACCTATGTATCTAAGTAAATTAATCCTGTAAAATAAAATAAATAAGTAGGTACCCAAAAATAATAAAAACCATTACAACCGAATCATGTATTCGGCAAAACTTTAACTCAAATCTTCACATTTGACTGATTGTCGCGAAATATTTATTATTTTATTCTCAGGATTGCCAAAGTGTACATTTTAAGGTAGTACTAGTGGATTGATTAGTCAACAGAAAATCTGTAAATATTTTAATCTGAAGAAAGCAAAATATAATACATTTAGGTATAATAATATTCATGATACGAAAAATCATTATTTGAGAAGTGTATGTGATAGCTGTTTGTATGAAAAGTGAAGTATGAAAATAGCAAACAGATTTGACTTGAATTGTTTCACCGGCCGCCATTTCATCAATCTAACAATATCCATGGCCACGCTGTACTCAGTCGCTTCCGATAAATGTCAAACGTGTGTTTGTTAACCGTGTGGGTGATATGCGTATTGTAACTTCGGTCTTACATACATTGTAACAACAGATATGGATTGACATATCATTCGTTCGAATCTCTGACGTAATCAAATTGCGTTGAGAACCTACATTTTTTGTCGCCGCATTCAAATTGACCAGCTCGATTTGGCCTCCCTGATACGTGCACAGCTGACGGCCTGCGGCGTTGCAAAATGTACGCCATCTCTCCCGTCATGACCAACGCGGCTAGCGAACGCGAAAGTTAGTCGATTCAATCGATAAAATCTGCTTGAAATGTCCCGTAACCTATATTCTGTATAGAACATACGTGACCGCGACATTTGTTTGTTATTTGTCGTTTTCGTATAGCTCTGTATCTAATCGGGAACTATTGTTATGTCCGTCTCAAAGAACGATCCGCACGAGTTCCCTATGTGGTGTGGATTAAATGTATTCTTTTCGTAAATTAGTTACTATTGTATTTAGCCGGTAAGGCATGCGGAGTTTTCGCGGACGCCATTCTGTATGCCTATATTATAGCATACAAAAATCCTTTTTTTTTCTATTGAGGAGATTCGTGCACATACTACCTTAACAGCCGACGAAGTGAGCTCAGAGCTAATCTGTTAGAATAGAGAAAGGCTGCAGACGAGCGAGGCGTCTGCGGAAATGTTCTAGATACGGCACTCGGTTTCGACGTGATAACGTGGATTGCAATTTTTTAAAAATTATTTAATCAGGGCTTCATGTCAACTTTCCCCGCTTTGCCCCCCCCCTTCCGCTCCTTGGAGCAAAGGGCGGGGGCGGGGGCAACCTGGCTACGTCTCTGCCAAGGTATAGAATAAGCTATCAACCAATCAATCAATCTCTCTGCCTCTCTATGCTGTTTTTAATTTTTATCAAAGTTTTAGAGAGCATGCATTATCGTAATGTTCGTTATGGAAATTCGTTGCAGTTTTGAGGGTTCCGTACTCAAACAAGGAACCCCTATAACTTCTCGCTATAAGCCTCGCAGGTTCTACAGTCTTCAACATATAAGTATGCATCAAATTTACAAATAGTTTTTTTAGATAGGGATCTTAATTAGTATATATAACGATTTCAAAAAGGATGCAGCAATTTTTCCCCTGTACTCAAAATGCAAGCCAATATTTCACGCACCCCATCGATTAGGGTATCATTGAATAGATCTTTCAAAATGAAAGAGAAGTTCCGGTCACAATTTTTCATTGTTGACCGCCATTTGCGAAATATCCAGCTTGAAAGTGATGAGTAGCCATTGATTAAAAGAATCTAAAAAAAATCCATGTTACTAGAATTTAATTAGAACCTTTGATAAAAAATATTTCGGTCAAGTTACGTAAACATATTCAGGAAATATGGACAGCCAAGTAACACTAAGTTGCCTCGTAGAAACTCGTTATTTGAAGCCTCGTTAAAAAATATTAAACACCCAACAAAGGGTCCCCCCTGTTCACACCGCCTGTACCATTAGAGCCTCGTGATTGCGGATGATTAAAGCAAACCGAAATTAGTATGCAATAAATGATGATGGTCCGACATACACAATAATAATAACTACATATGAGTTAAGCATAGATCATTCAAATAAGTGCCTAAATAAATGGCAACGCAACCCTACTTTATGTGTATTTCGACACGCACTCGGCAGGTTTGTACTTGTTTTATAGTACGTGCATCTGTTATTGTGGTAATTTATATGAGATTCAACGTTGTTATTCAACATTTATTATAATAATTCTCGCCATTTTATTTTTATTATTACCATTATAATACCACCAGTAGTAGACTCGCGATCGTTGTGCCGTGTGGCGATCTCCGATGTTAAGCAGTGATGAACTGGGCGAATACTTGGCTGGGTGACCGCTTAGTCGCATATTAGTTTGCGCGCCGATTACTAAGTAGGAGAGAGTTTTATAAAATTCCCTATAGTAACGTAACTAAAACTCAATGAAATATAGTGGCCTGCGCCGATGCAGTCTTTTCACATTTTCCCTGTGCCCTGTGCGATATTTTGCATGATAGGGTAGAAAACATGTAGCTGTGGGTAACACAACACACTACGTCGTAAATAATATTTTCCTCTCCCTCTTTCTCTCTCTCTCCCTCGCTAACCCTTTCTCTTTCTACCTTCTCAGTGACGAAATTCTCACTCCATTCAGCATGGTCTCAAATCGCTCTTCCGTGGTTTTCTCTTTGATTTATAGGGATAAATACTGCGGAGGGACACTGAACTCCCCATAGGGACGAAAAGGGCTCGCAGAGCATTTTCGAGACGCAGAGATGTCTGATCTCGTAGATATAGGTACGTTTCAGTAGCTATGATAACGAGAAAGGGCGTAAAACGCTTTGTTTTCCACGTGGAGCCCTGGGACTCGAGGCCTTTCAGCCCTATACGCATTCAATATACGTATAATCGAGAGTGAGGAGGCGTCCACGGGGAGCGGGGAGTACGGGTCCTCCACCAGTCTCGTGAATTTACGATACGTCGTGGCCATCTTTCAAGCTGTGAGCAAAGTCTTACAGACTACGGGGGATATTTGAAGTCATTGTATCGTCCCATTTGGTGGCTCGCACAAGCCCACGGAGGAAGAGAGGCCTCTCGTTGACACAACCAGAGGAGGAACGCGAAGGGAAATGAGAGATAGATAGATAGATAGATAGATAGATAGACAGATATAGATAGATATGACCACTTTTTAGGATAGATATGACCACGTCAATAAGTGGTATTCGAACTTGATCACACCTACAATGGATCTTCGTACATATATTAAGCCTCGTTTTTCAATTACCATACGTACACATTAACAAATACGGCGGTCAGAACAAAAAGGAGCCAGCAAAGAACAAAAAACAAGACGCCGAGACCAAAAAGTGCAAACAATTTTTTCTCCACGACAGTGCCAGTGTCCTTTATAGCCACCAAAGGGCAAATCCCATTTTTTATATACAGATTGTTAAAGTTTTCATCGCGAACTTATTTTGCTGCCTATTTGTGGACACGAATAATGAATGCGAAAATGGCATAATATATTTGTAAATATATTAAACACGATGCGGAATAAAACGATGAGTCGTTCAAGATTTTTTTTTCAAATGTTGAAATGCTATTCACAAAAAGGATTGCTATGTTTCTCAGTTAAGGGTCTTCTTCACATCATTTATCAAAAGGAATAGTCGTACTTTTCAAGAATTATTTTCTTGATTCATTTATCGTTTAAATCCAAATGTAATTCATGTAAAATATTGAGATTGGATTCTCTTCTGGTCTTTATTGTGAATATATTCCTGGGAGGTGCTTTCGAGAATTTAACTCTCTTCTCTCCGTCCCGTTCCTCTGTGCGGATATGTCGGTTGTATACATATGCGTATGGGGAAAGCATATTTCGAACCATCTATGTGTATGTTATGTTGGCTATCATCACAATTAGCTGTTTTAAAGACGATTTTTTTCAAACTTACATTTATCTACAGGGGATTTTGAAAATAATAAGATTTACACAGTGTTGTGTTGTATATTTACATAGAAAACTGGCTACTATAAACATAGTCCTGGAAGTCAAATATCTCAAGAATCACATTTCTCTCTCTCTCTCTCTCTGTCGCGCGCGCGCGCGCGCACACACACACACACACACATTCTCGCTTGCTCGCTCTCTTCCCTTTTCATTTTCTCACTCTTTCTTTTTCTTATTTCTCCAGACGAAAATCCGCTCGTTAGCATATTGATTGGCGATGACGGGACGCTCCACGGTGGGCCCGAAGCACATACTATATTTTGTACAGCTCACCACAACCAATAATGCATCTCGAGAGAGTAGCAGAAAAAAACTGCAAAAAAACAAAAAAGAGCGGAAATTAAAAGGACTCTGCGAATTAATAACCGAGAAGTAAGGGAGACAGCGAGAGGCATGCTCGAAGCGTTCATTCAGAGCTACGGGAAATATATCCTCAAGCTTCTTAAACATTGTGCGTATGTACAAGACAACTTTTTTTCTTTGTGAATTTTCGCCCCACTGTTATCTTTTTAAAATTTTTTCCTGTACTCGCATGTTTTTTTATTTCTCGAGATCGCGAGAACGAGTTATGCGAGAGTGAGGATCGAAGAATGTTATCGGCATCAATCTATTCATCTTCTTTCTCTCCCCAGGGCATTTAACCATTTCATGTCCAGTGTAATTACAATCTCAAATTCTCTCCGTCTCTTGAATTTTCTTTTGCTTCGCGCCGGAATATCGAAGAAACAAGAATAAGCCTTTACGAGACAGGGAGACGACTCTGCACGACATTTATGTACATATGTATATACTAGCTGTGCCCACAGCGTTGCCCGTGTTCACTCCGACTGATGGTAAATATAGCCTCTTACTCTTATAGGATTGTTTTTTTTCTTTAATATAAAACAATTGTCTTGCACTACCTCAGTCTGTGGGAATCTTAGCCGCTGTCCTCCTCTTTTCATGCGCGAGCGATCTATAGACAGTGATTCTCGTTCGCGCAGAGACGTTCTTACGCTCAGCTTCTAACTCAAGATGACTTGCCGCAGCCCATATCCTACATTTCCCGTTGTGGAGAGACTCGTGTTGTGTATGACTCTGTAAGTTTCTAGCCATATTAACATCTATTCACACTATACTTAACTTACTCTTCTACGCCGTGGTATTTATTGACCTTGAAAATTGTGTATAGCACAACAAGACAACTGAATGACTTTGATATATCATATACACTATGGATAATATACAAATATAGTCAAAATCAACAAATAATGAAATTATTAAACAAATTGATTAACACAACGATTTTTTCCAATCTGCCTTAGTTCTCTGCCTTGCAGATATCGCCTTTCGGATTCCCCTGCAATGAGACAGACACTTTTGGGTTCAGTTATCTTGCTTCCAATATGCTGATTTAAATATAAACATATTCAAATTTCGATAGCAGAGACGCTTCTAAACTGACTATTGTGTAGTTATCATTTTCGGTAGCATAGGTCGTATTTGAGACTCTAAGCTATATTTCTGTAAATGTTGCATTGAAATCGTTTCAGTAGTTCTAAAATTATGAGCGGATAAATGTACAGGTAGCCATTTTTTCAGTACACGCCTTGTCTGCTGTGTTCCGTTAATATTAACAATCTGTAAATTCCAAATATTCTTAAGTTACAGCTAAACCAGCCCTTACAGTTCTATTATACGTCGAGACACACTTACCCTTTCTGTATTTATGTATAAATAACTATATGATGTCCATTTATGGAAATTGAGTAATGAAAACAACAGCACATCAATTTGAGTAATCTCAAAGTATTCTTCGTATCCTATAATCACATAAAATGATTGTGTAGTTCTTTTTATGTGTGTGGACGAGAACGAATTCACGAGCCTGAGTCACGGTTTTGTCTCAGACGGATCACCGCTATTAGGTGGATACCTGTAGGGAGGCGTTTATTGTCGTCATTATCGTGCAATTTAACAGTATTAAACTGAAATTAAATGCGAAACGTGTTACTTCCGTCAGAGCTCACTGACGACTACTTAAAAAACCACAACATCCTTTTTTTCAATCTGTCCTGAAAGAAAGAAAGAGAGAGAAAGCGAGAGACACTGAGAGAGAGGCGAACAGAGGGAGAGAGAGTTGAAGAGAAATGCAAAAAGCAGTAGGAGAGATAAAGCACAAACTACAAATAACAATATTTATACTAGAGAGGCTCAGGGTAAAATAATTAAACATTCGTATTTGACCTTTCCTCTCTTTTTTTCTCGTTGAAAATTAAAAAATCATTCGGTGTACAAGTATGGCTGTAAAGATTTTTTAACAAAATAACAAAATGATTTTAAACGTAATAAATAAGTGTTAATTAAATTCAACCTCATATTGGCATCATATATGTACATCTTCTCTGCGGCATAGAAAGTCTCACATCTGTGTATCTCTTATGAGTGCTCCCCTTGAAGTCATATTGCCATCACATGATGATTCACAATAACACATCTAAATGAAGCAAAGTTGTTCTCACGCAAATATGCATGCAGTGAATTCATCAGACTAGCAAAATCGGCTCACGAATATCTAACAATAAGTGAGTGAAAATAGGGCTCATATGGGTGTCACGGCGTGAAGAAATTGTAGTACTCCTACGGAGCTCATATTGGCGGCATGGTGTGACGTAACTATGTTGTGCTCATATGGAGCTCATATGGAGCTCATATGGGTGTCAAGGCGGGAAAAATAAAAAAATTCAAAAATATTTATTAAAAAAAATCTGGTAATGTTTTTATTTCCATATGCTTTATTGATGTTCCTGCCTACATGATAAATGGATTAAAAACTATCCTGCCGAGTTAATGTTTTTACCTACCTACGGTTTAAACCTACGTCTTCTAATTCTAGAGCTGAGCGCGCTACCTACCTAGCCATTCTAACACTTGTGTGAACTTTCTTTGTTTCTTTGCGCATTTGTATCATTCTTCATTTCTATGCATATCGCCGTCATATTGCGCTCATGGGATGTATCATTGAGAAATATGCATATCGCCGTCATTTTGCGCCCATCGAATGTATCACTGACAAACATGCATATCGCCGTCATATTGCTTGCATTGTATGTTTACTACCAGTGCTAACCCAGTGAATTCATCAACACAAGTCATTGGATGACTTCCATATGACGTAAAATTTGCAGATATGAATTGCCTTCGTAAACAATATATTGAGATCAAAATGTCTTGTACATTCACGATACTAAATGAGTTCACGGCTTTGCATCACGACATGTAGTCAATATGCTGTAAAATTTGCTCTATCAATTGTATGCACAGCGTCATCATCATGACTGCCTATCTGGAAACATACTCCACTGGAAGATACAATTTTAGGCCAGGGTTTCCCAACCTGGGGGCCCGCGGACCAGGGTGGGCATTGGATGCCCGGGGCGAGAATGAATGAAGGCGCCCTTTAATACAAAATCTAGTTACCTTATTACCTTTTTTAGCTAGGAAGATCAATGGTTTTTTTTTACAGTAACTAAAACTCATACATTTATTTAAATGCTGCTGAATAAAATTTTTGGTTAAAAAATGTTTTTACAAACATTACACAACATTTTTCCAATGAACGTATTATTTTGGTTATAAACTACAATCGTTAATAAATACATAGTCAAGACAGAAATTTACTTTGCATGCTTTGACCTTTGCGAATTGTTCGATCGTTTTGGATAAATCAAGCTGACTAGTAATTTCGTTATCAATCGATAACATTGCCAAAGAATTAAGTTTTTCTTGAGCCATAGGCGATCTTAAGAACGTCTTGATGAGCTTCGATTTTGAAAAACTTCGTTCTCCGCTAGCAACAGTCACTGGCAAAGTCAACAAAATCCGGAGAGAAACTCAAATATTAGAAAATACATCTATCACATTTTTTTATAACGAATTGAATAACTTCTAATAGACTGTTGACAGCTTCAGGTTTGATATTCCATAATTGAATCAACTCTTTATACAGCTTCAGTCCATTGATGCCCGAGGCATTCCCACTTGTGAGAATAGCGCTCAACTCTCGACATTTCAACAACAAACAAGTGTCATTATTGGGTGATTTTGGACTTTCTTGCAAGTGGGAATAAGGGGAAAGGTCATATAAAAACCCCAAAGATTTTCGTGATTTTTCAACTGCTCAAGTCTTTCTCTCACAGAAGCAAGAGCTGTGTTAACCAGAACGACGAAACGATCCGATTGTAGATGTAAGCTTAAATATTTTCAGTAAGTTGTTTTGCATCTCGTAGAGCAGTTTTGAAGCCTTTATTACTATAGGAAGATTCAGCGCAGTTTTCCATTGACGTCGTGGTAGCGGCGATGTCCATGGCTTGACTTTGCATTGTTTTACTGGCAATATTCACTTAAAACAAAATATATCAAGTGATTAGTGAAATGAGAAATCAGATTCCATTATTTCATTAGCCAAGCATTGAGCTTTATGTTGAACACCAGATTCTCCTAACTTAGATTTAAAAATATCCATAACAGCTTCATAAACTTCTCTTGCTTGATATTTGATGGCTTTGCCGGTGTCCCGTCTGCTTTCCCAACAAGTCGTCCACAACGGCTTGAGAATGAGGTCGTTGACATGATTTTTCAGAACATCCCATTTCTTCGTTGGCGCGGAAAAGAGGATGCAGATGCGCTTAAATATTCCAACAAGTGTAATGCATGTTCTTGATGAGGAGGCAGCATTGCCGATCACCAAATTCAAGCAATGGCATCCACACGGCACAAATGCTGCTCTTGGATTCACTTGGAGGACCCTCGTTTGAACTCACTTGTTTTCTTCCGTCCACGTCAGAGCCGTTATCGTGTCTTTGCCCACGCCAATGATCGATCTTCATGTTGTTCTCTTCAAGAGTTTTGAATAAAAGATTTGTCAGGCCCTCGTCAGCTGATGTAGAAGCAATTTTGAACCCCAAAAAATGGTCTTCGATGCTAACGTTGTTATCGTTGACTTGTACTAATCTCACCGTGGAAGACATTTTCTCAGCATGGCTGATATATCTGGAGTGCAATCGAGAATGATAGAATAATATCGTGCTTTTCCTATCCGTTCCAGTATTTCTTCCAGAACGTTACTTGCCCAAATATTTATGAATTTGTCTTGAAAATGTTTTCCACAATAATGATAATTTATTAATGTTTTAATATACTATTCGCAAATGCTCTCGCATGCCGTCGTCGAGCTATCCAAACAACTCCTCTAAACCCAAGAAATTTCCATTATTCTTCATGAAAAGTTTATCTGACGAGCCACGGAAAGTCAGATTATGTTATGTAAGAAACGCCGTAACGTAGGATGACAGGATAATATATATTTTATGCGTGAATAATACAAAATCGCGTGACGTCGTGCGCAATAGTATTTAGAGCACGTATGAATAGAAATTAGAAGATGGTTTAGGTTTAGAAGTCTCTCGAGAAGTGATCGTGGCTTCGATGGTCGAAACGTCGATCCCTTTGCGAACCGTGGAGCCCACCAGCCCTTCGTGGCGCTCGCTAAGCAGGCATCGCCTTCGTATGAACAGCTCGGATGATCGCCTCTTGAGCCGAGACGTTTGTAAGCACGTCTCAATCGTCAACGTGAGCGCCGAAAGAAATCGTCGCTTTCAGTTAAGCTAGATATATGGTAATCATCATCAGATGTTCGAGGACGCGTTTCCGACGATAGATTTCTTCTTCTTCATCAGCTTCAATTGATGTGCATCTATTCCTTGATTCAACGATAGCCGAGGTCCACAATCCAACCATGGAACCATATGCTTGATGTGGTCAGCAGATTTTTCGTGCTCTCACAAGCGGGCATGAACGTGTTTCCAGTCTTGGAAGCCAGTTGTCGCTAATGAAGTTGACGCTTCCGCAAACAAAAGTTTGCAAGAGAAACAATAAATTTATCAGCGCTTTTGGATTAACAAGCCATCTTATTTTTATTTCTTCACCGCTATCCAATCTTCCCATGATGAGCTTCATAGAGAACTGTCGCTTTCGACTATCTAGCGGGAAATGCATAACCTCAATTTCTGGTTGTCCATGTATAATAACTACGTCGATGTATTGCGATCGCAGAATTGTCGGTCACCGAGCTGAATCGGACGAAGTTTCAATATCATCGGGTATATTTCCGTTGTTTTCAACATCAATCTCTGTCAGTTTGATTCTCTGAACTGAACCGGACGAAGTTTCAATATCATCGGGTATATTTCCGTTGTTTTCAAAATCAATCTCTGTCAGTTTGATTCTCAGGCACCAGGTTAGAATCAATCTCAACAATATCGGAATCGGTACGAAAAGTTTGATTGGCTAGTGACGAAGATGTTGCCGGAATAAAAACATTGGCAAGACTATACGCCTGCCTTTTTATTTCAAACTCTTTCTCCTATTCACTGCAACCAAAAGTTTCTTCGAGCCGCCCTTGTTCATGGCGTTCGTTTGTTCTCCGTAATACAACGTTAAATTCTACAAAATGATACTTTTATGTGAAAGTTGTAAGGCGAAAAAACCTCAAAACATTTTTTCTACATAGAAACGGGATTATGCCAACAGTCTATATTCATAAGCCTTGCCGATTCCTGGATTTAACTGGATTTAGCTGACGAGAGAGAGAGAGAGAGAGAGAGAGAGAGGGAGGTCAGATCACATCAGATCAGATCAGATCAAGATCAGATTAGATTAGATTAGATTAGATTAGATTAGATTTGTTATGCCTTGGTATTACCTTTAGGCAATTGTAAAAAAAATACAAAGGAGAGAAAAAAACATATAAATGCAATGGTTTTACAAATGTTAAATCATCGGCAATGTAGTGTGACATAAAAAGAAATATATAAATGATTACGTAACTAGCGACTTAATTAAGACTTACAAAGTAAAGTAATATTCGACGTACATCCACACGTCGAATAAATACAGATTGCGCGAAACTAATTCTATTGTTATTAATTTACCTACACCATAATAGTTAACCGTCCAATGAGAAAAGATGGGCATATAGACTCCGTTTGAAAACAGCTAGAGACGAAGACGACGTAATCGCAATCGGTAAAGAGTGCCAAAAATAAATAGCCGACATCGAGTAAGAATTACGGAAGGTTGAAGTTCGATGAGTGGGGATGTGAAAAGTGGAAGATATAGCTTGCCGTGAAGGACGTGCCAAGAACCGAGATGGTTGAAAAAGCTCAGTCAGATATGATGATGCATCGTGACGAGTGATGTTGTAAACAGATTCCCATAAAGTAGAGACGCCGAGCCCTAACTGAGAGCCAGGCCAGCTCTCTACGATACGGGGTGATATGAACATCGCGACGTATATTGAAAATAAACCGAATAGAGCAATTGATGAGCTTTTGAAGCTTCACGTTTTGCTCATTAGTAAGGTCATTGTATACTAGATAGTAATAATCCAGTACCGGAAAAATGAGGGAGACAACGAGTGTTGTCTTAGTCTAGCCTATGGGAGAGCACTGCCTTAGGCAGTGCTCTGCCATGATACCTTAGTTTATAAAGTACAAAATTGACTTTACTAGAGATGCTTACAGTCTGTTCATGTCAGGACAGATTAAAGGACATGATGACTCCATGGTTGCGTATCCTGCTCACATAAGGAAGGATGGTACCTTGAATCTTGATCGAAGGTAACTCGTTGGTGTTGATCTGGTTAATGTAAGCACCACGACCAAGTAAAATGACTTTGAATTTAGCTAGATTAATTGTTAGACCATCATTGCAGGCATACATTGCTATTTATTGTACATCCCATGAGATTTTTACAAGGGCACCCTCGATTTCCGATGGGTAACAGCTAAGATAAATTTGCAGATCGTTGGCAAAGATCATATGTTGCGCAAAAGTTGCAGCAGTGTCAATGTCATTGATAAATAACGAAAATAGTAGAGGTCCAAGAACGGAACCTTGAGGAACTCCAGTCGTCGTATCAAGCCATCGAGAGCACCTGCCAGAACTGTCTATTACTGCTTGCGATCTGCCAATGAGGTGTGAAAAGATCCAATGAAGTGCTCTGGTAGAAAAACCGTATTTCCGAACTTTAATTAAAAGATTTAGATGGGGGACCGTGTCAAACACCTTGCTGAAATCCAACAGCACTAGAATCGTGATCTTACGATTGTCGACTGCGAGTCTCACATCGTGACAAATTCTTAAGGAACGTTAAAAAAAGGCCTTTCTCGGATCTTTTTTCGGCCAAACGATAAAACAATTTACAACAAAAGTTCTTCCGTTTAAAAGATATATATTTAATGTGAACATTATAATTTTTTAAAGAAATATGTTTCAAAATAAGCCGATACGTATCAATGGCCGAGGACGCTGCAAAAAACAGGTTTGGCGGTGATCACTCTCACGCTTTGACGGATTATCTGAAACCAACAAAACAACGGGGAATCTTCAGTTAATGATATAATGCTCCGGTTGAACGAAGGGTTTTTAAAAATTTCAATTTTTCACAAAATGGCGGACGTTGAAAGTCAAAACCCGGAAAAAAAGGTCATGCCTGAGTGGATATGTTCATATATGTTTCAGATATTGTCATATATGTTTCAGACATCGTCATATATGATTCAGATATATTTATATCTGACATTTTACAATATCATATGTGATTAGGTCTGATCATATTCCACATCACATATGCTTAAAGAAGATCATATCTGATCACATATCCCGGGGAAAATGGTCATATCTGAGCAGATATGCTCATGTAGGTGTTTATCTGCAACATAAATGAATCTGATCTGATCATGCATGGTCAAAGATGAACATACATGTATTTTTATACGGTCAGGGGTAGCTCTATATCTGGTCAGATATGATCGCGCATAAGTAAATATGTGCAGATATGAATTTGTAGCTGAACATGTCTGCCCATATGTGGTCATGTCTAACCAGATATAGTACAATTCACGACTACATTCGAGCTCACACATGAATAGACTTGAATATGTGCGCGCATGCATGAACATATCCAACCAGGTATGGATGAATACGCAACCGAACCCAACTCGTGCATGATCAGGTCTGAAAATATTTACCTATGTACGATTGTATCTGCCCAGATATGGAATTATACTCGAATTCATCCAATTGGATCTATATGATCATCGCTGAACATGCTTGCCCACGTATGATCAGATCTAATCAAATATGAATCAATTGATTCATATTTCATCAATTGATTCATATTTGAACGTATCCATCCATACCTGGTTGGATATGTTCATGCATGCGCGCACATATTCAAGTCTATTCATGTGTGAGCTCGAATGTAGTCGTGAATTGTACTATATCTGGTTAGACATGACCACATATGGGGAGACATGTTCAGCTATAAATTCATATCTGCACATATTTACTTATGCGCGATCATATCTGACCAGAAATAGAGCTACCCCTGAGCGCATAAAAATACATGTATGTCCATCTTTGACCATGCATGATCAGATCAGATTCATTTATGTTGCAGATAAACACCTACATGAGCATATCTGCTCAGATATGACCATTTTCCCCGGGATATGTGATGAGATATGATCTTCTTTAAGCATATGTGATGTGGAATATGATCAGACCTAATCATATATGATACTGTAAAATGTCAGATATAAATATATCTGATACATATATGACAATATCTGAAACATATATGAACATATCCACTCAGGCATGAACTTTTTTTCCCGGGTGGTCTGATATCGTCAAATCTAATCATACATGCTCTGATATCGTCAAATCTAATCATGTATGCTCTGATATGGCCATTTTTCTTATGCATGATTAGACAAGATCCAGATATGATCAATCATATCTGGATCATATATAATCCAGATATAATCAGATGTGATTTGGTCTGATAATTTTTTCTCGGGATGATCATACATGCTCAGATATAAGCATACATGATCTGGCATGACACTATACGAAAAGATATAGCCAATTCTCTTGTCTGATCATATCTGATTCTACAGATATGCTCAGATATAAGCATACATGATCTGTCATGACAATATATGAACAGATATGACCAAATCTCTTGTCTGATCATATCTGATTCTACAGATATGATTCAGATATGTTCAGATATGATCTTTTTTTCCCGGGAAGTGTTGTTTTGACCAAAATTTTACTTACAAAAATTGACTATAAAAAAAAATAATTGTCAAAAAAAAAATCCTTCGTTCATCCGGAGGAAAACTATGTATAGAAGAAGTGATATAAATTTCAACCCGATCGGTAAAGCCGTTCTCGAGTTACATTGATCACCGACTTCGAAAACATGGTTTTGAGAAAAACGAGTTTAAAGTTTTGAGTACGATTTGCATGCAGATAAAATTTTTTTTTTGTAACTTACATAGAGTCGTCTTTTCCTGAGCCATGTAGTTCGCCTTCCTGCGCTTTATTAATTGCATCTGAAGCCTCATCATCAGTTGCCGCCGAGCTACCCTCGAGTGTTTCCCAGGGATCGCCGGTTAGCTTTCTCGACTCGAATACAATCTTCGTCCTTGGCAAATGCGTGGGCGTGTGGTCCCAACTTGATCCCCATGGCATCAAAGACTGCTAGCAAACCGTATGTACCCTCGTTAAAAGTGCAGGTAGCGATGTAAGCGGCCATGCTGACGGTTATGTAGCTGGCAGGTAATGTTTTCGGCATGATCTTCCAAACGATTTGGTTAAAACTTTCGTTGGTGTTCTGTGTGAAACCTCCAATGCACCTTTGCAACAATTCATCGTTTGTGAGACTTTCATAAATAGGTTTTATTGCATCGAAGACTTGCTTCGGCAACGCAGTGTAATCGTGTTTGAAAGACTTCAACTTCTTCTCGGCCTTTGCTTGTTGATATTTGCACCACGAGTCAGCACCTCGTGGACACTTGTGATGCTGCGGTTTCTAGTCGGTTGAAATCTTATGATAGAGCGTAGCCCAAATAACATTCTTCATTTTTTCGACCGAATCAGAGTTGTCACGAATAGCCTTGCCAAAATACACAGATAAATTGGTCAATCAATTTAGCAGTCAGTTTTCCTTTACCGCCGAGTCCTTTATTATTTTTTTTACACGAACGTAGACGGGTGCCCATCCTTTTTTGAATATGACCAACACATTCTTTTTTCGTCACTACAGTTTCTCCATAAGGAGCAGCTGTATCAATGCCAGAGTAAGTCTTTGAATCTCCATCCCCGACGTAATACAAAAATCTCACTCCAAGATTTTCCCACGAACGACGAAACATTTCGATTGCAGCATCGACCTCCATCTTTCCCGCACTGCCTATATGATTCGCCGAACAAGTTTCTTTGTGTGTTTCATACCATTCTTCAAATTCTTCCGTGTCTTTTTTATCTTCCCAAACCTCACAAGCCTTGCAGTAAAAACTTTTTACAAGTACGTCAAGAACTTTGCCCGTGAAATGTCCTATTAGCGATGTGACGCCAAACAGAGACGAAAATCCGCGTTTGTGCCACGTTCCATCACCCGACACAATCAAATCAGTATTCTTACTTTCACTGGTAGTAGAATTCCAGTTTATCTCTTCTTTAGAAGCCTTCTTCATAAAAAATTGAGCCATATTTTTACTCGCTTCACAAATATGCTCCAGTAATATGTAGTACGTAAATTTAGCCAACCATGGCGGGAAGTCCATCAATACGCAACATTTTTTTGCACCTTCATAACCAACACCTATGACACGCATCGCTGATGCGAACTTTCGATTAATTTCAAAAGAATGGTTAATAAAAACGCATGACGGTATGTATTGAGGAGTACACTTATCACGCACAACAGAAATTTTGAACCCAAGTCCACGTTCGCTTACTATACCAAATGATATTTTGCTGTTGCACTTTGCACATTTCACAAGACTCATGATCGCGGAAAAAACGGTTAAAAAATTGATTATTCTGTAATCAACTGCATCCGTTTTTGGCACATGGTATTCATCCTGATGTCTCAATTTTTTGCTGACGTATTCACTCCGCTATCATCAGTCTCCGCAGTTTTTTGATTAAAATGCTGTTTCCTTTTTAAGGTTCGCGACTTATAAATTCGTCGATTTTTCCTGTCTTCTCGCGATACTATTTTTATTCATTTTGCACTGAAGAACTCAAGAAACTGTTCCGAATATAAACGTTCGCACGGTTCAACGTTTCGAATCTAACTGCTTCTGAAACAGTATTTCGAACTACAAAGGTTTTTCTTATTTTCTATATATATATATATATATATATATATATATATATATATATATGTGTGTGTGTGTGTGTGTGTGTGTGTGTGTGTGTGTGTGTGTGTGTGTGTGTGTGTGTGTGTGTGTGTGTGTGTGTGTGCGCGCGCGCGCGTGTGTGTGTGTGTAGGTACGAAATACAATAAAGACCTTCAGCGACCCTTTGAAGTCGAGCGCATAGCTGCCGCTACTTGTTTACTTGATATGGCTCAAACACGGCGTTCTTCAAAGTTATGTATTTTGGCGAATACTTGTCTGATTTACATTCAATTAGTCGGAAAATACTCGTAAGATATTATACTTTTAGAAAATTAAAAAAAAATCGTTTTTTTGAAAATTCTAACTAGACCTCCCTCCTTAACAGGACAGTTTGTGTACTATAGCGCTCTCTATATCCAGATTGACGAGGGTCATGAATATCATTGGTAACCAGAAAATTCACGATTTGTTTATGCACCACTCTTTCAAAAATCTTGGATGACTAGCACAAGTTGGCAATGGGACGACAATCGGAAGGCCGGGATGGAGGGTTGGATTTTAAAAGCGGGCGAATATAGGCTCTCTTCCAGTCAGCAGGAAAACACGCCAACGCAAGCGACTTATTAAATAACTCAGCTAATGATTGCGATATCCTAGGAAGAGTATAATGAATGGCAAACCGTGATATACCGTCCAGTCCAGTACTGTGAGACAGTCAGGGGGAAGACGCAAGCGAAAAAGCTATCGTCTCGACAGTAACGGGAGAAAAATCCAACTCGGGTTGGATTAACGGTAACTCGATGATACTCTCTGTGAATACATCCTTGTCACATCGCGTGAATGCACTAACAATGCTTGCAAAATAGCTGTTAAGTTCGTCGAGTGAAAAATAATTACAGGGTGAAGCCAGGCTAGGTCGGTTACACTCGCTAGTCGATTACATAGATAGTGATCCTTGCCTTTGCGTAGATCGGCTTTGAGTAGACTCTCGGAAAGCCACGGCGCTCGTGGTTTCTGGACTGTAAATGTGCATAACGGACCATGTTTATCGAACGATGTAAGGATCGAGCGGGTCGTATCGCGCGTAGCACCGTCAACAGAGTTGCAATTCATATCATCAGAGCCTCCAGTAGTATCATAAGCCACTAAGAAGTCCGATAGGGTCTGTGCATAAGAAACCGTGTCAAAGGTCTTGAAATTGCGCCTGGTGAAGGTGCAACGCGTAACAATATGGCTGTCGTAGTTATATGTCAGAGCTATCAAATCGTGGCCAGCGATGAACGTAATCGAGGACTTAATTAGCATTATCCATTATAAACACATCGAGCCACGAATCGACAGAAGCCATATGATATGTAGGTTCGGATTTTACAATGTGTAACGATTTCGCGATTGAGTGATTAATTAATTAATTCATTCATTCATTCATTCATTCATTCATTCATTTATTCATTCATTCATTCATTCATTTATTCATTCATTCATTCATTCATTTATTCATTCATTCATTCATTCATTTATTCATTCATTCATTCATTCATTCATTGATCGATCGAGCGTACTGAGGTCGATTTGAGTGTTATTATAAGCGACTTCATCTCTTTAGCGCTAGGAGTACGGCTATTTTCGCCAACAGCAGAAGGTTGTTTACGTGCAAGAACTCGAATTTCGAGTTTATCGCTGAAAAGGTTCTGTATGCCTAATAGTGCATCAAAAACTTTCCTGACAAGGGATTCGTGTTCGTCCAAAATGGCGGTTGTGATGTCCGACAACACTATTTCAGCTGATGTATGAATCCGACTGGGCATTATCGCAGACTGAAGAAGCTCCAGTTGATGAGTTAAATGAGCGTTACCCGTGAAAAATTTGCCGGCGCTTAAGATGCGGCCGACGCTTGGTACGACATTCAGCACCAACCACTAATACCCAGTGTTGGTCCTTTATACGGGCCAATGATTTGGCCATGATTCTGCCAGTGCTCATTTAAAGCATGGCAAACCAACGAACACCCAACCTCGGGCCAAATATCGATTACCAACTCTCAGCCAAATATCGGGTCCCAGTGTTGGCCCCGAACATGGGCCAATCGGTTGATCATGGATTCGCCAGTCTCGAATTGAAACTCGGCACACCATCGAAGTGCCAACGCTGGGCCAGTACTAATTAATGACCGTCGGCCAATTGTCGGGGCGAGCGCAAGCCCTGAGTCTGAGCCAATCGTTTGACCGCAGTTTTGCCAATGCTTATTTTTATGGCATTTTTAGCATGGCTCATAATGACTGTTATCTGAAATTCACTTTGTTAAAAATAAAATTGATTTATACTAAAGTTTTGTGGTGTATTAAAAAAATGCCGAGTTATTATGATAGTATTAAGAAACGTCGAGTGTTAAAACGACGACAAAAATTACAAGACTCTTTACAGCAGGTTAGGATCAGAGGCAACGAAACAAAAAGACAAGTAGATAGTGAAACAAATTTGGAAACATTCCACGAACAAGTGATTGTGCATAACGATGTTAGTGAATCTAATAATTGTTGGCTAGGCGTTGGGTTGTTTTGACAGCCCTACATTGGGCCAATACTAGCCCGAATATTGCGCCAACAGTATGAAGCCGACCTTAGCCCTACTATGGGCCGGTGATCACGCCAACCGTCAGCCAGTGATCGTGATCTCTTTAGCCCAATGTTGGGCCAATACCCGGCCAACTGTTAGGATTTCCGGTAAGCCTACTATTGGCCAATCGTACATCCCAGCGTTGGACCGAAGAGATCACTCCTACCGTGGCGCAGCACTGAACCGGTAGTGCTGCCGTTCATCGGCCAATGGTAGAATGTGATTGGCGTGACGCTGGCTCGAGGTTGAGTCGGTTGCGTCGTTTTTCACGGGCCTAATGTTGGGCCAATACCCGGCCAACTGTTAGGATTTCCGGTAACACTAAGCCGGTAGTGCTGCCGTTCATCGGCCAATGGTAGAATGTGATTGGCGTGACGCTGGCTTGAGGTTGGGTTGGTTGCGTCGTTTTTTACGGGTACTGGCTTCGAGACGAGCGTTGCTGGCATCGAGACGAGCAATTTCGTCGTCATGCTTCTCTACTTTAGCTATGAGTTCCGGTAAGCACTTTAATTGTTTTGCGATATCATCATCGATGGTCGTTTGATGTTCGATCTTCGCAGAAAGCTTTTTGTTAGTCGCGTTACTATCATTCATGGCGTCGATCATTTTATTGATTAGAGCTTGGTCCATTTTATTTTTTCCCGTGTCGAGACGACCGGCAATTTCAGGGAAAGCTAGACCTAGCGAAGTGCTTAGCGTATTACGATTTTTGTTTGTCTCGATTCCGACCAGATACTGCTGTGCTAGCAAAGATGGCGAGGTGGATCAAACGGTCGTATATAAAAAAAAATTCCTAGCGTAATACTCTGACACGGATAGTTTCAAGTTTGCTGCACAGCAAGCAGAAGAACTACAATATGAAAAGTAGGAAGCACAACACCTTGGATGAAATTTGTTTCCGCAATCCGGGCAAACGGGAAGGTCACCCGCGATACGACATTTAAAACATAGACGAGGCGATTGAGACATAAGCCAATGATGTGCCCACGGGATCTGAGAACGGTTTGATAATCATGTGCGGTGGTAACTTGTCCAAATGAGCTAATGTATCGACTGCGAATAACTGAATTCATGATCAGTTCTCGCTGTGTTTACGCACGGTATGTGGCTTTACGAAGGAGAGCAGAGTAGGGGGCGTCATCGCATAGTACAATTGAGATGAGGGCACCTACGTATTGTATCGCGAGGTTTGTCTTAACGAGTCGGCGATGATGTTATGACGGGTAGTATGTATATCGTTACGCTGAATACATTACACAAACATCGGGTGATGGTGCTCGTTGCCCTGTGTGGTGTGGACGGTAGTAATGATAACCATAATATGCGACATTGAGCTGTTCATGTGTGGGTGTGGAGTGTATCGGTGCTCATTACGTGTGACGGTCGAACCATACATGCAGTGGTTATAATACTGTGATGGGCCGAACTGTTGAGCCTATCAAGAAAATGGCTACGAGAGGCTACGAAAATGCCACCCAGGAAAGAACAGCCGTAGAGAGCTCGTTAGGTGGATCCAGGTAATGGATTTGTAGAAGAAATTAAGCAAAAAGTGGCGTGCCATCTGTGGCAAAAAAGTGCAGCCCGTAGGCCTTTTACGGCAGTGTATGCTCAAAAATAGGAGCACAAAATTTGCGTGACAGGTGCACTTACAGGTGAGGTAAGAGAGGTGAGGTAAGAGAGAGAGAGATAGAGAGAGAGAGAGAGAAAGCCAATACTTACAACCGGTAAAGGTCACAGCGGGCGTTCCTGCCGAATCCACGCTGTGAAGTCTTGCATCTTCTGACACGTCTTCCAACGCAACGAGGCGACTTTCGAGCATAGGTACAATATATGAATGCTCGAAAAACGGATTCCCCAAGGTATGCGATAAAATGAAATGATTAAGGTGCCAAAATGTGCGTTTTCAATGTGGCTACGCGGTTCTTCTCCTCTCCAAGCTGTAGCATTAACCCAACTTTTCATTTTTCATTACTGCAGTCACGAATGTCGCATGGTAAGACCATCTACTTTTTTCTCAAATTCCTGAAATTTGAGGTGACGACAGCTGTCCGATGTTTAGGAATCTACAATCTTGTTCTGCCATACTAATTGCGATGGGGTGTCATTCCGTCGTTACGTTATAGTACAAATATTGTACCTAGGGGTGCTATGAAGAAAAATCAAACCTGCAAGTGCGCAGAGAACTGAAAAATTTTGGGAACTCCTGAGCTAAAATTTATACCATTTACTGAGTAGTAGTATATTCAGAGTCGTGTGTTTCTCTTTGACACTGTCAAATTGACACTATAATCGTCAAGTTCGAAAATATCGGGTCATATGTGTGTATTGTCGAAGCTCCTTCATTACGAAGTTACCTCGTAGTTTTGGATATATATAATCGAATGAGGGATGAAGGTTGAGGTTTTTTAAGAAATGAACAAACACTCGCGTTTGAGCCATCGTCTTTTCTACGTTTAATGGCTCTTGTGGGAAAAGCCTTGCGGCATAAAAACCCACAACGATTCGACGATTGTTAATTGCGTATATAAGAAGCAGAAAGCCCGTTTGGCTTGTACCATTGCGATCTCGCGCGTTATTTCGTATTGAATCTTCGATTGATTGTTTGTATTGTTTTCGATTTTGCGTTTGATGACCTTTACCGAGGATTCGTCAGCTGTTGCTGTCGAAGGGTTAGAGAATCGAGGACCGTATGGCCGTTCACCCAACCGCTTGTGGTAGGCTAGTTGCCCGTGTTTTACTCGGGAGAGTCGTATGTGTTTCACTCAGTGGAGTCGTATGTGAGAGGACCCAGGGCCTTTCCGCCTTGCGCGTCACCGACGATCGTCACTCGACGGACGACCGCGCTACACTGTCCCAAAAAGTATATTGCACGCTCGCCCACTCGTTCACAAGAGATTTTTCATCCCTGTTGACGCGAGTTGGTCGAGCGCGGCTAGCAACAGAGATCGCAATGGCCAAACGCAAACTACTCTCAGACACTAAACAATGTGTGTAGGAAAAGAATCAACAGCGCCCGCAGTGGTGGAGGGGGAACTTAAATGGCGGATACAACACGCGTAGTTTCCATCGTACAGTTTTGGTTGACAAAGTATATGTAGCTTCACGCATAACGAGGACCAGCAGAAATATTTAGCCACTTCAATTTAAAAAAAAGTGCAAACATTGAATACAAGAACACTTGACGCCTTCACAAAAAGACGCCTCAGACTTTACCCCCCCCCCCCCCGCCGCAAAGTTGGCGCCCGGGGAAACCGCCTCGTTCGCTCCGCCCGAAAGCCTGCCCTGCCGCGGACCCCTGGGGGTCCGAGAGCATGTCTCAGGGGGTCCGCAGACAACATGAATAGAAATGCAAAAGTGATAAACGAGGCCTGGGAGTCTGCCGTTTAGGGGCCAGTCCACTTTGGAGCCACGAAAAACAGGCTATTTACGCGATTTTTGTTTGAGGATTTTATAAAAGATATGAATATAAAAGTTGTTGGGCTTGATGAATAAAGTCTTGAAATAAATGAAAAAAAAAAATTTAATTCATTTTTATTCATTTTTAAGTACAAAAACTATAGTTTAACGTAACGCCTCAAAAATAGGTGGGCTAGGTAGCTTCATCACAACTCGGCAACAGCTTGTCTGAAACAAAAAAATCAAAATCCATTAGATTCAGTACGACACCAGCTACAAAACGACCCTCAGATATAAAGTTTTATCAAATTTTTTTTAAAAAATGGCAGATGAAAAACAAAAAAGTATTTAAAAACGCGTTTTTTTCGCAGTTTATCGCAAAAAAGAGTAAAAATCAACATTTTAAAACCACCGAGGGTCATGTTGTTGCGAATCATGTTTACAATATGATTCAAATTTCAAGAGAATCGGTTTATTAGTTTTAGAGATACGATGGAGCTAGATTTTGAAAACGTTGTTGCGAGAAAAACGCGTTTGAAGTTTATACTATGATCGGCCGAGCGCGCTATACGCTCAGGTAGACGAAATGAGGCCCTGACGTTCAGGTAAAAAAAATACTTAGAGAGCTCAGATCTTCATAAAATTTTGACACTATTTCTGAATGTATGTACTTTCGAAAATAGTACAAAAAAATCGATTTTTTTTATTTTCAAAGTGGACTGGCCCCTAAAGTCAACATGTTACCACCGAGCTGAAATTTTTCTGGACCTTTATAACCTCTTTGCTGATCATCCTGTGCAGTTTATAAATACTACCCACAGTACCGTGCTTTAGAAAAAAAAAAATCGGCAACTGGACGCATTTCCTATGCTAATTACATTACGCTTATGAAAACTCCCAATCGTCTTTCAGTACATTATTAATATCTGCTAAGTGAATGTTACCACAGAGCTGAAAAAATGGGTACGTTTCGACTAATTATCAAACTAACGTTAGGTACCGTGAAAATAAGGATTCACAGTACCGTCGTAAAATTATTAATGTTTTTGGTAGCGAATGTGTGCGAAAATCAAGCACACCAAATATTAGACTGTTCAATTATGGCAACGTCGTAGACGACACGAATATTACCTATGTTATGAGTTTTCGGTAATTATTCCCGGGAACCTCAAACTACTTGGTCAGTATAATTAACAACGAATATTAATGGTACTTATTCTCTTATTTAGTAATAATTACTTAACATTAATTTCATAACTATGTTCAGAAATTATACACTTCTAGACATTTCTAGGCATAGACAAAATTGTTACATCCTAGCGAATGCGCTTTCTCTCGGTTATTCCCAATATCCTCATTTGCCGTTATATGCTTATTATAATACATGTATAAATTGAAGAATAAGATGCGTAACAGCGTAAAAAGGAACGTGCGCACGTTTCGCACGCATATCCGAAACACAGCGATAGGTGCACGATAACAGCGCCGTCAGTCATCGAATTTTCCTATCCTATTGGCTGCCAACAAGAACACGATCTCAGGCACATATTCCAAGAAGAGCTGTCAAACGAAAAACCAACCATCAACTCGATCAACCGACTCCAAAAACTCTCCGCCGGCCCATTCGCATGGTGACCACGAGAAGCCTCGACCCTGTATTATTTAAACATAACAAAGACTAGACGGCTCCGACGAATTTATAACTCTGACTGAAAAATAAGACATCTGATCTTGCAGCGCAGTCCGATATATAAACTTCTTCATTTGGGAAGTCACCATAGCCATGAATTCACATAACACAAACCATGCGCATGCTTGGGTCTCAGATATCGAACTGCATTTCCCTTGCGCTTTTTCACCGAAACACGGGACAAAGGTCTCCTTGTCTTCATAGGCAAACTAGTTAGAACCGATGCCCTGGAATAAGGCCACGCACGTGACTAACAATTCTGTAAAGTATTCGCACACCGGACCGCGACCACTCACGCTAGTCAACCAATATCTTCACGACTAATGATCCAATCCCTGAAGAACTAGATGACCAAAACCACGCTCTCCCTAAGGTTCCTTCTCCCACCATTGAAGTCCTCCTAATTTTCATATGAAAAAAGATTTCCTTCGTGAAGTCAGTCTCCCATCAACTGCCATCAAATCAAGTTCTATCGAGTCTTAATTCAGAAGCCAAACGAATATCTCCAATTAACCTTCATACTTCCTTCATTTTTCGAGTCACAAAAATTTATTTTACACTCGAATTATTTATGTCATCGGTCCGTGAATATCAGTCTCAATTCGTTGACCTCGCGCGACGTTTTTTTTTACTCACGCGTAGTGCCCATCGTAGTGAACACGTCGATTATATACACGACCAGCGTAAAATCCTGCGAGCGCCTTACCAGCGATTGTACCAGCGAACGCACCAGGCCAAGAACGAAGGCCCTTGGGTGCCGCCCATTAATTACGTAACGCAATCGGGGGGGGGGGGGGGGTTCGGCTAGGCGTTACGGTCTACGTACGTGGGGGGGGGGGGGGGGGTCAAGGTTTGTGTTACGTCACGATTTTAAAACTTCCAGAAATAGCAAAATATCTGCATGTTCAAGTTTTTAATTTAAACCTCGAGTGCAATTTTACCGTGGACAGCTCACAGCTTCCTGTACGCAATGTCAATTAAGGGGGAAAATCACTGTTCAAGAAGTTGCACAGTAGCTTTTCCACATCCCTCAAGAAAAATTTCAAGGACATTTTTTAAAAATAATTCTTGAAAGTACATATATTGGAAAATATGTTGGCAACATTTTTATTCACAAGTCCGAAAATTGACGGAGTTATAGTCACTTTAGTGAAAACAGGTAGTGCGACCGGTTAGTGGTCTCAGTCCCTACAGAAGTGGCATCATTTACAATAGATAAAGTACAGGCTCTTACTGTTTTGTGAACTATCATAAAAATGAAGAACCGTCATATCGCCCGCGACTAGATACTTTAATGTAAGTATCAATATTCGAGAAAAAATCGTAACTTCATATCAAGAAACACGGAACGAAAACTTTGAACGCGTTTTTCTCGAAACTAGTTTTTTCGACCTTGTCCGAGCGAATACTTAAAAACTTATCAACCGATTTTCAATTTAAAAAAATATATGTTCGTAATCGCAGTGACGAAGGCTGTACGTGTCCGCGTTTTTAACATTTGATAATTACTATTTTTAAAGACTACTTGAATACAGAAAAAGGGCCTTGAATATAGAAAAAAATGTTCAAACTGTCGGCATTATGTAAAAAAAAAAAACAAAATAAAAATCCACTACGCATAACGATAGCTACAGTTGTATTGATATCGATAAATTGTTGACTTTTAACTTATAGATAACCTTCCATAAAGATATCGATGGGACAATGAAGAGACATTTTTTTTGTCGTCAAATCAAGGCATATATCTCGGTTAGTTTTCAAGATTTTGTCATAAAAATTAGTATAAAACTAGATGAATATTTACTTTATAAAATGAGTATAAACTTGAACCTTTCATAATTAGTTATGTCTATGAAAAAAATTACTATTATTGACGACAAAGCACCCGTTACGTAACGGAATAGGGGTGGGGGGGTTCTGGCCAAGTGTTACAGTCCCGTTACGTGGGGGGAGGGGGGGGGGGTCAAAAATTGGACAGTTTTGCATTACGTAATTCATGGACGGCCCTTTTGTAACGCGAGCGAGCGACCGAGCGACCGAGCACCAAACACAACCAATGTAAGTTAA
Organism: Ophion obscuratus; assembly: GCA_964007375.1. Classification (NCBI taxonomy): domain Eukaryota; kingdom Metazoa; phylum Arthropoda; class Insecta; order Hymenoptera; family Ichneumonidae; genus Ophion; species Ophion obscuratus. The sequence goes on from OZ023312.1 coordinate 54,420,987, forward strand.
CTTTACCTTTTCTTTTTGTATCTAATTCTACTCTTTCCCACGCACTACCCCTTTTTACCCTCATCCCGTGCTATTGCGCTAGGCATAGGCAACAATGAGGGAAACGAAAATATTATGCTCTCATTCCTTCCGGATGTGACAAAATAACGCGGATTTTTTCACACATACATTTTTTTTCTTCATACATACATTTTTTCAGAATATCGGAAAACTATTAAAGTTTTTGATTTCTTCGGGATTCTAGGCAGCTTTAGTACACACTTTTTCTTTCCAGCGGATTTTTTTTACTCGGACCGATATTAATTTCTGACATCTCCTGGGGCCGATATCGGGGTTAAGAACGAGGCCCATATGTCTCCAACTTCGCGACACTTCTGCCAGCCTGGGTATTATGATATACCACGATTTACGACGTCGCCAATTCGTTTCGCGTTAATTGACCGAGAAAAGATTATAGAAAATACATATACAAAGTAATGAAAACACTTAATGTAATCACCGAATGTTCAAAAATGCATATTTTTGCATATAGATGTAGACAAATAATTCGAAAACGCACGTTTAATATGACGGTTATTTAAAAGCTAACAGTTCCTAACAGTCAATCTGCTCCGTGCATAAACATAGGGTGCTTCCCTCGTACTTCACCTCCGACGGCCAAATACCATAACAACCTTAAGGTAGGATATAAAGTTACAACGATCAAAAAATCGATTTCTTTTTTTTTCTTCAAACGATAGAACTATGTATGTAGAATATTTTCCCGAAGTTTCAAAGCGAAATTCGAAAAACTTCAAACGTTACAGCCCGTCAACGCTGTGCGTTACCGCTCGAATTCGGAGCGGGCGTGAACTTCAAACACGTTTTTCTCAAAACTGCATTATCGAAATTGTTGTGCACGTTTACTCAAAAAATATTAAGCCGATTCAGTTGAAACTTGGTAGAAATATTGATAATATTTGTTCGTTCTACTTGACGAAAATGGTTTCTGAAAAATTAGAAAGAAAACTACTTTTTTAATCCACAATTTACAGAAATGTTGCGTGAAATGTTGATTTTTTTTGTAAAAATTTTGTAAAATTTTTTCCTCAAATTTGTATTTTCTTCAATTATCGTCACATAGAAACTAGACATGCCCTAACTGAACAAATGTTTGAATTTTTTGCAAATCAAAGTATGGGAAACTACACTGCACGCCGATTCGCAACTCCCGCGGCGACCTTGCTGCAACACTCTGCCCCAGCTCCGCCATTTTGATGATGGATTAATTCAAAAAAATTGTTTCGTATAGTGAAATATACTATTAAAGTATACGTAAAGTTTGATGATTGTAGAATAATTACTTCTTAGTTCAAAAAATCCCTCATTATAGCTTATTTTTTCCTGTGTAAATGTATATCCCGCCTTAAATACATCATTATATTTGAATGTACTATTTGTAAAGATAATTTGGGGTGCATAAATATATGTTATTTATTCCGATACAAGTTTTTCATTTTCTTGTTTATAATTTTACAGACAAACTTCAAATTTTATTTTCAATAATTTCGATTTACGGTAATGGAACAATTATTGAATACAATGGTTTTTCGACATTCGAGCTTGATTGCTCATCTGATATCACATTTTCGGAGGAAACAGTCCCAATTTTGTGACGTTTCGGCGGTAGAGTATTGGTATTGCGTTTGAAAGGTGCAGCTGAGGCCATATATGCTGACGTTAATATAATGTTAGCAAGTTTAGATTTGTTTGCGATGGATTCTATGTTATAAACTTCTCCAACAGTGGTTGACTTCCATCCATGGTGACGTTTTAAAGTTGTGATGTTTGCTCCGCTGTCTTTGTCTTTTTGGAAATTCAAAAAGAATCGATCGGTGTTTGCGTTTTTTGGGTGCAAGTCTATATATTTGTTAACTGTTTCGGTGAACTCTTCCATGTTGACGAAGGTACGAGGTATGTTCGTTTTGGTGACTGAAAGGTTAACGACGAGCATGCAACCTTATGTAGTGATGTTGTTGAGTTTAATGTGCATCGATTCATTGCCCCCGCAAGCCCCGCTGATTCCGCAAATGAGAGTAATTTCTAAGATACATGTCACATTTAGATATATGAACTGTGACACGATTTTCGATACTCGCATTCCAAAGTAACTCTCGTCCGACTCGTAAGGGATAGGGCGCCAGCCACGCAAATTTTACGCGACAAATTTATTTTTCCCGACGAATCGTCGAGATGTATTTTACCCGATTGCCGCAGCCCTAAATTTGGTAGAGGGGCGGGGTTGATCCGCGATAACAGCACAAAATGATATTACGACGACACTCCGAGATTTGGTGAAAACAGTAGTCAATTTTATTTTTCGCGGCTCTTGCATACGGCGGAACGCCTGAGTCGAAATTTTCGAGCCACGTTCAACCCACAAAATGAAGTCTTCCGTCCCCGAGCAGAATTCGGCGAGAGCGGATTATTGGGTTTCTAAAGGAGGGTACAATGTTTGAAAATACCCTGCGTTAGGGCCTCCGATGAACCTCCGGCATGGCAAAAAGCAAAATTTTTGACTCTAAGGAGGTCAGTGAGGACCACAGTAGTATAACAGGACTGATTCTAACTCAGGGATCTCAGGGGGGAGCGGGGCGCGGGGCTCCAGCGCGGGGGACCGAGGGTAGACGTCACGCGGCGTGGTGGAGGAAGGCGACGCAGAGAGGAGGTCTAGCGCGAGATACCCTAGAGTGGGGGCGTGATGATACGCGACGCTGAGCGATGGGGGTTGGCGCGGGGTCGTTGACACCATAGGACGGTGGGTAAATGTTGAAAACTCATAAAATCGTGTGATTTATTATAATCATTAAAATTATTTACATATTATCGATGCAGGCGGAGCGTTTTTATTACGTCACTGGAAGTTCGTACAAAGAACAATTTAGATATGCGCGTGCACGCGCGCGTGTGTGTATGTGTGTGTGTGTGTGGGTGTGTGTGGGTGCGCGCGCGCGCGCCTGTGTGTGTGTGTGTGTGTGTGAGAGAGAGAGAGAGAGAGAGAGAGAGAGAGAGAGAGAGAGAGAGAGAGAGAGAGAGAGAGAGAAACAACTATGAGTGGCTAGAATTTTTTTTTTCGATAATATAAAAAAAAAATTTAAAAAAACGGCAGTTGCCATATGAAGGGGGGCCTTTCAAAGTGCCATAAAATGCCTCATTTATTATATGCAGCTGCAGCTATGAGAGGAGACATTGTTCCAAAAAAAAAAACAAATTTTAATCCCATCGAGACTTTGGTTTCATTCCGAAATATAACGTCAAGATGTTCATATGTGCGAGTATGTATGCAGTGCATCCGGCCAAACACCCCCTGGACTTGACCAAAAACGAGCTCGAACAAGTTCCAAAGGTCTTGCTCTTAAAATATTGGGGTCAGTATATTGGTTTACTGTGGGATTGTTTGCCAAAACACCATCGCAACGACAGTGAAGTGATATCATATCTTCCATGCATGGAGCATTATAATACGCCACAAATGGAAGATCACATTGATGGCCCCCCACCTCAACGTCGAGATTTTGAAAAATGTCATGAGGTGGGAAACTTTCCACGTGGGAGGAGGTCTGGGTTCCACGAACGTGTTTGAACCCGTTTTTCATTATTGGGAAAGTGGGGAGAAGTTTGAAAATTTGAGTGGTGGGGTTACAAAACGAGGGAGCTTATAATTTCACGGACCCAAGCTCAGACTGCACTATTCCACCGCCACATCAATATCTTCAAAAATAACTTTGAAATTTTTTCGAAAAGCGACAAGTGTGGAAAATGGATTTTCACGAGTATCAACAAAGTCAGCCGAATGGCGGAATTCCTTCCAACGACGAAGCTGTCTGAACTCATCGTTCACTCGGAGCATCCAATCTCCGACATGAGGGCCGTACAAACCAAGTTTGGGAAACGCTATATCGCTGACATCGCGAATGCGTTCACTGTCTTCCTACCAGCGCGACTTGTGAAGGCCTTCGACGAAGATTTGGAAACGTTCGAGCGTATGCAGCAAGAGGCACGCGATCATCATCTCTTCATGAGGTACATGGATGGAAAATACAACAGCGTCGAGTTCTATCGACTGTGAGTACACCATGGTGGAAAAGACAAAGTTCGTTGGAAAACCATCGTCGACCAGCTGTCCGCATCATCGAGAGTATGCTGTAACTGGCGCGCCATGGTCAACTCTACATGCAGTTGCGGAAAATACAACAGCGTCAAGTTCCATCGCCTCTGAGCACGGTGGAAAAGACAAAATTCGTTGGGGCAGCATCGTTGAGTGCAACAGCCGTCCGCATCACAGTCGTCTCGCCATCGCTTTCGACGTATTTAGTGTTGAATATGTAAAAATGTATTTAAAAAAAACTGTATTATTGAAATGTATGAGAAAGAGAAATTCAAACTATTTTCGCCGTAGAATAAATGAAGAACACAAATGATATATATTTTCATCGAAATGTTTTTTTATTCATTTAAAAAAATCCCTCGCTCACACAACGCTTCGTATACACTTAACCAGCTTTTCAGCGATTTTACATTCACATGGGAGCAGTGTATTTCGTGTTGAAGGAATGGTGCGGGCATTTGAAGTTTGTGATTTTCGGCAACTTCTGCAGCGATGGACAGTCCACAGTCTCCAAGTCGATGACCTTTGTTGTGGGATCCTTGAATCTTGATAGCCATGAACATTTCTCGAAACCCTTCGCATAGACGGTTGGAGCTCCTTGCAAGATTTCTCGAATTGTCTTTCTAGCTGCCTCGTATGGTATGCCGCTGTGATCCCATCGTATTCCATGGAAATTGCGTTCCAGCCACTTGTTTGTCATTTTGTACTTGGCCGGTAAAGAGTTCCATGCAAATGGTGCGTCGAAGGCGAGTGTCAGCGGTTCAGCATTCTTGTCGTGGAGTTTGACGATGGACATCTCCTTTAGGACAAATTTGTTGATGGGTCTCTTAAAGCCCTGCACATCGATGATAAGCTCCATGTTGACTGACGTGGACGCGAATCATCGGCATGATTTTATACCATTTTTTTCACCCCACCACTAATTGGATTGTACTCGACAATACGATCATGGAGGATCATGCAGTATGCTGAGGTTTGCGGTGGAATATTGTTTTTCAATTCGAACTCAAGACGCACGTCCACAGGACCGGACTTGAGAAAATCGTTTTGCTTTGAGCAGTCAATGACAACGAGGGGGGCTTTTTCTAAAAATTCCATCCTACTTAGCCATGGTTCAACCTCTTTGTTGTAATAGGTCGGCTGAAAGTTTGCATACATCTCGTAGAGTAGAGCATATTGATTTTGATCAATGTTCAAATTCAAATTTCCATATGGATAACATTGCGAGTTGAGGTATAGTTTGACATTGCTCAGGTTACAATGATCAAAGTGGCTCGCATTGTGTTGTTTCTTATTTTTTCGTTCCGTCTGCAGCGCGAGTATGACATATCGTGGCTTCCTCCAGCTGATTCGAGGTTTTCACAGACCACACGTGCTTGGAGGTGGCAGGCAGGAATGGATATTCATACAGTTCCCATGTACGAAAACTCATGGAAATTGGTGCGTCTTTGGCGAGAAACTTTAACAGTTGAATTTTTCGCTGATCTGAGACTGTGACATACGGTACGAGCCATTCTATTTTATGCAATGCGAGTTTGTAGTCTTCAGGCGCTGTTTGTACAATGTTATTGTCATCGGTCTTTGATCTTGTGAGAATCAACTCGTGCTTGGCATTTACAACAATTTTCCGATAATCTTCAGCAAATCCGAGGAGCATGCTGAGCGGTATACACACATCAAAGTTTCCCGATACATCCACAATCTGCTTGGTCTCTTCGACATCGAGCCATCCTGTGTTCTCGAGCATAGAACTTTTGGCCGGTGAGAGAGATGAATATCCCTTAATTACACTCGTAATACCGACATTCTTATTACGATCAATTTCTATGGCATTCAGTTCATATCGCAATTCCTCAAACAAATAACAAATGGCATTGTTGACGAGACTTGTAGCAGTGGTTGGCGCCCCATCACGCTTGGATAATTTCCCACATATGTGTAGGGAACTCTTGCTTGGCAGGATAGAGAGGTCTTGATGTTGGATGGCAATACGGATTTCATCGCTGTTATTGAAGGTTGAAGATGCATATGGCTGATGAGCGTGAATCCCACAATGGATGATGGATTCATCAAAGACCACGGGCGTTTGAATGTTTACAATTTCTTCTTCCATTTCACGCAACAGATGCACAAAGCACAGACTAAATAATTTTTTACACGCTTTCGCCACGCACTTTGAGACCCAAATCCTTCAAGAGTAGCACGTTTTGCGGTGTTAGCACTTTGGGCACTGACCGACGACTGATTGTTTTTATCCATGACCGTTTATTGTTATTGGAGGATCTATTGAAAACTGTACCCATCACGAATTTATATGCAGGCGCATGGTGATTACTTCACCTCGGAAATTTACCAAATCACCGTCCTGGTCCACTATGCGAAGCTGTATGGCATCAATTGTTCGGCTCGTGATTGGCAGATAAATAACATGTGACGGAACTTCAATGATCTTATAGCCCGGTGGCACAGATGGAAAAAATTCGTGAATTGTGTGTACTTTTTGTCCGTTAATATAGGCTCCAGCGGTAATATTGCACTCAACGCATAGGGCGTTCACTTTGAGAATGGCTACAGGAAGGTCAGATTCGGGTCTTTTATTGGCTTCCAATTTGCGTGCGGTGAAGCCTAGAAGATGGCCAATAGAATCTTTCGGCTCAAAATTGACATCATGATCACACTCGATCTCACTGCGTAGCGTATTATTATTCGGTTTAATGCTAATTTTGATGTTTTTACGCGTGAGCTCTGCTTGTACAAACTCCTCAATATCCTCTATTTCACAGCTACCCGTAGGTATCGTCAGCACCTCATCTCCCACGTAAAGTTTATCATGGTCAACGTCGATATTTGGAATAGAGTTGAAGGTTAACAATTCAACGAGACCGAGGGTATAACTTTTGTGTGGCGAGAGTTCGATGGGGGGAAAGTACTGTGCCTCGAGTATGGACGATGAGCCAGATATGGTCAAAGTTAAGCTATCATCCATGGTGCTGGTAAATTGACAACTGAATTCTCACGTCATTTCCTACCTATATATAGTGTATATTTGTCTTTGTGCTGCAATTGTCGAGAAAGAAACTTCAGACACAAATGTCCACATTCAATCGTATCATATTCCTGATATCCCTTATAATTATAATTAACGCTGCCAACACGAAAATGTCTCATGAGTTCAGATGATGGTGGAAGATTGCCGAAACTATCAAAGTACACGACTTTCCATCCAGTCTTTTTGTAAGCGACCCAGTGTGTTCCAGGACCGATATTTTCATCCAAATTTACAATTGCTGCTTCACATTTCAGGGGTCCGCTTGCTGGTAATGTATCGCGCATGTAAACCCCACGGAAATATGGAATCTTGAGGATTTTCGCATATTTAAGAAGGTCGATGTCGGTGAGGGGTCGGTGAGGTAGCGTTACTTCTAGTTTTTTGGCTTGATATGAAGACCCGATCCCTGCTTATATGGTTTCAGATGTAAGCCCTTGCCCAATGCAATTGCTTCAATTGTTCGATTATGGCGCTTACTTTCATCCAATTCACGTTTAGCTGCTTGAGCAACATTTACAGCTTTAGCTATACTAGCCACACCACCTGACAAAGCACCAGCAGCGCTAAGACCCACAAAAATGGGCACGAGGAACGGTAATAAACCACCAATTTTATGAGGTACAGGTAGAACCCGCGTTGTGCACACTTTGCCACCTTGTGTCTTTACAACTGCACGAGCACCCTTTAGAGCTGATTTAATAATCTTTTGTGGATCATTACTTTCAATCATTGTCTTCTTTGCGGCGCCAATTATTTTTTTCAAACAAACGCCACCCTTATGGGCCTTCATCCCCATACCGAATTTTCTCTTTGTCCTCATAATATTTGCCACACCCCAAGCACTCGCTTTTTCACCGATGCTAGCGTCTTTAGCAGTAACACGTTGCCAAGCCTGTTCAGACAACACTTTATCCGCCAAATGTCTCGCTTCAAGATTATCCGGATTTTTCGAATATGCAATATCGTGTTGTTTGTATGCCGTATCCAATGGATTAATACCCGGATCACCACGAGCAAGCCGCTTGGTCAACTTTGTGCCTGGTCCGCAATACTGATACCCGGGCAGATGTAGTTCAACTGGGAGTTTGTTGATTAGGCGGTTAACGAAACCTTTACCACTCTTGCCATGCACAATCATGTCTAAAGACGATACGCGACTGATGGATAATCCCTATAAGAATGCTATTTATATGATTTCGCCGTTAGTCGTGTGTGAGATGACGCCCAACAAGCAAACTATCGGAGGCGGACTTCCCGTGATAAATTTCGTTGAATTGGTCGAAAATGCTGGAGCGAAAAAACGGCAAAACGTCATGGAAATTTATTGCCGGATAGCATACGTGCACTGTTTTGTGGTCCATCGAATTGTGGGAAAACCAACGCTCTGCTCACTCTTATCATCCATCCCAATGGTTTGAGATTTGAGAACATTTACTTGTATTCCAAATCGCTGAAGCAGCCAAAGTATAAGTTGCTCGAACGGTTGCTCGAACTTGTGAATGGAGTTGCGTTTCATCCGTTCAACGCGCATGAACAAGTGATAGCACCAAGTGAGGCACAATCCAACTCTATATTCATCTTTGATGATATAGCGTGTGAAAAACACGATAATGTTAGAGCCTTCTTTTCTATGGAAAGACACGAGATTGTTGACAGTTTTTATCTTTGTCAGACGTTCACCCGTATCCCCAAACATTTCGTGAGAGATAATGCAAATTTCGTGGTGCTTTTCAAGCAGGATGATATGAACCTCAAACACGTCTACAACGATCATGTTAATACGGATATGACTTATACATGCTTTAAAAACATGTGCATGAAATGCTGGAATTCTGACAAGTATGCATGTATCACGATTGACAAGGATAGTGGCAGTAATGAGGGTCGATATAGACAAGGTTTTGATTATTTTCTGACCATTGATAAATGATTCATCGCTGGTGGTTGAAGAGACAGTATTGTGCATACCTTGACAGTGACAACATGAAGACCGAACAACTTTTGCGTGAAAAAGATGTATTGTGTGAAATTGCCAAGGCGAGCAATACAATCAGACGAAAGCATCGAATGATGAAAATGGGAAACGATAGCGATGAGCAGAGAATGCAAGATGTCTTTAAGCCTATAGTGAGACCACTGGAAAAATTGGTATCGTATAAAAACGGCGAGGTAGCGCAAGAGGAAATTAAGGATGAAAAAGTGAGTGATAATGCTGAAGAAGGAGATGCGATAAATAGTGTGAAAAATCAATTGAAGAATGAGACACAAGATTCCTTCAAGAGTGAAACACAAGATTATTTCAAATTGATATATGAGGATGATGATGACCCGCAGAATGTTGATGAATTAATCGGTGAATATCTCCTATTATTACGAACAAATAGAAAGGCAAGCTTGGATGTATTATATGGTGTACGGAATCTCGCAAAAAACAAATTAATGATTGGCAATTCTCCGATAATTTTCGAGTCTCAACATATTCGTGTGGGTGATGTGAATTATCCGAAAACTATTGGATTAACGGAGCTGTTGTTTAAAAAAGTGCGCAATGTCGAAACTCTCACACCAGACGATTTGAAAAAATATGAAAAGATTGTCATCTCGACAAATGCGCACAAAAAATTTTACAAGCCTAATGAGGCTATACGGCGTAATACCTGCCATAAATTCAATACTTATATCGCAAATATAGTCAATCATCATGTGGGAAAGGGTATGCCAAAGTATAAGCTAGCCAGAAAAAACACCAAATTGGACTATATTTATTGGGATAATCCAAATGAGCTAGTAGATCGTCTTCGCTTACTTTTGGCATCGCAAGCAGCCGGAAATTCTGCGCATTCAAATGAAATCATATCGATTATCGAGGAATTGCGCGAAGCTGAAATCATTTATTAACTCAGCATCGGAGAATTCACGCATTCTCAACATGAGTGTCGATGTATTTGGACGCCAATTAAATAAGAGTGTGCTCCTCAGTAGGCAAGGTCCTCCGGGCCGACATGGGATTGGGTTTAGAACGACCGCAGATGGTCATTATGACTTGGGGCAGAAACGATTGTGTAACGTCGCTAATCCGGAAGGACAAGACGACGCCATCACTCTAAGTGCTTTACATAAAAAATCTCGAAATATCATTAAGAACATACGCAAAGAAATGAATGAGAGTAATCAGTTATTAGTTAATGGACGTGAAGCTACGGTGAGAGCCATTGCAAAAACACTCGAGACCGATGTCAAAACTCTACAAGATTTGGTGATTCGTAATTCCCGCACCATTGCTGCACGGGATGCGCGACTAAGTGGACTAGAAAATGAACGAGAAAAAGAGCGCTCTCGTGCTGGAGCTACATAGGCCTGCTCGACGAAATTATCCTCGTCGACATGTGGACATCCGTGGTTTGGACGAAACCTGGCAAGCTGATCTCGTCGATATGTCATCATACGCGCGTGAAAACTCCAAACATAAATTTCTCCTCACTGTCATCGATACTTTCTCAAAATTCGCCTGGGCCGCACCAATGTTGAGTAAGAATGGCAGAGATACAGCAGCCGCAATGAAGCCGATAATTGATAAGGGAGGACGGACACCGCAGAACTTGCATGTCGATCGTGGAAAAGAATTTTATAATTCCACTTTCAAGTCTCTAATGGAAAAGCACAATATTAACATGTATTCAACGTATAGTAATTTAAAAGCATCCATTTGCGAGCGTTTTAATCGTACACTGAAAAACAAAATGTGGAAGCAATTTAGCCTTCGTGGTAATTTTAAGTGGATCGATATTCTTGATAATTTAATTGTCAAGTGTAACGACTCTGTACACCGTACAATTAGAATGAAGCCAAGGAATGTCAATGTCGATAACGAGAAGAAAATATTGCGACAAGTTTTTAACAAGACTCAACCTCCAATGAAGAAGCCACCAAAATTCAAAATTGGCGATAACGTGAGAATCAGTAAATTTAAGAGTGTATTTGAAAAGGGTTACACACCAAACTGGACAACGGAAATATTTACAATATATAGCGTGAAAAACACAAGCCCTGTAATGTATAGCCTGAAAGACCATACGGATAAACCTATTGCAGGTGGTTTCTACGAGCAAGAGCTTCTAAAAGTTAAATATCCCGATATCTATCTCGTGGAAAAAGTACTGAAGAAACGTGGCAATCGAATGTTTGTAAAATGGTTGGGTTTCGACAATACCCAGAATAGTTGGATAAATACATCTGATTTGTTGTGAACAATAAAAAATCTTTTTTGAATTTATGACTCCTTCCTCTCTGCCGAAAGCCCCAACAAGTGGCGGTCAAGTACCGTCTCCATCTCCGCACGTGCTGCAAAGGATGAAGAGTCCGTCTTCCCCGACACCGCATCATGTGTTCCTTGGGTAGCTCTTTTTTTTGCCCCTCGCATTTGAATCTTTTTTTTCCCCTGGAAAAATGCGTCACAACGATATGGAGGAAAATAGTTGGAATGAATATATGGATTACAAAGGGTAATGTTTTTTTTTCTTCTTTATTTTCTACCAATTGAAGAATATACAAAAGATATTGCGATGTTATAGAATATAGCGGTGTTAAAATGGTATTCTGTAATGTCCCCATGGTAATGTGTTTGTGCTATTGAGTATGATATATCGCTTATCATCGTATGGACTAAGAGCAATTTTTCTTTCGCGAATAGTATATACATCGTGCAGTGTGGATCTTATACACGTTTGGCTCCGACACACTTCAATCTCCTCATTTAAACACTGCATATAATCATCAAAAGTTATTGTTCTTGCGACAACGCCACTCCTTACACCTTTAACTTTTTTGGTATCCTTTTTACCATCTACTCTTAACGCATACATTTTTGACCGAAGTCCGACAAATTCAGTCATTATAGCACCGTTGTTTTCATCCTTCATGAGACCTGGCACTTTCTTATTTACTAATGGAATATCGAAAACATTATCGATGGGATAATCACTCGTGTCGAACCGGACAATAGTTTGCTTCATACCTTCATATACATCTTCACACTCAATGTGGTAGATAAGGCTATCGGTATCGGTGTACATTATCTTACATTTTTCACGATACAATGGAGCCATATGATCATAGTGGAACTCGTACAAACACGTTTTCGATATATCGAGTATGCACATACCGACATATATTGGTTTGTAGAATTTCACTTCAAGTTTACGCAATTCAACAGCAATCAAGTTTTCGGAAAAGATGCTCCTACTGTGAAAGTTGGGCTTCGCAATCATGGCCTCGGCACCATATCTCCCCTCCCATTTTGTCAACAGTTTTACGTCAACGTGATTTCGAACGTTTTCCATTGTTTTGCCAAATACCGAATTATTCATCAGCTTATATAAATTTTTTTCAAAATCATTTTTCGCCATGGTTCTGAATTGTGTGTTTAGCTCGATGTAAGACCGTAACCATGGAGATTGTTGGAATTGCAATATTCGATGGATTTTTGTTGTACGGAGCCCATGGCGTAGACACTGCTGAACATTCCGGTAATGTACAATATAGCGCTCTTTATTGTACAAAGTTGCGAGCAACTTGTCCTGCCGCTTACTGGGTGGTTTTCCACGCGTTGGACAAAACGGAAGATCGCTATGTGCATCGTGTAAATTTTGTGGATAATCTAAGTCTACCTCGAGAATGTAGCCCGTAGGTGAATCGTTTGATATTGATGATACGTCAAAATTTAACAGGTCGTTGACCCATTTGAAATTTGCATAAGGCAAGAATTGACACATTGCCCAGCCGTACAAATTGTTTACATCGAAATACATGAGATACGATGAAGCTTTAGACGGATCATGTGACACTATATATTTGTTGTTCGCGTTAGCATATCTGTTCGAACATTGACTTAGTCCGCCACGTATGCCACGTTCGATAAACATGACCATGTCAATGTCAGTGAGCAATTCGAATGTAATACTCGTATGCTTCAACATTGCGTCCCATGTATACCCGGGGAGTGAATAGTAATATGCTGGGTCAAGTCCATAGTTCTCAATACAGCTATCACGGAAATTTTCAAATATGTCAGCTAATAACAGGACATCCGTTTTCAAATATAGATCGCTATATTCGCCTAACGTTTGAATAGAAAATTCCTTCCAGAAATTTTCCGCGTGTGTGTAGTCGCTCTCGCTTACAGTGTCACCACTCAATGAACTGTAAAATGAGTCAATTGGTGGTAGACACGTTTCTTACAGCCTACTGACGTCATCCACATATTCATATGGGAAAACACCTTTGCGCGTTAATAAATCGAATTGTTGATTGTTAGGGATTGCAGATTTCAAAATTTTTAGTTTATCCTTGGTAAGAAACGATGCTAATTTATCGAGAGAAGTATTGAGAAATCTGTACGAATCGATAAATCGCAATTTGATGTCATTTCGCGTATCATTCGTGAGTTTCACATTTTTCGTAAATGAAATATACTTTACTTTTGTTATGGGAAGTACTTCGACACTCCCTTCGAAAGCTGTAGCCACTTCCTTAATAATGAAATGCGCATCATATCCGGATAAATTGTGAAATACGATGGGGATGAAAAAGGATTACCGAAAGTTCAAATTGCAATTTGAATGCGGGGACCTCGATAACGCCCAGTCAAATGACAATGATCTCTAACACGTGTATCGCCTTGCGTAAATGTTTTCTCACATATGTGACAGTGCGTAGCGCGGCGGAATTCTGCCCATTCCTCGCGTGTCAAATGTATCATGGGGACATTAGTACATAAAATGGTTTTCACGCGAATAGCTAAACTTTTCAGTTCTTGAACGAACCAGGAAATGCAATTATCACTGCGAGCCGACTGATATGTGGATAGGGAATTGTCATATGAACAATGCACGTAATACGCAGCACTGAATACTTTGTGATGCTGATACCTATTTGGATCGTCGGTTTTCGACAAGACACACTCGAGGTCTGCGTATACAACGAAGGGGAGACGCTGCTTCCGATCAAAGTTGTTGAAAGTGAGCCACTTGTCCTCTCCGCGTGGCAACTGAATGGCATATTCGTTCAGCTTTCCACAGTCCGTTGTGTGTGACTCTAGTTTCACATTCGAACTGAAGTAATGCAAGCACCTGTGCAAAGAAATTTAATTGTTTTTATTCGACCGATTTTTTTTTCAAATATATAAGTATATCACATATTTGATTGTATTGTAGGTTTACATACCGATCGCAGATATATTTTCGATCGCCCAGTTTGCTAAGTTGCGAGCTCACCAGCCTGGATAAATTTTTAATCCACGCAAAATGTCCAACATTGGTGTCTGATGGATCTTGAAGGTACAGCAAATTTATATGCTTCTCTCTTTTACACTCGCCAATGCGTATTGGAAGGGTTTTCTTCTTCTCGACGGTATACACATTGATTGATACATTATTTTGACGTTCGAATTTTTTTATTTTGTCTAGAGTCACTGGGAAGGCCCTGCAGATTTAAAACCGTCGAAAAATGTGGATATGAAGATTCACGATCACTGTTACGTTCGCTGGAGTATAGAGCCGCGACCACGGACCACGCAAAGCACGCATTGTCATTCGACTTTATATTTACTACTGCACGCTTTGTCATTACTTCCTTTGGCAATTTAAGGTGGCAACCGGCACGCATCGGATTATATTTATTCACACTTATGGTTAAATTTAGAATTTTTAACAAGGTCCAGCCACTATCGCGTTCTTGAAATTCGTCAAGGGATGCTAGAGTGGGTTCGACAACGCGATGTTCATACCACTCATCTAAATCAGATGTTTGAAAAAGTTCAAAGTTTTTTGTATTGACACTTTTGTTTGCGTGCTTATCACCTGCCACAAACTCACCATTGAACGTGGTATTAACCTTTACACTAAAATGTTGTTCGATAATGTTTTTCACATGTAAAAGCACTATGTCTCGGGCATCTTCGAGAAATTGACGTGGTTCAATATGGTTGCGGTTAATTACTGAGCCAGTCAGTATGCGACTTTCGAATGCCGTCTCGATGTTCCGCCAAATCAAACCATTTCCTCGCGCACTACATCCAGCTCCCTCATGAACAAAACGTTGGCGTATCGAATTTTTCAAACTTTCAAGTCGCGCTATCTGAGCGATTAATGATTGGCGATTGCCAATTGTCAATCGAGGACGTTTATTTCGACTTTGGTTCTCCAACGATTCAATTAATTCACTGTATTGTTGCTCCCACACATTGTACTCTTCCACCGAATTTATGAGTATAGCTTGTTCGCGTAGTTTTTGTTCCAACACGTTGCTACACATATTTATAAGTTTTAAAAATTTGTTGAAGTAAGAAACGATGTTGGTTTGTTGACTGCTTCATTCAAAGTGTTAAAACTTCCAAGCAGCAGCAATCACAACGTTCCTCAATTTAAAGAAAAAATTATTTTCCTTCTATCCGTATATTAGAAGTCTAACAGCCTCCCCTCTCAGGCTTTTATTATACCATCATTCGTATAGAGTCGGGGATAGAGCAGAAAAAATAGAGCGAACAATGTAGGGCCTGTGAGGGGTTTTACGAGTTTTTAAGGACGGGCCGTATTGCTGACTGACATTAAACACCATTCGATATTTAAACTGAATATTCAACATGGTGTCAGAGGCGTGAGTGAGAGAGACTTACTATATATATATATATATATATATATATATGCAAACCGATAAGACGTCTGTGCTCAAGTCGTGCATGCATAGCAATCCGAAATCCCAAAATACT